>CM033720.1:60280904-60880904 GCA_019671005.1 Hibiscus mutabilis
CACATAGAGAATATATTAGACTTTCAATGGAAGACGATGTCGAAGATGCCTCTAATGGAAGTGCAGAAGTTTGGGATGAATCACTAGAGGCTCCCTTCTAAGTTGAATAGGGTAAGCTTATCTAGTTCATGTTGTGCTGTTTTGTATTGTTCCAGCTTCTTCTGATAAGAAAAAAAGAAAAGAAAATTAGATATATAAAAGAATTTAGTACCCAATGCATTGCATGCTGGCTATTTCGCAAGTGCACCAAATCAAAGAATAAAAGCTAAAGTGACAGCAAAATATTTACAATCAAGCAACCTAGAAGTTCAAGCAAACTCGACAACTGTCTGTTCACTACTTATTTTTCTAACGATCTGTCGTACTGCAGGTGCTCAGAGAAGAGCTCAACACACTTCTTCTATGTTGGGCACCAGAAGGAGAATGTTGCCTTGATGGGAGAGGAAGACACATTGGAAATCGTTGGAGGAATACTTTGGGTTTGGCCTTCTGGGACGTACGCTTGATGCACTAGTGAAGGATTTCCAGGCCTTTGCATGCATGATTTGAAAAAGCATGACGAATCATGCAATTGGAGCCGGCTTTTTCTAAACAATTTTTCATACGGACGAGTTTTGCTGGGAGACTATAATCCAAATCCAGGTATAAGAAAGCTCAGAACATTTTAATACCCTTTTTTTCCGTTGTTGATTTCTAAGATACAATCTAGTTCATATTTTCCTCTCTGGGGTCCAGGTTGGTTCATTTTGGTAGTGGTATGGCTTTGAGTGTAGGATTGTCATGTTAGCTGTCTATTTATGTAGCAATCTTGGTTTGGGTAATGGTTTGATTATCTAGCAAATAGCAATTTATTTTAATTTTGGTTCTTTATCCATTTAGTTGGTTTATGAATGAACTTAGGTTAATGTTGTATTTATCTGAAAATTTGCAAATCTGTTGTAAGTTTGGTTTGAATTGAATATAATAGAGGAGGGAGTTATTATGGACCGACGTGCTATGACTATAGGGAATATGCTTTCCACGTGTTTTGTTAATCGTGTTGCATGTCTGTTGTGTTTAAAGTTATTGGATGTACCGTGTAATTCTCTACTAAGATCAGTTGGGAAAGGGTTATCTTTGTCGATTACATTTTGTTGGTAAGAGGTGATTACTGTTTCGTTCGATCGTATAGAAATTACGGTTAGTGTATTATTTTTATTTTTAAAAATTCCAAATTGAAATCAAAATTAACTAGATTTTGTCAAAGGGTGAAAGAAAACATTATATATATAAAAATATATCTCTTATTAATCTGGATCGAGTACGGAGACACTGTCCCAACCCAATTTATTTTCTATTATAGTGAAAAGAAAAAGTCCAAAAGTTAGAGGCATCAAATGTTATCTATATGCTGTTTTCCATTTTATATATTTGAAATGATAAATTGGTTATTATATTGAAATGAAAGCCGTCAACATTACACTTCACTGACCCGTATGGTTTTGGGAGCTGCAATGAAGAAAACCAGAGATATGGAAGTTTTGAGTAGTTAAGTTTCGAATGAAGTTGGAGCTAATTGGCTTGAATGGTCAGGATGTCTATGGCAATGATGCCTTTGTGTTTTAGTCGGCACAGCTAGCAATGGGATGCTGCTGCAATGGCTCCCTTTCCGTTGCATTTCACTTGTTATTCGCGTCGATGAATTCGAATCAGATACTGTAAAGATCCTTCTAATTCAATTACATATTATTTTTGGTATACCAATCAGTACCTAATTCATTGGTTGACTAATTTGAATTGGGTACTGTAGAGACTTATTACGGAGAATATCATTCTAACCTAACTTGCTCCATTCACAACGACAGGATTTGAACTTATTACGAGATTTAGTGCCTCATTTCACTAAACCAAATAATTGTTGATTACGAATTTTAATTTACGTTAAAAGAGTTTTAATTTGGTACACTTAATTTTGTAGTTACATATTTATCTTAAATCTTTTAAGACCATTAAATTTGTAATAAAATAGAAAAAATATTTTTATTTATGTGTTCGTCCAAGTGAGCAATTAATTTCCATGGCATTTATCATTTTAAATTCCATGTCATAAAAAATGTCAACTAATCAAACCAAGGGCTTTTATGAACAAGAATTAAAGGAAAAAGGGCCTATTCAAATACAAAAAAATTAGGACTTATTTAACTAAGTTCTTATAGTTCAAGGTCCTTTCCATATATAAGCCAATAAAAATTTAAATTCCAAAATTGAACAAAAATAGGGGAATAGCCAAAATGAAAATTTTTTTTAGGATAAAGTACACAAATGGTTACTGAACTTTGTTAAAAAAAATAAAATAGTAATTAAACTTTCAAATGTTATAAAATGACAATTAAATTTTATATTTTGCAACAAAATGATAATTTCGCCGTTAAATACTTAACGAGACTGTTATAAAACTTTATATAATAATATATTTATTCCTCCATATTTACACATTAAATCAATTTAATCCTAATTACAAACTAAATTTTAAATTGTGAAATAGCTAAGGAATCTTAGCAATATTTAATCCTTTGAATACCTGCCGGGCCAATGTCACGTTGACAAATACAGCGTCATCGTCCTGCAAACGGACGAGTAAAACAAACACTAAACAAAACCCTCTAAAACTGGAATATGGTCTCGCTAACAACACATGAGCCTAACCTCAAATCAACCACTATTAATGGCGGGTTTCGCCTTATTCTCATCTCTACTACCCCGACCAATCCCCTATCTCCACCTTGCATCTCTCTCTTCCCGCTTCAACCTCTTAAATGCTTCAACTAGACGCCAAGTTCCAAACCTAGCGCCCTATCGCCAAAGCACAAGCTTGTTACTATGCAAAAATCCATCTTCAATATCAAAGTCCCGAAATTTGGTGTTTCGTTCACAGCTCAGATACCCAATCGTTTCTCCTGATGACCACTGGGGCACGTGGTCTGCTCTCCTCGCCATCGGTGCTTTTGGTCTATGGTTCGAGAAAACGAAGATTGGAAGTATGGTGAGCGCGGCATTAGTGAGCAGATTGGTGGGGTTGGCAGCTAGTAATGTGGGCATAATCCCCTTTGAAGCACCGGCTTATTCACTTTTCATGCGGTTTTTGCTACCTTTGGCTGTTCCTTTGCCTTTATATTATTTTCAATTATAAATATAATAAATTTAAAGAATGTATAAATAATTAGGACTAAATTTATTAATTTTTTTAAATTAAAATTAAATTATTTTAATATATAAATATAAATAATTAAATATGTTATTATATAAAGTTTTGTAACAGTTGTTAAGTATTTAATAATTAGGTTTCTATCTTATTATAAAATTTAATATTTAATTGTTATTTTATAACCGTTTGCTTACTATTTTTTTTATTTGAACAAAATTAAGTGATTATTTGTATATTTGACCTTTTTTTAACTACTCTAAAGACAGAAAATAGTGTTAAAACCCTAAGCCCCATTCACAGTATCTGCAATTTGATTCAGCAGCAGAGATAATGAAGGTGGTTGCTTTAGTCAGCGGAGGCAAAGATAGCTGTTATGCTATGATGAAGTGCATCCAATACGGCCACCAGGTTTTCCTGCTGTTTCCCTATAAATAAATCAACAAAATTTGAGCTAAAAACTCAAAAGATTTTTGGAATTATAGGTTCTTATAAGAAAAGGGTACCCGTAAGAAGTGCAATTTGATGCTTTTCCCCCCTTAGAATTTAAAATTTTAATTTTTTGCAAAAAAAAAGAAAGTAGAAAGTCGACATTTTTATTGGTGTCTTGCTTTAAATTGTCGCTGTGGCTAATTTACTACCAGCTGATGATTCAATGGACGAGTTGGATAGCTACATGTATCAAACTGTATGTCTCTTCCAATCCTTGTCCTTTGATTTCACTTATTTATCTGTGTTTGTAAGAAAATGGTAGCAAAGTCATGCTACTTCAATTGTTTAATGTCGAGAGTTTATAAAACATGCATCTTTGCATGAGTTCGGCATGAATATTGAATACTTTTCCCCCCTTACTGCGGTAGGGCACCAAATAATTGTAAGCTATGCTGAATGCATGGGAGTGCCGTTGTTCCGAAGGCGGATACAAGGATCCACAAGGCAAGCCCTTTAAATGAGTATTGTGGTAAAACCATATTATCTTATTCAGGGAATTTATGATCTTCACTTTGTATCACAATTGTGAAAGCTGAAAGGGTTAAAAATGCTATCTTTGTTCGGCATTTCATGATTGCTTGGTTTGTTGTGTACTTCAGGCTTTTCCATATCTTTAATTATGGCATTTCCTTGGAGTTTGTTTTATCTTTTACTGGACTATTAAACAGTGTTATTAAGAACTTAGAATGCTTTTCGATGTATCTCTTTGTGTGGGCATTCCGTTTGATTGCCAGATTGTACTAAGTATGATGCTTCTAGGCAAGTCATACATTTCTCTTTCACTGCGTAATGGTCGGGATACCTCATAGAAAGTTTGTTAATCCATTTTTTAAGTAGGCATATCACTAAGAATTTTACTTTATATTTGGTAAAAGTGATCTCCCAATAGGCTGCTTCTTTGATTAGTTAGTTTTCAGCCAAGCATATGCCCTTTCAACTTGGAAAATGTACATTATACCCATTTTCTTCAACTTGGAAAATGTACATTATATCCATTTTCTTTTCTGAAGCTTTTGGTGACTATTGTAGGCACCAGAAACTTAGCTACCAAAAGACACCTGGTGATGAAGTTGAAGATATGTTTATTTTGCTAAATGAAGTTAAGAAGCAGATACCTTCTGTCACAGCAGTTTCTTCTGGTGCAATTGCATCAGATTATCAAAGGCTACGAGTAGAGAGTCTTTGTACAAGGTTAGGGCTTGTTTCTTTGGCATTTTTGTGGAAACAAGATCAATCATTGCTTCTCCAAGAAATGGTAATTTTAATTTTGTTAATGTCAGCACTTAATAAAAATTTAGATAGTTTGTCTCACATATTATTATCTATTCTTTTCTGTTCAGATAACGAATAGCATTATGGCTATCACAGTCAAGGTATGTAGTATCTTTGATTTTATCATTCTTATACTATTTTGTTGAGAATCCTTGTGATGTCTTTTCTGTTTGTGCTATGTGGATTTATTTTCTAGCTATTTCTTTTATGAGATGCTTCATCAACTATTTTAATTGAGGTATTGTTTTTTTTTTTGGATTATCATGTCATAGGTTGCAGCCATGGGGTTGGACCCTTCAAAGCACTTGGGCAAAGAAATAGCATTCTTGCAACCTTATCTGCATAAATTGAAAGAGTACTTTCATGCTGTTCTTTTAACATTCTCTCTCTCTAAAGCATGACTGGAAACTTATGTTTTTTTCTCCGAACTCCCTTTTGGCAGGTTGTATGGAATAAACGTATGTGGCGAGGGAGGGAAATATGAAACTCTGACTCTTGACTGCCCACTCTTCTGTGTAAGCTTTTCTGTTGACTGGTCTACTTGGAAAAAAATATTTCCCTTATATTTGTTGCTTCCCCAACCCATCTTTCTTTCATTTTAGTAATTTATTTTATTTCTTTTCAAGGATTTAATCGAAATTCGTGATCTGAATAAGGGGGTTTGCATCCCAGTTGCATTTAACAAATTCTTCATGTTTCCGTCATAACTATTAAGGTTTATCTCAGAATGCTCGAATTGTGCTTGACGAATTCCAAGTTGTACTTCACTCTTCAGATTCCATAGCTCCAGTTGGAGTGCTGCATCCATTGAAATTTCATTTGGAAAGAAAGGCATCCAACTCATTAAGCGGTAATGACAAAACCAATAATCTCTGTTGCGAGAATATCAGTTCTGTATCTGAAGTGCAAGGAGAAAACGCAAAAGAATGCAAATCTCCAGGCGAGCCTGTTCCTGAAGTTAGCGACTTGATTGGAGTTTCAAGACATAGGCTTCACATCTCTAAAACAGAAAAAAAATAATACATTTTCCATGTGTTGTTGGTTACAAGATCCATCAGGACCTTCAGCAGGTAAAAAGAAAATGACGCTTCGCTGGTTTGCTTTTTTCATTCTCTGCTACATATTGTTCCTTTCTATTTAATCATTGTTTCCGAATACGACACTACAATTAATGATAGTTTTTGGTTATTATTTGTTTGATAGGTTTGCAGGAAGATCTGAAGCTGATCCTTAGACAAATAGAATTGCAACTCGTAGGATGTGTTTTAGGTTGGGAGCATGTGCTTTATATCCATCTCTACATTTCTGATATGGATCAGTTCACTCAGGCAAATGAGACATATGTGAGATTTATCACCCAGGATAAATGCCTTTTGGTGTTCATCACGAAGTACTATTGAACTGCCTTTAATTCAAGCGAGTTTAGGGAGAGCGTATGTTGAAGTTCTAGTTGCGAATGATCAGAGGAAACGAGTTTTGCATGTTCAAAGTATTTCATGCTGGGCACCAAGTTGCATTGGACCTTATAGTCAGGTACTCCGAATCATGGCAATTGTCATCAATCAGTAAAGGTTCCTTTTTGTAGCATTTTTTATACTTCATGCTTTTCCAAGAGAATATTGAAATGATTAGAAGAAATTGTCTGACCATTGAGATACCTTTTTTTCCTTCTAACGGTCTGGTTGAATATTATTTTTGGTGGGGAGTGAAGCACAGTAATAGTTTTCTTTATGACAAGAGGTTGAATTAGAAGCCACTCAGGAATCTTAAATTATTAAGATCACATTCATACGTGTTATGCCTTTTGTTTTTTGGGTTGGGCATGCCTGTTATTTCGACGGACGTGCATTGTTTATATCTGCATGCTGTTTCGTCGACTTTTAACCTGATCAATTTTACTTTTAGGCAACTTTGCATAAGGAGATACTACACATGGCTGGCCAGTTGGGACTTGATCCACCTACAATGACTATTTGTGATGGAGGCTCGACTGCAGAACTTGAGCAGGCACTGCAAAACAGTGAGGCAATAGCAGAATGCTTTAAGTGTTCAATATCTACTTCTGCTATACTCTTTGTAGTTTACTGCTCAACTAACTTTCCATTAGATGAGAGACCAAAAATCCACGACAAGCTGGATACGTTTGTGAACCAACTTAAGCTGTCTCATTTAGATAAAGATACCAAGCTTGACGTTCTTGATCCTATTTTTCTTTATATTCTAGTTCCAGATCTTCCAAAAAGGTAAATGATATACACTTCCTGTGAACTTTTCAGTGAATAATAAGTATGCCGAGAAGGAATTTTTCACCTTGAATTTATGTTTGTTTTTCTTACTGGATGAATAATCAAAGACATAATAGTATGTGTTGTATCCAACAGAAGGGCATTTCATCATCTTTTGTTTCTGATAATGCAGAGCACTTGTAGAAATAAAGCCGATTCTTTATGTCCCAGATACTGCAGAAACACCCGAAGAAACTTCCTGTGAACATTCTAGTGTGGTGCCACCTAGTTCTTTCGGTTTTCAACCTGTAGAATGGCATGATTCATGTATTCAGAAATGTGTCATTCATGGAAAGATATGTGCGGTTATTTTGTCTATCACAAGTGAAGTTGCTATGAAGATTTGTTCTGGTTTTATGAATGCTGATTGGAGCAACAGCAATCATCAAAATTCTTTCACAGAGAACCAAATGAAAAGAATATCTAGATTTTGCATCTATCTTCTTGACAAAACTGTTCTCGAAAATGGTTTCTCCTGGAATGACACTATGGTAAGTTTCTTAAGCAAGCTCCAAATTTTCCTTCAACATTGATTGTAAATAGAGTCATATCCTGTTGAACTTTGGTTACGAAAATGCTTTTCACCAGGAAATTTTCGTAATATTAGATTTTGATTATTAGTTCCTGGAGTTCTATCATTTATTTTATTAATTCTCTCCATTTATGTGTTATTTTGTTGCCTTACTGTTTTCATTGTAGTTCCTCACGTTTGTTTCCCCCATTTTTTTTCTAGAGTTTGAGACTGTACATCCCACAAAACCTCCATGTTCCTTTGGAGACGATTTCAAGCTTGTTCAAGGACGCATTCAAGGAACTTGATCAGATGAAGGGTGGTGCCAAAGAAGGTGCGGAACCTATCTTCAATCTTGTTCCAGTCCTAGGTGCCGGAAGATCTGCTGCATGCACAGAAGATACAATCACTTGTGAGCTGTTTGCTCGCAAATCTTGATCCTTGGTGGATTAGTCATCGAAGAAACTCGTTGAAAGTTAAAACAGCCACATGCGTGAAGAGTTAATGCTTTTGGTCAATTTATATGTAAGATTTCTTGTCTTTACTATCAATTCTTCTTCACATTTATGTAAAGGATCTTGGTAAAGTCAAATTGAAATGTTAATTGCAAGATTTTATGATATATTATGATAGATAATTTCTTGTTTATGTCATCTGTCCCTGGTACATTTGCTTTGCCTCAATAAATATTATAAAGCTAAAATAATAGAAAGGATCCTGAACTTTTATCATTTATACCTAGATATACCTTTAGCATAAATCAACTTTTCCTTTGAAGGGCTTATTTAAGAAAGAGTGGTGAAATGAGTTTCCAAATTGGGACTAACAATTTGCATGTGAGGGTGTCTTTATTTCATCAAAATTAGATTTTGTCAACCCCAACACCCTACTAATTTGATTGCAAAACATCAAATCATCATTATTAAAAACTTTGACCAAGTCAAGTGTTCATATATTTGAGGACACTCTAAGCCAAGACGCATCTAATTTGTCTTAATGAGACTGCCATAGTTTTTGTTCTGTTTTGGTAATTATGAGTAGCTTTCCTGAGGACCATACAAAGGGAAGGGTTTCTACTAGCAATTTATCAATCTTTTGTCCTTTAGTTATTAGCAAGAAGAAGTTACTAATCAGTCAAGACTGGAGTTCTGTTTATGGATTTATCATCAGAATCTGATCATTTTGGAGGTGGTGTGAAAACACAAACACGAAAATAGTTTGCTAAACATGATATCACACGTTTAGTTGAAGTATCGTATTCGTGTTTAAGATTTTGACATGTTTAATGATTTATATACTATGTTCATGTTAACATGATTGATCTGTTTATAATCATTTTGTATTTACGTAAAGGAAAGGGTGTATACATATACATATACATATACATATACATATACATATACATATACATGTGTGTGTGTGTAAACTTTATCCCAATAATTCAAAAGAAATTTAGGAGTTGTCACCAACTGGACAAGTTATATCTCAAAAGTACTAGCACAGTTGCTCATCATATCACCCTCATTTCTATAATCAATGGAGAATAGTTTATAATTGTCAATTATGTTGGAATGATGAGTATGCTTAATTATATATGGAGAATTACATTCATACATTTGTTCGATTACATAGAGACCGACGTCGATAATAAATGAAGATTCCGAATAACTAGGTCGGGAATGTACCCTACAACAGACCATTATTGTTCAGCTATAGACTTGTGAAAATGACATAGGTGAAGAGGGTGAGATTTGGGTCAGATATTGAACCCACAACACATTTGGAATTGTATCCATGGCCATAAGTTAAGGTGGTTTTGAGTGAACAAAAAGGCAAAGGAACAAAATTAACAAAATTACAAAGGTTTTTGGCGACTTTTTTGGGGAAATCACAGCTCACATGGGGGGAAAGGGGGACCAATGACAGTTTTAAGGGCAAATCATGATTGGGTTTAGCAAAGAAAGCACATCCCCACAACACATTTTGAGCTCAACTGAGCTCACTGGCAGTGAAATCATATGGACCTCAACCTATATTGTCCACCCCTTCCCCAAAAGAAAGAACCCTAACAAAATACTAAAGTTTTTGAGAAAAAAAAAGAATGGTTTAGCTTTTTTGCAGAAATTATGTTAGAATTTGGAATCTGATCGGATCAAAAACATTAATAAAGCTAAACAAAGTAAAAGAGAGGCAAATTGTTTGGTCCATGTATTGTTGTGTCTCATGGGGAACTTTTGGATCAGAACTTAATCATGAAAATCTTGAATTAAACTCTTGATACGACTAAGTTGGTTGTATTAAATTAGATCTCTTAAGCAATGTCCGAAGTTTGTGTCATGGCGTTGTGAAGGGAGCAAATTGGGTTGAGAGGGTCGCCTCCATAATAGGCCTCTACAGTACTCGGTCCGGTTATACAAAAAATTCTTAAGATACAGGAAAAAAAATTAAATCTCGAATTTATTTAATATCATACTTTGAAAATAATTTATAAATGTAACTGATGAAATTAAATCTAGAATTTAAAGTTGGAATATGTTAAATATTTGATTTCCAACAAAGTTTTTTTGATGATTATTATGTGTGTTTTGCAATAAGTGAAGTTAATTAGATGATTTGGTTGTTGCATTGAATCACAATGAATAATAATTTTTTTTGGTCATGTGGGTCAAATTTCAAGTCTTCCTTATGGTAATTAACGCATGAAACATGGTTTTAGACCTTTTATTAGTAATATAAGAATATATGAAGGCCTATTGTAATTATTGTTGTGGTGGTGAAAAATATTTAATATTTTAAAAAGATAAAGTATATTAGTGATCACTGAACTTTCAAAAAAATCATTATGCACATTGAATTTTAAAAATTTTATTTCGGTCACTATTGTTAGCTTCTGTTTGGTTAACTTTCGTTAAAATTTTATTTTAAGTTTATATGAAAAATCATTCTTTAAATTATGTTTTTTTATTTTTAGCTCATAAACATTTTTTTTGGTAAAAAATTACTTAAACTATATTTGTTTTTTAGTCCTAAACTATCTTTTGGGTCAAAACAAGTACCTCAATCTTGTGACATGTCAGCGTCTAATTGGCCGAAATATTTTTTAACTTATATAATGGCCGGACTTAAAGCGGTCAGAAATACCAGTTTAGGTATTTATTTAACAAAAAAATAATTTAAAGACTAAAAACAAACAAATGATATAATTTAAGAGTTGATTTTCCATTTAAGCCTTGATTTATTATCATTATTTTGTGTTTAAGAAGTTATTAATGGTTTCAATAACAAAAAATTAAGATTAATAAACAGATAGTATTTCATCAATAAACAGGTCGAACAACAACAGTTCCTGTCATATGTGGTGTGGTGCCCAACCAGTCGTCGACAAATTGACGAGTCACAGGTTTTATCGTACCAAATAGAATACAAAATATTTATCAAATTTCACGTTTTATTTATAGTTTTTTTTTAAGAGTGGTAAATTAAATAAGGGTAAAGTAATCAAATGGTTATTAAACTATCTCGAAAAAATTAAACGGTAACTAAATTTTTAAATATAAAATGACGATTAAATTTTATGTTTTATTACAAAACGGTAACTCGTATGGATGGCAACGGGGCGGGGTCGGGTTTAGGGTTTATAAATCCCAAAACCCACCCCGATATATTAATCTCAAAACCCGGCCCGGCCCCGCCCCGCCTCGGAAATAAAATAATAATTTACCCGCCTCGGCCCGATTTATAAACCCGACCCCGACCTGACCCGACCCAAAAATGTAAAAAATATATTAAATTTCGTCAATGATAAATGTTAGATTCGATCGAACGACCATTATATTTACAAATATAAATTCCACAGACTTTAAACTATATAAAAAATAAAATAAAACCAATTAAATTACTCATATGAAGAAAAAATACATGTTTAAAAAAATAAACTCGACCATTGACTTTTAGAATCAGATATGTTAAAATTCGAACAATATCTAACAAAAAATTAAGATAAACACAAACTAAAAAAATAGCTTGAAACTCCTAAAAGTATTTATATATAGTGGTGTTTTTATAAATATAATAAAAAATAAATAAAAATAATAATAAAATACCGAGGTGGGGTGAGGCAGGGAATTTTCATATCATACCCGAACCCGCCCCGACTTTACATTTTTAAATACCCGCCCCGCCCTTCACCGATCCCCGAAAATCATAAGAAAAAACCCGATCAGGTCGGGGCACACCGGGTCGGGTAATTTTGTCATCCCTAGTAACTCGTACGTCAAAGGCCGTTAAGTACCGTTAAGTTATGTTATGAAACTTTCCATAATAGCACATTTAATCCTCTTTATTTACAGATTCAATCAGTTTAGTCTTAATTCAAAAAATTCACTAAATTTAGCCCTCTTTATTTACACATTCTTTCAATTTGGTCATATTTTTCACTGAAAATAATATTAAATATTTAATTTTACCCTTAATATATTTTAGCCCCAACTTGGTTCACTTCTTTCCTCTTGTTCTTCCCCTTGTTGATAGTCTCCCACTAGGTATTGAAGTCATATCTGTAATCACTCGTTTTTGCTCGGATATGTATATTAATATAGGTGTTAAATATGTGTTACTTGTATGTTACTTGGTTGGCCAAGTTGTTTATCTTTGTTTTCTCATTTCTCTTAGGTCATGAGTAACATACATATCCCACTAAGAATACTTTTTACCTTTTCCTAGAGTATAGACATGTCGCCTTTATAAGAAAAAGATAATTTTTTTATATATTTTATTTTTTTCACTTATTAAAAGTATGGATTTCAACACGTTATTAACAAAATTGTCCCACTTTTCATTTTTTTTTTTATATTAAGAAGTCACCCAATGGCAAATCGGCAATGACATGGGCATCCTCAAATACAATATACTCAAATTCTGATGCATAAAAATGGAGACCCAAGCTGCTGCCCTTTGCAACACTTGCCATTGCAGCTGCTAGACGATTGCCCACCTTTCACCCTTGATAGTAAGTTATTGATTATTAGATTCTATTATACTTATGATCTGGATAAAAGAAAATATTTTATGTTATATATATATATATTAAAATTTATTCAACAATGATCATAGATGAACTGATAAAGAATTATATAATTTTATTGAATACAAGTTTGATTCTTTTATTTAAAGCTTATATAAAGTGTGAGAAAAGACAAAAACAACATCATAATAATATCAATTAGGTTTAAGTGTTTAAAAAGTCCCTAAACTTTTAGAAAAAACTAATTCATTCCATAAATTTCTCCCCTCAATTAATCCTCAAGCTCTTTGATCAATATAAGCCTTAAATTTAACGGGTTTTTTGAAAAAAAAATTATCATGTGTTTTAATTTAAAAAAATGATAAACAATTATAAAAATATTAAATTATCTATTTTTAATTTTTTTAAATTATAAAAAATATTAAATATTATTACTTTTTAAAAAAATACTCTCAATATTGAATATAGAAAAAATGGGCTAAATTTTTTATACACAGACAGGTTGCGTAAAACTAATTTTACACAGGCATGCATATTTATACTATAAAATTTAAATATTAAATTCTTAACCCTAACTCAAATAAATTAAACCCTAAATCTTATACCCTAAATTATTGACACTAATATTAAATTCTAAACCGTACAACCTAAATACTAAATTAAAACCCTAACCTTTAAAACTAAAAAGCACATGTAAACTAAAATTGACACGGCTTGTATATCAAATTTTTTAAATATAAATAATTTTATTTTTTAAATACAATGAAGTATAGAAAAAAAAAGTAGAATCGTAAAATTGAAGAGAAGTAACAACTTAAAACGCGAAAGATCTTAGTAGTAGTAGTAGTCCTTGTTTGAACAAATGCTTTCTTTGACTTTGCAATGGCTGAATTTTATTAGGTCACCGTCACGAAATAAAAAGGCTGAGTGAAATGGCAGGCCAATGTAAATATTGTCAAAACCAAGGGCATCAAGATTTTGTTAGATGAAAATATTTGCAGCTGACAATCCGATTCCGACCAAACACAGAAAAATGAAACAAAAAAGGTATTATATATTTTATTTACTGCAACATTATGAAAGTAGTGGTTTTGAACGTAATTAAACCTAAAGTAATTTATGATTTAAAACTTAAAAAATTATGAAAATTTAAACACTATATAATCTTTGTATTTTATGCTTTTAATAAACATAAATGAATGTGTTAAAATTTTAAATACAAAGGCCAAAGCATATGTGCTGTGTTAATTTTAATCAAAATTTATAATTAGAATGCTTTAAAATATAAATAACAACGTGCATGATATATTAGTATTTTTTCTATTTTTTTAATAATAATAAAATATTATGATATTATGCATTACACATTTCACCCTCAACATAGAAGTTCAAATCACAAAGTTGGCAATAGGGTTGGCCTATCAAATTTAATCAAAATATTTGGATGGTGTATAGAATATAAATTTATACTTGCGATTATTCGAATCAAATTCAAAAAAAGTTTATTTAATTTTTAAATAATTTTATTATAACAGAAAATAAGTATTCTATATTTTAAATAATGAAAAAAATTACAAATATTATGTAAGAATTATAATTGCGTTTTATTTATTTGAAAAAGTTGTTTTTTTAGAAATATTTACATAGAAGACTTTTACATTTTTTTGAAATAAAAAATACTTTGAAAATATATGAAATGAATGTCAAAGAAACTTAAAACAATTTAATTTTATATAAAAAATACGAAACAAAAAATTAATATAAAAAATCGATAACTGAATTGATTCAAATCAAATTAAAATAAATGGCTCAAAAAAATCTAATTAATCTAGCCGAGCCGAACTCATCCCTAGTTGACAATGTGATGTTGACCGAGTCTCTTAAGATAAACACCATTCACTTTTCTACTGAGATCACTTGTTGAGTTCATACCCAAATTGAATTTTAAACCCAAATTTAAATACCAAAATGTATATATTAGATTAGGTTAAATCACACTTTTAGTTTTAATTGACAATGACTAAAGTTAATATTTACAAAAAAATAATGATAGTTAACATGGCATTAATTATATGTACTCATCAACATTTTCTTTTGTTAAATTTCATTATTGTAATTAATTGAATGATGTTATTAAAGTGCTTAATTAATGCTAAACATAAAAGAAAATTAATGGTAAACTAATAAGTATTCTTAAAAACTGAGGTTTTAATAGTTTAAGTAAGAAAATTTGAATGACTCCACTAAAAGCTATGGGTTAAAGTTATAATGTTTATAATAATTGTATGGAATTTTGCTTATATTCTAAGTAAAATTTCTATATACGTTCGGCATATAAAGGAGTTATGTGGTCGACAGTGGCATGTATCATTTTGGCATGTTCGGCGTGAGGTTAATAAGGTTGCCGACCAAATGACGAAGTTGGCGGTTTTGGAGGATTTGAAGGTACGACTGTTTCAGACACCCCCAGCGGTGGTTGGATACTTGTTGAATGCGGATGTCGGTGACTACTTATGGGTTGTTCTGTTATGTTTACGTTAGTTTTTAGTTTTTGAGGGATTACGATCTTTATTGTGAACATTACTGGCTGAGTTTATCTTGCTGATTTCTGTACAAATTGTCATGTGTACTTTTTTATTCCGACTAAATTTAGAGAGTTTTTAATGAGACGAATGTCTCTTTTTTTTCATCAAAAAAATTCTATATACGTTTTTTAATTAATTTTATGTTTTATTATAAAAATTCAAAGTATGAATTTTTAAATTGGATAAAATTTTGATACATAGTATGTGTAAAAGTCTGCACATTTACACTATAAAACCCAAATCTTGAATTATGAAGTCTAACCTTAAAAAACAAAACTCTAGACCTTAAATCATATATCATAAATTCTAAACACTAACTTTAAATTCTAAATATTACAATCTAAAACCCTAAATTTTAAACTCTAACCCCTAAAACTAAAAGACAAAGTTTACACGGCCTGTGTATCAAAGTTTTTTCCTTTTAAATTTTAGAAAACTAAATTAATTTCTACACATTTCATTTACTTATTTTTTACATTATTATCAATTATATCCCATTTTTTATGACAACATTAGAAGCTGTCGTATGATAAAATTAAAAAGTGTCACGTGATAAAAAATTAAAAGTGTACAAGATAAAAAAATTTCAAAAAAAATATTTTAAAATAATTACATCAGTTTAAATATATGAGATAGTTTTTTATTTCAAAAATTTTAAAAATATAAATTTCATAAATTTTCAAATATATATTTTAAAAAAATCAGACAATTAATATATATATATATATATATTTATTTCGTGACATTATCTGATTGTGTTGTGAAACACTTTCTAACGTTATAGGCATTATGATAAAAAAAATGTTGAGAGTGAAAATGATAGGTATAATGTTAAAAAAATATCTCAAATTTTTGACTGAATATTCACTTTGACTCGTATTTTTTTGAAGCAATTTAATGTTCTACGTTTCATTGTATGTCAAAATAGTCTCTCTGTATATGAAAATTGTTAATTAAGTAACAATAAACAACTTAAAATGATTTTACAGAATGATATGTCAGCATAAAAATAATTTTGTATTTTATATACTTTTATAAAATTATTTTTGACTGATGTGTCATTCTGTCAAGTTAATATTTTTGCCTATATGATATTGTTATACTAGCATGCACTATCACGTAAGTTTGTCATTTCATTTCAAGTAATTTGTTGTTAATTAACTAATAGTTTTCATCTTCGAATATGCCATTTTAACTTAAAATAAAATATTAAGGGTTAAATTAGTTTAAAAAACATAAATCAAATTGATTATTCAATGAAATGTTGGAGGTATTTTTTTATATTATGCCAAAAAAAAACGATAACAGTTAAAAACGTTTCTTTCTGTTACTTTTAATAAAGCTTTAATTATATTTGAAACTGTTGGATTTTTTTAAAGAATTTGAGAATTAGAAATTGTTGGAATTTTTTTTAATGAATTTGAGAATTGCTCCGGGCAAAATAACTGCCGTGAATGGCAGAAATAGTAATTTCGCACCAAATCGAGGGACATTTAGCGTTCCAAAACGGCAAGAGAAAAGGAAAATAGAAGAAGTAAAGGGACGCGACCTGAAAATATACAGAAAGAAAATGGATAGACAGAAAATCAAAATAGATTCATTCATTTCTTTTTAGAGCAGAAAAGCAAAAGATTTTCCAGAGACAGATCTGAGTTAAGCAATTAACTTGGTATAGGACGGAGTCGACTCTTGGTGTGGAGTCGAGTCTTTGCTTCAAAGATTCAGATCGTGAACCGTCGGATCCTGCATAATTCAAATTGACTTTAACCGTTCGATTTAACCTGCTCTCTTTCTTTCTGTGAAGTTTGATCTTTCACGAAGCCGAATTGGAAGGGAAATGAGTCAAGGACAACCTAATCGATCCGGTCCGGCTTCTGTATTATTTGGTTGCTGACGTGCTTCCTCAGGTTTGGCTTTTCTTGTTTTTAAATTTTGTTTACTTTTTTTCTTGTTTGGTTGCCTAGAAAATGAGTGAGAATGAACGGAGAAGGAAAGAACATAAATGAATATTTTTGGTAGTTATTTAAAAACATGAGCAGTTTAATTTAGTGTAAACTGAAAATATGTATGATTTTCTTTTTGCGTAATTTATTAATTTTTGGTGTTAAAATAAGCAAATGTTTTTGGTGCTAATATGGAAATTTTACTTATTGAAGCTCTTTCTTTGTTTATTTCTTGTTTTCGGGATCTCATTTAAAGATTTGAACTCCGTGGAAGCTTTAACTTCTCTGTAAACTGACCTGAGGATTAAAAAAGAGGACGTCATTTGAGCTAATGTAAAGAGGTTACCGCATTGCCAATTATTCTTTTAACTTGTGGAAGTATTGAATTTGAATATCAAAGCTTAAAAGCCCTGATTGGTAGTTGTGGAGCCTAAGAAAAATTTGAATCGTTTATTGGAGATGGAGGAAAAAATAGTCTAGTAATATAAACCTAAAGAGAGAGTAGTATAATGGAGGATCTTTCCAAGTATGCCCATAGTCCTGCCCATTTAGCTGTTGCCCGCCGTGACTATGCCGGGCTCAAGCGCATTATCTCGACACTCCCTCTGCTTGCCAAGGCTGGTGAGGTTAATACTGAAGTTGAATCCCTTGAGGCTGAGGGACGGGCTGATGCTGTCTCAGCTATCATAGATCGTCGTGATGTCCCAGGTAGGGAGACTCCGCTGCATTTAGCAGTGCGATTGAGAGATCCAATCTCAGCGGAGATTTTGATGGTAGCTGGAGCAGATTGGAGTCTTCAGAATGAGCAGGGTTGGAGTGCTTTGCAAGAAGCTGTTTGTACAAGGGAAGAGGCAATTGCTATGATCATTGCTCGACACTACCAGCCGCTTGCCTGGGCAAAATGGTGCCGGAGGCTACCCAGGATTGTTGCCTCGGCAGCTCGTATCCGTGACTTCTACATGGAGATGTCTTTTCATTTTGAAAGTTCAGTCATTCCGTTTATTGGACGCATTGCACCATCAGACACCTATCGCATTTGGAAACGGGGTTCAAATCTCCGTGCTGATATGACACTTGCTGGATTTGATGGGTTCCGTATTCAAAGATCGGATCAAACATTCCTCTTTCTAGGGGAAGGCTATACTTCTGAGGATGGGAATCTTTCGCTTTCTCCAGGCTCTTTGATTGTCCTTTCTCATAAGGAAAAAGAAGTTACAAATGCCCTAGAGGGGGCTGGTGCACAACCAACCGAATCAGAAGTTGCTCATGAAGTGCAATTGATGTCTCAAACTAATATGTATAGGCCTGGTATTGATGTCACTCAGGCTGAACTTGTGCCTCATTTGAACTGGAGGCGACAAGAAAGAAGTGAGATGGTTGGAAACTGGAAGGCTAAAATTTATGATATGCTTCATGTGACAGTCAGTGTGAAGTCAAGGAGGGTTCCAGGTGCAATGACTGACGATGAGCTTTTTTCGGTGGATGATGAAGAAAGGATGGCAAATGGCGGTGAAAATGACGAGTATGATGATGTATTGACAGCTGAGGAAAGGGTGCGGTTAAATTCAGTACTTCGTATGGAAAATTCAGATGGTTTTGATGATGATGAACATGGAGTCGTTGACTGCCAAGAAAATGGACCAGGAGGTTCCTATGAAAATTGTGAATCAAACGGTGTTGCTAAGGAGAAGAAGAGCTGGTTTGGGTGGAACAAGAAAGGCTCAAAGAATAGTGATGATCCTGATGATTCAAAGATTGGGAAGTTCTCAAAATTGGCTCCTGAATGTAGCAATCTGAGACAGGCTGATAGTCGTAGATCATCATCTGAATTTGCGAAGGAAGATGCTGCGGATGGCAAGAAGGGTAAAGATAAAATCAGCAAGAAGAAGAAGAAAAAAGGGGGTAATAGCGAAGCTAAACTTGAGAGTGAGTACAAGAAGGGGTTGAGACCTGTTTTGTGGTTAACACCAGATTTCCCATTAAAGACAGAGGAACTCCTGCCTTTACTTGATATATTAGCCAACAAGGTCAAGGCTATAAAGAGATTAAGGGAGCTTTTGACAACTAAGCTGCCTTCGGGCACATTTCCTGTCAAGGTAATTTAAGCTATATAAAGCCAACAACGCAAAGGTTTATCTGAGTTTATGGTAAACATTTAGTTTAGGTTTCAATTGTATGCATAAATCATGCTTTTATTTTTGTGTGAACTTTTCTCTATTTAATTTGTAGTTTTTGTGGCTGGAACAGAGGAAGTTATGATAAAAGATACTGAAGTAGAATTCAGCTTCACAGTTGACTAAGAGTGGTAGTAATGTCTGAAAATAAAGAGCCATCAATATCTTTTGGCAGGAAAAAATGTAGTAGGTTAGAGCAAATTCTCAAATTGCTACAAAGACACTTTGCTGGCCATATTTTACTTGTCTCCTGTGATCTTATCACCTCATTTTCTTCACATCAATTCTGACAAACATAAGAAATGAGTCTGTTAGTGGTATCCTTGGTCCTATGGTGCTTAAAACCCAATTACATTTATTAATGATAGGAAATTAACTTGAATAAGTGCTGAAGTAGGGGGTTGCTTTGTGTTAAGTGTTAACTAGTGAATTGAGGTCCAACAGCAGGCTTATTGTTATTTGAGAATCACATTCTTATTTACATGCATATCAGAAGTCATTCTTATATTATTAATGGTTTACTATATTTTTTTCTGGCTGAAAATCTTAGGTAGGATGGTTTGGCAATTGCTCATGTGAACCTGTGTTGTTGGTATTTGTTTCTGATAATAGAAAGCTGAGATAGTTTTTGTGTATAGGTTGTGGGAAAATAAAATTCATCTGATGGGAATATGCTCTTTCACCATCTTCTTTCTGTTGGATCTACAGTTCCTGCATCTGTCATAAAGCATTAGTGCGTGATCCTTTTCGTCCCTAGCTGTAGTCACTAGGTGAAGGCTTGTGCCTTGTATATGTATTAAGACTTAGAGAGTCTTTGTCCTTTTATATTTCAGAATGACTGGGTGATTGAAACTATAAATTATCCTTAAATGTGGAGAAGAATATTTTTAAGGTTCTGTGGTTTAAGTTATATTGGACTTCCTATAAAGTTCTGGAGGTGAAGCCACTTTTATGATCGATATTTATGTTTGCCGTATGCTGGAGTCTGCCCAGAACTCTACATTAAAATCTGTAATTATGATTCAGACTTTACAAAGCTTGGTTTTGGTTATTATTTACATTTCTACCTTTGTATATCTAGTTTAGGAGGCACCTTTTTGACAGTAAACCACATGCTATGTGCATTATAGTGAGGTTGCAAAATACCCTATTTCTTCTTTTGCCAGTTCTATTGTCTTTATTTGAACACATATCATTAATATTAACTTTGAAAATGGCCATTATAAGATCTTCATTCTAATGTTCATGTAGAAAATGGGGTCTGATGAGCGTGAGATGCTTTCTTTACAATTTGTGTTGGATCGGTTTCTGTAAAATATTTGTTTCAAAAAGCTTTCTATTTAGTTTTGAATGAACTCATTTATATCTCATACATTCCTTATTCTAGGTTGCCATTCCTATTGTCCCAACTATTCGAGTCCTTGTCACTTTCACTAAATTTGAGGAGCTTCAGCCGATGGAGGAGTTCGCAACCCCTCCTTCCAGCCCAGTTCATTTCCAGGATGCCAAGTCAAAAGAGTCAGAGGGTTCAACATCATGGATTTCGTGGATGAGAGGGACTCGTGGTGGCCAATCAAATGATAGTGATAGTAACCGGTATAAGGACGAGGTTGATCCTTTCCACATACCATCCGACTATACCTGGGTTGATGCTAACGAGAAAAAACGCCGCATGAAAGCCAAGAAAGCCAAAAGCAAGAAGCACAAAAGGCCTGCCACAGCCAAAGGTGGGGATGGAGGCCAGCAGGTGAATGAAGAGGTCGAAGAATAATTACACGATCCCAATTGTTTTACCCTTTTAGCGACATCTACAACAGATTGAGGAGGTAAGCCTCCTCCCTACAACCATCTGACGTTTTACTATTTGCAATTCGCCGAATGAGGCAGTTGATTTGCTGAATGATTGGTAGGGGAATCCCTTTGATTAAAGGACAGCCTTCTCTTCTGTTGTTTTGTTATGTGATGTGAAATTGGAGAGGGACTAAAATCTCCTGGTTTCTTTGTTAGCTTTGTTTCAGTTATAGTTTTTATTGGACATTGAATCTTTGTATCTAAGTTCTTGGTCGTCAAAGTTTCATTTTTGTGATTGTAATTCTTTTACCTGTCGATTGTTTGTTCTCTTTCCTTGCTCTATTCCCCCACCTTTAGTGGATACTCAGATTTAGGAGCAAGTGTCGATTATCTTAATATCGAAGAGTCGAAATAAAATAGATGCTCATTTAAAGCTGGGACAAGGGATTTGTTCCATTTAGTTGCAACTATATTTACATATGTAGTCAGTAATCTCATTGTTCATTTAAATATGAGCAAAGAGGCGCAGCATTATTTGCAAAATGGCATGTATGAACAAAATTAATAGCTATAGGTTGTTTATCTATTATATGCATGCCTACAGTCAATCTCTGGTTCACAGGTTTCTCTACCAGAACCTATCCTTATTGACGCTTAAATATCCGGCCATTACTTTCCCTCCGGTGTTCCTCATGCCATCTATGAGAAAGCACCATGTGGATCCCAATGCACCGATAAAAAAGTCTGATTCGACTGCCATCAAGAAATTAACGAGAGGATAGTTTGTGCTGGTTTGCCTTCCAAGACTTGCCTCGTATGCAGCCATCGATGCATTTCCGACTTGGCGTTTCACATTCGTGTAGTAGAAGTTCCAATTAGGATATGATTTTGTTTTATCGATCACTTCCTGAGATTTAGTTATATATAATTTGTGATATTAGATAGATTGCAAATAATTGTTCTCTGGGTAGAAACGTTAGAAAATGCATACCTGCATTTCGGTGGAGAGCCAAATGTTGTTGAGATGCGGAAAGTGCATCCGAATACGGTGAGCAAGCCCCATATATTGTTCGAATTCAACCACTTTCATTTCACATGCCTTGTCTCCCATTCTTACATGCATACTTAGCAATGGCCTAGGAACCCAAGGTCTGTGATTTGACCACACAAATTCTTCAATATCCGACTTCGGCTTGTTTGTAATCACCTGTCAATAAAAGCTCAAATGAGGAACAGTCTCCAGGGCAGTTTAAAACGAGAATGAGTTCGGCATGCATAGTAATGGTTCATCAAAGTAGGTGCTTATGATTCAGCTCTTTCTAGTAAGATTTTCATTACATAGAGTTGCATTACTCAAACTATGGATGAGTGTTGGATACGGATACGTATCCGTATCCAACATGATTCAGAGGATCATTCCCCGTTCATTCGTCTGAATCGAGACTTATAGCATCAGGCTTGAGATGGGAAGATGCACAACTAAGTGCAAACCACATAAGTCGAAGTCAAATTCGAAAAAGGCTAAGGCTTATATGAACAAACCTTTGGCCACTGTCTGTCAATACTTGCAAGAACAATTTTTGCAGCTTCTTTCCCAAATGCAGCATGCCGAGCGATGTTCAATAAACCACAAGTGTACTCTGTTTGAAATCTCATTAGATATCGAACAGCCTGTTCAAGTCGAACAATAAACATCAGATAATCTTCCCAACACAGCATTCTCATACGAAAGAAGGTCGTCAAATTCTCATATTCAACGTTTACCAAGTCTATAACACAGACGTACCTGCGCTCTCCACCACCTTCGATCCATCTTATGGTGAACGGCGATTAAACTTCCGTTTATATCTGTTGTAGGCTGCAAATAACTCCAAGGATCACCCCATACCCTGATCAAATAGTGAAACATTGATCAAAGATACACTAATGTTTTCCGAGTTCACGTTTATATGAAATACATGCAACTAAATTGCAACTGCTTTGAATTATACCTTGGAATCTTCCCTGTCCATATTTCCTTCGATTTATAGTTATCTTTTCCTTTTATGATTCCATTTTCCCATGCCTCTTTGTTCTTCATAAGCTCAAACGCACGGTCTCGGCATTCCCGGGATGTCTCTAGGAAGAAGTAGCAAGACCAACTACTGCGTGATGCTGTAATCCACAACATGATAGTAGAGCAATGCTGTTGTTAAGATGATTCTTCCAGTTCCCGGAAAATGTTACACATCGAGTAATAAATCGTTAAGGTTCATACCTTTACAACCATCATGGTCGGCTCGATTGTAGTGTTGAGTAACAAGCACCCTTTTCTCCTTAATTGCAATGGCAAGAAGTCCGGCCATACCGGCAAGCTGAGCCCCGATGCCAAAGCCAGGTAATACTTCCCAGTCAACCACGAGAAATCTTATGTTAGGATCATTGCAGTTTATTGGATGTTGATGGATCCAAATGTCACGCTGCACTTTCCGGGTAAGAGGATAGTTTTCTTCATCTGATCCCACAATCTGAAAATGAAAAATCCCAATTTTGGGAATTAATCGAGGGCAAAACATATCATAATGTGACATATGCAATCCCGGTAAACATGATACGAATGAACACATCCGATCACATCCGCAAGCATCTACGGATTATGTAGCTAAGGAACATACCCATGGAGGATGAGCACCATCTGAGACTGGCTGATGGTTAAGGCTTCTTCCATTCTCATCTGTTGCAGTTGCAGGATACATGTTTAATGAACCCTTCCAAGTTGTCCACGGAGGAAATTTCCCGGCTCCCGAACGTTCATCGAGACGCTTATTCACTTGTGCACTTAATTTACAGTTCTCCAAATGTGGGGCATTCGGTAAACTTGTCTTACTGAGTCCGAACAGTTCCAAGAACTCGTTTTCTTCCGGTTGCCTATCAGCTAGTAAAGCACCCCATGCTTCTGTCAATAAAGAAACTCTCTCATCGTCGCCGCTCTCCAGTTCCCTCGGCTTTGAATCCACCCGTCTCTCAGTTTCTTTTACTTTAAAGTTGCAATCCGAACTCGAAATAACATCTGCATTTCAATACAAGAATACACAGATGTTAAAACAAACATTTAACCAACATATGTTCAGACATGAATATGCTTGAAAAAGTGTAAGACATGAGTAAGTATCCAATATTAACCCGAATAACATATAACTAAATACAAAAGTTGAGATGCTGGCTTCTAGCTAAAGCATGTTTAAGTGAATAGAATTAAAGAAACTAATCATGATTATCTACAAACTTAGTCAAAAGTCATCAAAGAAAGAAGTAAACAACAAAATTCTGCAACAAGTGCTGCCAAACTTTTAGTTTGCTTCAACAACACCCTTAGATCATCATATTTATCGTCTCATGCGTCAAACTGGGAAATTTTATTAACGTAATTGGTCCAAATGGTAAGCAATTTGATTTCGAGTTATGTAGGCAGAAAATCTTCGCGGGGAAACTCACCCACCAAAGCTAAAGCTAGGTGTCCAACATGAGTTGGTCTGATTAGTCGGAGCAAAGCGGAACTGGGAGGGCAACCCAAAAAGAAGGCAAATTTTGACTGAATTTCACTGGGAAAAATTATGAATTCATATCATCATCTGGGAAAACTAAGAACTTAAAGCCATTAGCACAGCATATATTGAAATGAAAGCTAAGAATTTGAACTTACTGATAATCTCAGAGCTTGAATTCCATGGAGAAATCCCCATTGATAGAGATGACAATGAAACCCCAGTAAACCCAAAAGTACCAACAGATGTAAGAACAGCCAAAAACAAAGAAGTCAAGCAGATTCCACAGAGAAAACCCACCACACAAATTTGACATGGAAATGAACTCCCCATCTGCAGAGCTTTCTGTGAAACAACTCTTTCCATAAACTTCTGGTTTGTTGGCTCCATTAATCTTGTTTTAGCTATGAACTTACAAAAATGGCAACTTTAATTCACATGAAAGTGTTTGATGGTCTTAAAAAAAACATGGTGATGATGTTTTCATATGAAACAACAGCTGCTTGACAAAGTTGCTTTAGGTTTCAACCAATCAAAGGAAAACAGAAAAAAGCAGCAGAAAGAAACACATTCACTAATCTGTCACTCTCCTTTCATATATATCCTCAACTTCTTCATTAAATAACCTCTTGCTTTTGGCCTTGGTGGTCCATTGCTATCTCTCTCCTTTCAGCTGCAGAAATCAATCCAGAATTCTCATCAGAATTTACATTTTTGAACAGAAAAAGGAAGAAAATTCAAGAACCTACAGTCAGCAGGCAAAATCTTAACAGATTATTAGAAAACCGAGAAAGAAGAGAGTGATGGAATTCAAAACAAAAGTTTTAAAATAACAAAAAAGAAAAGGAAACTAAACTATAAAGATAAACCTTGAAATTTAATAGTATTAAAAAAACGTAAACAAGAAGTTAAAATAGCATGCAAAAGGACACATGCCACAAAAGATGAATGACACAAGATAAGAATCTTTCAATAAACGCCATTTCCCCCAGAACCAAACACCCCCAGATGAAAAGAAAAGCCAACAGTAATAACAAGTGTGGTCATTTTTATTTACAAAAAAAGTAGACATTTTAAGCAAAACCCAGGAAGAAAATAACAAAAACTTAGCATTGGGAAACCAACCACGTTATCATTTTCTCAAAGTACATGAACTCAGAAACAGACATGTCACACAAACTCATCATATACTCTGACAATTTCCACAGGTTAAAGTGCTATCAATTTGTGTTTTATTTTTTGTTAGAATTTTGTGATGATTGAAGAACTCAAACCAGTGTCAGTTGTGAGAGAGTGGATTTGGAAGTGTAACAAATAACATTAAAGAAAGCAAATATATAAGGGGCTGTTGTTTTGTTTGGGGTAGGTTGAAGAATATAATATAGATTTAAATATCCTTTTATTATTTCAAAAATTTAAAATCTACTCTTCATACTTTTTTTTTGAAATTAAGTCCATAAATTGTTGTTTTATTTAAAAATCTTGGTCTTTTTGGTTTAATTTTATTGTTAGTGGTTGAACTAACCGCTAAAAGAAGGTAAAATAATTTTTTAGTATCGTTTTTATACGGTCTTTTTCGATCAATTTGACCCGTAATTCTTAAAAATAAATAAAAAAAAAATCATTAAGTGAACAATACAATTCCCCACTCTTTGTTCTTTTAAGGGTCAAATTAATAAAAAAACATAAAATAGAATACTAAAATAGTTATTTTACTTTTTTATAAATTTAGGTCAATAATTAAGAGTAAAATTGAAAAAAATAGAGAATATCATGATCTTCAAATAAAAACTAATACAAGATTCAGTCTGACAAAAAAATAAAATCTAAGAATTAAATTTTAAATTCTAAAATAGTATAAAAATCTTTGACATTTAAATCCAGAATATATTCTACAAAATAAAATACCAAAAAACCCGGTCCGGTTCGCACATTTCAGTGGGAGGGGACCCCCACCTCCAGCACAGTGACTTTACTTGTTACATTATAGGTGTAATCAACATCATATGACAGCTCATTTGAAATGGAAAGCTACAAAATACATCAATTATCATGCCACTGTTGCCTTTCTTTTTATCACGTCAAATTAAATTTAAGGTAAAGTACATAAATAGTTATTAAATTATTTTTAAAAATATAAAATGATCGTTAAACTTTTAAAAATTATATAATGGTCATTAAATTTTAGTTTTTAATATAAAATGGTCACTAAGCCGTTAACTGACATTAATTAAGAGACGTGGCAGTTACGAAAATTTGTATAACAATATATTTAATCCTCAATATTTACATATTCAATCAATTTAGACATCGAGAATGTGGATTAAATTAGGAATAAAATAATTAAATGTGTTAATATGGAGAATTAAATGTTATATTATTTAATTTTGTGTAACTGTCACATCACCCAATTAACAACAGTTAACGGCTCAATGACCATTTTATAACAAAAAATAAAGTTTAATGCCCATTATATAACATTTGAAAGTTTGAAGACCATTTTATTTTTTAAAGATAGTTTAGTGACCATTTCTGTACTTTACCTTTAAATTTATGTCGGTTTTTTTAATAGTTATTTATAAATACTTTGAGATTGTCATTTTTTCAATAAAAAATTTAGGCTAAAATTTCATCTAATATTATTATTAAAAAAAAGTAAAAAAGTTTAGACACCTAAAAAAAACATGAAAATTTGAGCTCTTAATTTTAACATTAAGCCTTAAAACTTTAACGTTTACGTTTAAAGTGTGTTTTTAAAGAGTCAAGATTACTGTTGTAATTATCATTTGTTATCTTATGATGTGATTATTTTATATTATATAAACACATAATTTTTTTTATCAAAACATATTATATGATTAGTAATTTTTGATGGGTTTGAAAATTTTAAATTGCATCGTGCCAATCTTTTTAAATAAAAAGATTTTAAATGTTATATATTTTCATGGAACATGTATAATTATTACAAATTTATCTTTTAGTAAACAATATCTTTATATTCTATCATAGTTTAAAATTTTTAGTAAACAATATCTTTATATTCTATCATAATGTAAGTAAATATTTTTCATATATTATAATATTTAAGAATTTAAATATATTTAAATTTATATTTGTTAACTTATAATATCACGTCTAAAATAATTATATATCTTCTTAAAAATACATTTTGACAGACAAACATTTAAACAAAAAGTATTTTTCACTATATTTTTCAAAAACAATACTAAACTAATCATAATAATTAAGATTAACTAAAATTACATTTGATTTTGTTAGTTTTATGTCGTTAATGAAATTTATAACAATTGTCTTTGATTGATTTAATATATTATTTATTTACAATATATATTTTATATTATCTGGACTCTATTATTTTAATACAGCCTAAGACAATTATGTAAATGAAATCTTTATGAAAAAAATAAACGCTCCATTATATTAATGGAAAAGTTGTTATCGGTTTGATTTCGATTGTTCATAAGATTTGTATTCGAATCAAATATAATAAAAATATAATATAAATTATGAAACGGGTTTTAACTTTATTTATTTTACTATAATGTTATGATTTAGATTTCTGACTTTGTTAAAAAAAATATAATACATCGTCTTATTAGGCAAAAAAATATTGAGATTTAAGATAAGACTTTTTTTTTTAAAAAAAATGTTAAAACAATATCATAATTTAATGTGCACTGATTAAATACGATGGAATTTAGAGTAGATAAGACAGAAGAATAATTCAATTATTGTTGTATAAACAAGGAAGCTTTGCTTTAATTGATACACAAGCAAACAGAAGATGATGAAATTTAAAACAATATAAAATTTAATTACTTCCAAACTTTAATATAATCGGCGGTGTAATAGTAATAATAATTTAAAATCTTAATTAATCATGTGTAGTTGGAGTAATATTATTGGCCTCCAAATCTGAGCCCTTAGATTATGTTTTAATCCTTAAAGTAAAGTCAAAACAAGTGGGATCCACAGTAGTATATTACAACTCCAGCAATTTCCATTACCTTTATCATCTAGTCTAGTCTAAAAGAAAAAAAAAACATGATTCCATTACCTCTTGGTTTAACGAGATGAGATTTTAATTATTTTTAAGTAAGATTAAAGTTTAAAATTTGATATTGTGAATAAAAAAAATTAGGTAGAAGAATCGCTCTCATAAATAATTTTATAATATCATATTTAAATTAATCGATTAATAAATAAGATATTGATGATTATAAAATTCATACATTATCAATTATATTTTCAAATAAAATTAGTATGATAAATAATTTTAATTTTTTAATAATTGAGATGGATAGATATTTGAAAAAAAAACTATTATTAAAATAATTTAAGAATACATTGAAATAATTTAATTTAAAATAATGTAATAGTAATGTTAATTTAGAGAATATATATTAATATAATATAATAATATTTTAATATTAATTTAAGAATATATTGATATAATATATTTAAGAATATAATATAATAACATGTTTATACTAATTTAAAAATATATTAAATGTCTATTCAAAAAATATATATTAAATGTAAATTAATTTCAATATCAATTTCATCTAAATATTAATTTTGTCAACTACTTAACACCTAATGTTTGGTCGATTCTCCTAACTTGCATTCATATTTTCCTATTTCCTCTTCTAAAAGATAATGATATATGCCATTATTCTATTAAAGGGTATTGATTTATTAAATAAAAATAAATAAAACGTTATTAATGTTTTATACCTTTATAACATTATAAAAATTAGAAATAATTAATAATTAATTTTAAATTAAATAAGAATGTAATGAACTAAACTGAACATAAATAAAATTGGAGAAATTTAATACGTCATTTATCTTTTTTTCATTAAAGCGAGACGAGCAGAAGTGTTATGTTGCATGATGTTGTTGGTCATAGGTTTTTTAGTGGTTTATAATGAAATGAGTAATATAATTAAACGTTAAAAAACCTTAAGAGATAAGATATTTTTAAAAATATTTAAAGAATAACTCCATAAAAAAATATAATTTAAAAGATAAATAATGTTTTAAACCTTTATAACACATAGTTTATTTTTGCCTGTTTATTTAATTTGATTCTAAATCCAACTTACCCCTATCTTATAGGTTAGGCTTACATTAAAGTACATTAATCTCTCAATTGACTCACCTAAAATTGTGGCACAAAAACTATGCTAGATCTGATTAATAAAAATATATAAATTTAATAATTATAAAAATAATGTAATAAATATTACCCAACATTGCATATTAAACCATGAATCAACATTTAGCTTTATCTTAAAAGTTTGATTAAGACATCATGTCCCCTTTTTTTATAATCTTATCATTTATTTATTAGAATAAATTAAAACAAGTGAAACCCTGCACCAAGAACTAGTTGGTTGGAAATTATTAAATGAACCGTATTTAGTTCTATAATACATATTATTTTAATTGTATTTTTATCTTTTCATTCTTTTATATAATTTTTAAATAAAACAAATTAAAAGTCACTATTTGATGATTGAACGCGACACTAATATATTTAAATATAAATCATTTATGCCGATTGAGTATAATTTGATTAATATTATCGTTGTATACAATATATAAGAGGATGTAAGATTGAGCATGAGAAATATCAGCAGTATAGACATTGTACATTGAATGTTAAAAAATATAAATCATTTACTACTTCATTTAAATTATCCGTTGAGTAAATTTTAATAAAAATATTTTTTATTTAAAATATTTTCTTTCGCTCACATGTGATAAAATCTATAAATTTATATATTTGACAAAACAACACATAAATTCATGAATCAATTTAAACTAACGAAAATTAAAGTGAAAAAGTTTTTAATGATAAATTTATTATTATTGTTGTTGTTCGATGTTAAATTTTACTATGCATTCAATTTTATTGTTAAAATGATTAAAAAAATATAAATATTTTTATTTCATTTAAAATCTCCTTAAGATTTTAAAACAATACAATTATAAAAATCAATAAACTATTATATTAGAAATCATAACCAATGATGTGTAATTTAATAATTTGACAAAATATTATATATTAATTTTTTTTATTAAATTAGTATGACCGTTTAATCATTTCTTGATGGAAATTTAGTTATGATTTATGAAGAGTTAATTTAAAGGTGTCGAATTAGTTTTCTCTGGATGATAGTTGCAACTATGATGAAATTCATTATTATTGTTGTTGTTCAGTGTTAAATTTTATTGTGTATTTATTTTTATTATTTTTAAGAAACTATTGACATATATATGCATTTTTATTTTTTTGCATTTGATATTTTTCGTTAGTTTTAAAATTTTTAATTCTTGAACACCCGTAAAATTGAAAAATAAATTTTATTATGGAAATATCCCAAAAAACAAATTCCTCAAATAAACGCCTTACTACAATTATGACAACTTAATTGGAAAGAAATAGTTTTGAATTCATAAACCATCCATTATTAATTGTATTTTTATTCTTCGAAGTTAAAAGTATAGGGGTAAACAAAATCGTAATTACAAATATAAACAATGCATTCAAATAATTATATTAGAATCAATTATTGCAAGAACTTAATCAAATCTCTTAAAAGCCCAAAAGTTGCATTAATCTGATTCTAAATCCCTGCCTTCACTTTCAAATACTAATTCTGCTTCCAATCCCTGTAAGGTGTTCACGACTTGTTAAAAATTTAAGAAAAATATTATATTTAATCATGCAAATAATTAAACTTGACAAAATATTAATATAATTTTTAAACATAAAAATGATCTAATTTTTTAACTTGTATCGTGTTGGATTTGAAATAAATAATTATTCCATTTAATAAAATTATTAGTAAACTAACACAATAATTTAAAATGATGTTGGATATTACATTATTCGTTTGATCAATTTTTCTAATTAAATATAGAGATATTATATTCTCATATCACAAAGTACAGATTTGAAAAAAATAATTTTATACACTATATAAAATATAAAATTATTTTTAGTTAGTCACTAAGCCAATGGATCTCTTCATTTAATCGATTTTCGTTATTATTTAAGATTTTTAACTTGAACTTATAAAATTGAAAAAATAAAAATAATTATGGAAATATAAAAAACAAATTCTATTTTGTAAAATGTTACTACAAATTTTTTAACAATAATTGAAAGAAATTTTTTGAATTCATAAAGATAGGTCCATTATTATTGCCTTTACCCCACAAATCCCTATAATTATTGAAGACTTCTCATTTTGTTCACAAACAAACAACAAAATTGAAATTTAAAGAACTCTCACGAATACCTGATCTTACTAGCCATTTTTATTTTTAGCTCTCAAATCTCTTAAAAACCCAACAGTAGCATTATTCTCAGTGCCAAATCTCGGCCTTCACTTTAAAGGTCTAATTCTGCTTCCAGCCCATGTACTCTTCAGACCTTCAAATTTTAGTATGTATTTTTTTACGTAATGTCAAAAAACGATCATAACATTTAACTGAATAGTCACTTTAATTCCTATTTTTTGAAGCTTTTTAACCATTAACATTTAATTTGAGCAAAATAGTCACTTCATGGATGAAAATTGTTAGTATTTTAATTTTTATTCAAACTAACGAGATGAGATGATGTGGCAAACCCATTAGTGGCATTAAAATCTTGAAAAAAATCAAGTCATATAAACAAAAGTATTGACTTAACAGAATTACATGACAGTCAAAAAAGAATTTTATACAATTATATAAAATATAAAATTATTTTTTTGGCTGATGTGTAATCCTATCAAGTTATCTCAAGGCGTTGACTGTTAATTGGAAAACAATTTCCATCCACATAGGGGTTATTTTGGTCTAAAATAAAACGTTGAGGGTTAAATTGCTTCAAAAAAAATATGGGTCAAAATGACTATTTTGTCAAACGTTGGAGGATTTTTTTGTCATTATTCCTTTTAATTTTTTTTGTATAACCACATGTATCTTATCAATTAGTTGTTTTTGCATAAAAATAATATGGGGGGCGAAAATAGGAAGGAAACTCCATTCACAAACGTGATGAATTTGAACCTTTGATCTTGCTTAAGGACCCACAAACTTCTTTCTCCTTGACTAGTATGTTTATTTTTAATTTCATAAAATTATTTTTATTATTGTTAGATTTAAAAAATTAAATCTCAATAGACAACATTGTTAATTTATTTTATTAAAATTTGAATACATGCAGATGCTTTCATTTCAGTTGAATTTTATTTTCTACCTAAAATATTTAAATGTTAAAATACCACATTTAAATTTGAAGGGAATTCATTAACAAATTTATCAATTGGAACTAAAAATTAGAGGGATTAAACTTCTAAAAATTCGAAGAGTACAGGGACTGGGGAATAATTAAACCCAGTTTAAATGAAGCCTATACGAATCCCCAGCCGTAACGGTCATATTTTTCAACTCTTTATCTTCTTGAAACTCATTGACCTGTTTCCTAGTGTTTTTTTCCATTGATTTTCTCTTCTCTTTCAGTCTCCAAGAAGACGATTTTCTTGACCAGAGCGTTGAAAAAGAGAAAATAAAGGGAACTTTTCTAAAGAAGTCAATCGGGCTAATAATGGGTTGCTCTTTCATTGTTTGTTTTTCTGCTTCCAAGAACAGAAAACAACATCATTTGGTCGATGGAGATTCCTCTGTTGATCAGGTTAGTTTTCTCTTCACTTTCATTATATAATTCTTGGGGTTTTCTTCTATTTTTTTTTGAATAAATTTGTTCAATCCAGAAACCTCAAGCCAATGAAGCTGTTCGAACTGGCAAGGAAGAAGATTTTTGGAAACCCTTTAACCCCATTATAGTGAAAAAGTAAGTAATGGATCAGTCCAGTTTCAGGCATTTGTTTTATTGATTATTCATGTTGGTTTATGCATGTTTTGATTTGCTTGTTTCATGTCAATTCATGTAGAGAGAAGCTAGGGGAGCTATTGAACAAGAGTGGTAAAACTCAGGTAGCTTTTGATTTGAATGTTGAATCATCTGATAAGTTGTTGAAAAATGAGGAAAATAAGGGGACTGAAGGAACAAGTAAAGGAAGTGGATCTTCTGTTTTGGATTTGAGTGCTTCAACTGTGGTTTGTAAGTTTCAAAACAATAGATATCAGAACAGTGAGGAAAGTAGGGATGAATTGAAAGATTTGGGTTTAGAAATAAAGGAAGTGAATGAGGATGGCATTGGAAAGGCTGAAAATGAGCTACGATTGGACATAGAAGAGTCTTCCGAGTCACTGTTTTCGTTGTCGATAGAATCTAGGAAATGTGTTTGTGAAGTTGAATCAGATGAGAAGGAAGTTAGTAGTCCAATGCCGATTGTGTTAAATCGAAATGCAGAAGATAAGGGGGTGAGTGTGTGCAATCAGTTTTGAATCCTGTTGAAAATCTTGCTCAATGGAAAGGAGTGAAAGCAAAAGCAGGCATACAATTGAAGGATGAAGAAAAGGAGAACATTAATGTGGAGCAAGGTTCTGATACAGCAATTAGTCCGAGTCAAATTTAAAGCTCGGAATTTTGAGTTCAAGACTATGTTCCAATGGTAAGAAGCTGGTAAGGCAAGAAATTGCTGTTGATACAAGTCTTTCTAGCTGGTTAGTTGGACCTGAAAACACACCAAATTCGAAGGGTAGTACTGATTCAGTTGGGAATTCAGCAGCATCCCGGATGACAAATTCACCTAGATGCTATGAAGATAGGCCTATTTTAGGAGCATTAACACTGGAAGAGCTTAAACAACATTCTGCATCTACTTCTTCTAGAAAGTGCAGGAGCCAGGTTCCGGATGAAACACCTATCATCGGGACTGTTGGGAGCTATTGGAATCATACTGGCCAGATGGTAGATGCTGATTCAAGCTCTCCACGCAAAGGAACACCGAGAACAAGGTGCAGAAACATTCAGGTATACAGATTGAGATTTTGATTGATTTTTGTATATATTTTACATATATATGTTGGAAGGATAAATGCTTTGGTTGTGCAGGTAGAGAGACAGAAATGGAATGCTATACCATTTGAGGCAAGGTTGGAGAGAGCTTTGGATACATTGACTGCAGGAGTATAGCATGTCTGCTGTTTTCTCATGAATGTTTCTGTTGATAAGCATTTTTGTTGCTTGATTTGTTTTTATTGTTTGAGAGTAATAGATTTGGTGAAGAACTGAACATCCTCCTGGAATTCTCTCTAATTGATTTCTGATTTGGTGATAAGTCTGTCTGGTTTAGCCTGTCTGCATAATCCTGCATGGAAATAACAGTCTAGCTTTGACACAAAGTTCAAAGATTTGAGCTGTTTGAATGGCAACAGAATATTGATTTCCTCTGTCAATGAATCGGACTATTGAACTATTTTACTGCTAATGGATCCCAAACAAACATCATCAAATCAATTCTCTACCAAGACTGCCATTGCACCCTCATGCAAGTAACCAGGCAGAAGAACATGTTTAATGTGGTACATGTTAAAAATGAAATTAAAGATTTTCTGTAAATGGATTTATTTTGGTGTACAAATAGTGTTTATATGGTGACTGAACATGGTTGGATGTTTGTAGTTTCAAAAGCTACTAAATGTATGGCAAGAAAACAAGGAATTCCCTACATTATTTTCATTGTGTCCGTCTTGGCTCTTGTCTTTTGGCAGCTTTACTTTTATCAATGATTTTGGTTGTTGAAAATGTATAAAAATGAATTAATCTATATCCAGCAATATCCAGCAATGAATATCACTGCTGGCATGGAAGAGCCAGCCTTATCTGGACAATGAAACACAGCACAAATCGATTTCTTCAAGCTGGCAAAAGAACTAAAGATGAAAATCAACATGGATAATCTAATTTTACGTATGCACGATTCTTTTCAACATGGATAAACTAGTAACAACTAAAATGGATGCACAAAACAAGAAGTGGGTGTCCTTGATTGGATAAGACTAAATAAAAACAGCTAAATAAAACATATTCTTTTGCTTAGAAAAGCCAAGATTGAATATATCTCCACAGTTCAAACAGATGAAAAAAGGATTTGAACTGTGGAAAAAAATCATTTGGTTCACCAAATAGGGTGTGAAGGCTGTACCTGAGAAACATACTTGTGTATGCAAGCATAACAGAAGACAAATCCTGAAACTGTAACTACTGATGGATTTGCACGCTTCTGTGAGCACAATGGACAGATTGTTCTATCAGGTGGCAAGGGAATCCCATCTTTGGCGACCTGCATAGATGATAAGTGAAATATTTGGCTGAGCAACAGGGTGACAAAAGCTTGCCCTTCTTTCTTCTATTTTCTGATTGATATTTGATAAAATAGAAAATGCTGCCAAAATCATCAAACGGTTGAATAGTTTATGATCAATGCAATAAAAGAAACAATGCCACCATATCTTAGGTGAATATCCCTGATTTAGTATATCAATCAATTTATACAATGAAACATATGTAAATAAACAAGCTCATAAATCATTCTCCACTTTCTTAAAAGAAATATGGTCTACAAAATAATGAGTTGTTTTTTGCAGGTGTGTATGTGTGAGGAGGCAGAGAGGTGAATTTCTCACCTTTGGGGGTGGTGGCGGAGGAGGAGGCGGATAGACATTAGGCGCTGACATTCTCTCCTCAACAGATTGATACCACCATTCCATCATCTGTGATTATTGAAAATGAAGTCATAGCAAATTCCATTACTATTTCCAGAAATAAAGTTGAATGTTACATGAAAATACAGGTTTCAAGGGAAAAAAAGAATAGCAAAACATAGTTACCACCAAAATTATTAACTTTGGAACAGATGACAACTTTAAGAACGATAAGATTTTATTGATATTACTTATTAAACCTCAATGGTAGCACCTAGTTTTATTGATATTACTTTTTATTTTATTACTAAGTTAAATATAAATCCAGGAAACTGGATGAAGGTTAAAGCAACACTACATGAGTTTAAGAAAAGTATCCATAAAAGAATATAATGAGTCATCATGACATACGAGTAGGGCTCACTGTTTTGGTCTAAAGCAAATAAGACATTGATTGGTTTGGTTTAGTTTAGTTTGGTCCCAGCTATTGCAGATTTTTGCTCAGAAAAATGTAATATCCATAAATATTTTGCATATATATTATGTTTTTATCAGATATAGTTATTGTTAGTTAACAATAATATAGCATCCCTCAACCTAAAGGGTAATAAATTTGATAACCAGTAAACTACACTTACTTTAAAGATAAACACTGCAGCAATTAAACCGGTTTGCGCATAGTCCAGCACCACATATGCACATTTAAGCAAAGCTCCTTGTACTGCCTGAAGAAATTATATTGTCTAATGAGTATGCTAACTTTAACATTAGCTAAAGTCAGATGAGCAATTTTGGTAAAAAATCTTAATGATCTGAACTAAAACATCTAGAGAAACATACCTTAACCCACGGAGGCCCCCGAAGCCTCTCAGGTTCACGACTTCGAATTTTGGAAATTCTAGAGGAAGTATCCATCTACCTTGACATCAAAATAAGTATACTGAGTATGTGTGCATACATAATACAAATAAGAACAAACTGCAAAGTGTGCATGTTATGCAGTGTATAGGGTGTGGAAAAAGCATAAAGCAACAAAAATCACTGCACCATGTATATTAGTGTAACAAAACAAGCAAACAGAGAACATAAATTATTGTTGAATCTGATACCAATTCTTGTCCAGTTGCTCGACAAACATGAATCCCAAGTGCATGTAATCCAACAGAATAGAACCCAGTTGCATCCAGCAGATATAAAAGTTGATAAGTAAATGTTAGTCCTGCACCACAAAAGTCAAGATTAGATTAATGTACGTATCTTGAGATCCAACCAAAGCATGGTCAAGAACAGATAAAGGTCATTCAAAGGTCTTTCAAGGAATAATATAAATATGATTGCGGAAAATCAGAAAACCTAAAATATGGAGATACATATGAGACCTTTATGGTCGGCAACCACAACTTTTTTTTTAACTTATTAACTGGTGATCACAACATATCATTGCTCACAACTAGCCTTCTCAATCACAAGTTCCACTTCAGGTCATGGGAGACTATGAACAATGATTAGATTAATAAATTGCCTTCGTTATTGAAAACATGTATATAAAATGATTACTTAGATCTGAACACACCTTCAGTGGTAGCATGTAGCCATGGATAACATAAGCCTATAATTTTGTGAATATTCTTCGACAATCGTGTTCTTATTGTTGTTTCTGCTTCTGTTGATGTTCTTGAAGCAATAAAGGCCTCCCCTTCAACAATGTAATCAACATCTTCAAATCTTTCATCACCAGGACCCCATAAACTTGCTTGAAGCCTGGCTTCCCTTTCTTTGTTATAAATTGAGTGCAATTTTGACTTAAGGTATGGCAAAACAACCTAGAAAGACATAGCAAACCATAGGTTACTATTGCATCTGACAAAGATTGTTGCAGTGAACTGGCGATAGAATTCTACCAAAAACACAACTGAGATAACTCTTTGACACTTTTCTAGATTAGACTGTTGGATCCCATCACCAGTCTTTGATCGGATGTCAGCCTGTTTTGTTCTTATTTTTGCAGCTCTCCTCCGCAAGCCATATAGAGATTCAGCAAAAGCAAGCATCTGTATAAGAATGTTATATTAGAAAAATGAGTCTCATTGAGTCCAACATACATCTTCCAACTGTAAGTAACAAATTAAATTAAAATTTACTCCCCAACACTGAAAACAACATATAATTATATAATGGGCATTACTATAAGCTTCCAAAGTAAGAAACAACCTAGAAAGATGTTGAATTTCATAAAGAGCTAATAATAATAGTTTCTCTACTTTCTCATATACATAAAATGACCATGTTTTCTCAGGAAAAAGAAAGAAAAAAAGGGGGAAAACCATGTGCTGGTACCTCCTTTCACAAACAAGCTGCTTCTGGTTAAGGTTCATTAATGTTATGTAACAGAAAAAAAAAAGTGTCCTGTATGCTAGATCCAATGATAATCTGCTACAACTCATTTTGGACAACTGAGATCATGGAGCACAGTCCAGAAATGAAATTTAAGTTTTCCATATCACATTGAAAAAACCAGAATGAACTACTTTACCACAAATTTCCAAACATGACTCAGAGTTAAATCAGAGTGAGCTTTAAAGTTTAAAAGAACACATGTAATTTGGAAGAAAACTAAAATGGGGTACATAAAACACTATCTAGAATGTGGAAATAGGAAGATTCAAATACATGCTGAGCAAAAATACTAAGAACAGAGATTTAAGTAATAAAGCAACTAAAAGAAAATCGAAGCAGAAGGAAACCTGTAGTTCGTAAACTATGCGTTTCAAGAACAAACATCAGCAAAGCAAAGAATTCATCTTCATAGTCTAACACCTTATGCAGAATTGGTCTTCTCAATGCCAATACCTATCAATCCACAAATAAACCTCGAAATATGTAATTATCCAGTATCTATTATAACATTAATTAAATCCATACAAAAACTGTAGTCATTGAAGCGATCTGGAAAATAAAAAACTGTAATCAATCTGCAAACTTACACTAAAAAAATAAGAAAAGAAGGTATTTTTAAACAAACTGAAGCTTGTTCCCTAGGCATATAACTAAAACAATAAATTTTTCCATTCATCTTAACGAAAACCCAAGATTGACCCACTAATTGAATAGGCCAATTTTATAGAAAAACTGAACAATTTTGAGAAATAAAGCAGGAAAACTAAATTGGGTATTCCATAAATATATAAAAATATTTTTTTCAAAGCAAACAGATAGAGGTTGACCCCAATTGAGTAAGTAAGGGCTGCACGGAGACTAGCCGGGAGTTGCTGAGCTGCAGCCATCTCAAAGAAGGTGGGACGAGTCCCTTGTCCTCCCACTTGAAACAACATCTTCTTCTTCTTTTGCTGCTGCTAATCTCTTCGCCTGAAACTTTCCAGCTTCGGGTATTTTGATTTGTGGCTCCGGCAGTTTCTTTTTTTGTTGAAGAATAATTTAGGGTGTGTTTTTGGTTGCTAAAAAATAATTTTTTCAAGTACTTTTAAAATAAATGAGATGTTTTTGGTTGTTTTAAAAAATAATTTTTTATTTAAATTAAAAAGTTAAATTTTATGGGTTTTGTGGTAGATAAGTCTATTTGAAAAGTAAAAATATTTTTTTATATAATTATAATTGATTGTTAAATTAAATTTATAGATAATTATAAAATAATATATATTATAGTATTTATATTGAGAATCAAAATTTTTATTATAGTTTATATAGTTTATATTTTTAAATTAAATTTTTTATTATAATTTAAATTAATTTATTTCATATATCATAATATTAAAGAATTTGAACATCACCTAAGTTTATTTATAACATTTTGTCTTCTCAAAATCACTTTTTAATATCAATGACAAACAGTAATCCAATTTTTTAAAATTATTTTTCTACCACAATTTTAAAATTACTTTTTTATCGCATTTTTTTAAAAGCAAGGTCAAACTAAGCTTTAGGGTCAGTTTGGCATTACTTTTGAGAAGTTCGGTGAGAAAGTATTTTTAAAAATTGATTTTAAAAAGCGCTTTTAGATAGTTTGGTTTAAATTGGTATTGTTGTCCAAAGTACTTTTAAGTAGATAAAATATCTATTTTATATATTCTTTTTGAAAATATAAAATGGTTGATGATATAAATGAGGATAAATGAGTAATTTTATTTAAAAGTGCTTTTGAAAAACTAAAAATTAAAAATTTTAACTTTTGGAAAGTACTTTCTAAACAAAGCTTTTAATTTAAAAACTACATGTTCGGCATTACTTTTGGTCCTAAAATTATTTTTGACCCCAAAAGCACTTAAAAAATATTGGCCCAACGGGCCCTTAGTTTCTTTCTTTCTTTTTCTTTTGATGCAGTTGTCTTAAATGACAAAGTTTTCGAATTTCAAGGTCTTGAGTTCAGCTTCAGCACGCTAGGATGAGAATTTCTTTTACATTTTCAATATATTAATCTTTATAAATTTTGTGTTGTGAATATGTATTTATGTGAATGTCTATTATGATAAAAAAAAAATTATATAAGAAGATTTAATTTATTCTATCAGTAAAAAAATATTATTTTTATTAATTAGAATTTTACATATTATGTACTTTTTATGTCTATAAATAGATGATTTGATAAAAGTATTACACACTTTAATATTAAAAATAATACAAATCTCTATCTTTCTTTCATCTCTTTATTCCTTTGTTCTAATTATTGTTCTTCGTTAGTTTATTCACAATATTTTGATACTTATTCGTCTAAATTTTAATTTCATATTTAGGGTTCATTGCGTTGACCGTTTGAATATATATTTCTATAGCATTATCTAACTATTTGATGCTCAGCGTTTTCTACAATTATTTTTATTTTATATATTAAAGAAAAAAATAGTTATGAAATTTAATACCTCTAAATATTGTTCAACAAGATAATGCAAACTAGTAGACTCTCAAGGTAAATTTTGTTTAAAATCTGTCACAATCTGATATAATATAAAATTTAATTCACGATGATATGTGATTCATAGTATATCTTAAATATCAAAAATCATATCGAGACGTTGCTTACATGTCAAATCTACATAGAATTCTTCTTTTGTACATTTTTTACATGGAATTCCAAGACTCTTTTCTATGATCATGACATCTAGCCTATGATTCTTTCGAAGGGAAATAATTTATTACATCTTGTCAAATGTTAGATTCATACACATGAACGTTATATATCAGATTTGAGGTCTGACAATACTGCTATTTCTCAGTTCTGGCTCGTTTCAGGACTGGGAAACCGAACTCGTCATCTTTTTTCTCTACAGGGTGAGTCGATTCTGTTTCCAGTGCCTTCTGCTTCATGCTCACGGCTGCAGATCTTTTTTCATTCTTACTACTAGCATTTCCTGGATCAATCCCAGTTCTTGAGTGATCTTGCTCTAAAGCTTCTGAATCTGATTTATCATTGTTGCATGGCGGATGATTTGAGCCTGGTAATGGTGCGGGAGCATCATCCAAAGCAGAAGAGGGCGCCCCACCTTCTTTCGTTTCTCGAACATCATTTGCAGATACCTTCCTTGTTCTTCGATTCGCAGCTGCAAATTTCTCTGAATCTGGAGAAAAAATGTAGCCCGGTTAGACAACATAAGTGTATTCATATAAGCGCATAACCCTGCATGGATGCAAGTTGTACTATCTGCAGCAACTCAATCATAAAGGGTTCAACATGACTCATTTGGAAAACGAAAAATGGGGCATGTTCGGAAAATAAAAAATTCCACGTAAAAATGTTAAAGTAGTCTATTATTAAAAAAAAACTTGATACGCTAACGTTGTGAGCTTGGAAAAGAAGTTAATATATAAGCAAGAAGCCATAGCTGTGCTTTGAGTTAGCCTGCAGAATTTGCTACTGAAACGAATTAATGATTAGTTACCAGTACCAGTAGCATACCTCAAGTTGTTCATGGAGCTGCTTCTGGACTTCCATCTGCATCCGAAGTGCTTAAGTAATTCCTATACTCCTGTTACAAAAAATAACAAGGCCAAAATCATATGGATGTTCTCGAACCTTCTTCAAGGAAAGTGAACCGAATAGTTAGTACTAAATTGCACTGAGCTAAAATGGTATTCTTTTTTCAGTTCTCGTTCGAGTTTTAGGTGAAAGAAAGGTTCTAGTTTGACTTCCATTCTAAATGTCATGTCACAATATAAACAAGAGGCAACCAAGATAGGCCAAATAAGCTCTTAAGTCTTAACTATAACACTAAATGAGATTAGAACAACTTATTGCGATAAATTTGCAAATTGTTCCTTAAAGAATAAGATGAGAAAAATATCACTTCAGTAGAAGAAAACTCAAAAGAAAAATAGTAGATAAACTTTACTCCAAGATACCGGGAAACAGAAGGTTACTTACGTCTTCAAGTCTATCGATTTCATTTTTTCAATTGAAGTAACTTTTTTCTCTGATGTTCCTGCAACGAGAAGCAGATAAAATACATCTTAACCGGTTGCCTTGTGTGCTATTGCTTGCGCATTGAAAATTGAAAGAGATACAAAGAAGTGTTATGAAAATACTGCACAATGTAGTTGCAAGTATTATAGTTGTCTTACCTTCTGATGATTCAGGCATGTATCTGGGGGTTCTATATTTCTAGATTCCGAAAAAGAAAATGTTCAAGTAAACATATAAGATTGTCTAAGAAGGTAGCTAAAAGGATCAAAAAAATGAGATTACGTTCAGACCTGCAGATGACTTTTAACATGATAGATTGTTAAGCCTTCTACATTCATCAGCTTTAAGATGCCTTTCGAAGTAGCTCCTGTAAGTTTAAATTATATGCCAAAATTAGCAAAAGATGTAAATAGATAATTTCCTACATGCTAATGAGGTGAAGATACATACGTTCGCTGCCACCCAGCAGATTAACAGCTTCAAGAAAAGCCTCGTGAAGCTCAGGTGTCCAGCGCATACGGGGCTTTGTTGGAGGAGCAGTGGATGATGGGTAAGCATTGCTTGAATATTCTCCATGCGGTGCATGTTGATTCTGATGAAACTGAGGCTGTTGCTTCGACACCTGATACATTTTTTTAATTTTCTGATAAAACCGAAAGATATGAAAAACTCAAAAAAAAGGTACAGGTCATTATATCATTCATCTTGATATTCTAATAAGAAGATAATATCAAACAAAGCTGCTGATGGCACATCAATAATTTTGGTAGAAAGATCGTATCATCTTTGGAATGTTAACAGTTATAAATTAGTTTGACACTATAGCAACAGTGGCAAAATTGTATCCGGTTGAGAAACGTAAAACAAGTAAATTCCAAGGAATAAACCAAGGCTCTACCAAAGAGATTTAAGAATGGACATCATAAGTTGCCCGATACATTTCTGCACCAACTGCATCTTCCAAAATTTAGGAACAAACCATCATTTTGGAGTCTAAGACATTGGTATCATCAAGAATCTTACTCCAGTCAGGATCACGAACATTGATAAAATCATGCGCCCACTCGTGCCAATCAGTTTTCTTATTGAGGTCCTCAGATGCCATGACACCAGTGCCGCTTTCCACCAGCTGATTTGGAGCTGGAGCAGCAGCATTTTCAGGCAAATCCAGAAATTTTTGAAGCTGGTCTAAACTCCAAGAAGCATCCTCATTTCCCTGTGTGTGATTCAGAGAAGCTGTGGACTGCGGAAAAGAAGAATCGATTGGTGGCAAAGATGCTAAACCCCTTGAAGACTGAGAAATGAATGTGGGATTTTGAGAACGTTGAACATTTGCTAGAGCTGAGGCATGCATATCACTGGTGGATATGGAAGGGGATGAAGACGAACTTGGCAATGTGGTGTACGTGTATTTGAAAGGAGAAGTGAGAGACGGAGGAGGCGAAGACATAGCAGCATAGACCTAGGTTCCTGATTGTCAGCTGTTTTATATCTAAAATATCAAAAACCTGAATAGACAAGCAAGATGCCTGTTAATTCCTCATATGAAGAAATTCAACAATCATTAATTCAATAGCTCTAAACTTATTTTGCAGATATATTCATGAGATGAATCATTGATTATATTATTAATAAGGCAAAACGAATGACATTTATCCTAAGGTTAATACCTTTCTAAATTCTACGATCTTTATTTGATTCCTTATGAATTGAACTTACTACCAAAAAAGAAATCCAAAGAAATGATAATTGGACAGAGAAGACATTGTAGCTTCAGCATCACCCATAATTTAACAGACTCGGCATTTGAAAGCTGCAAAATTTGTCCACTCAATATTTAAATAATTAAGTTTCCCGCAGACAACTTTTCACTTTATAACATAGGCGGCCAGACAAATACATGCCTCTAAAATATTTTTCCTAGAAACAATAAAGCAAAACCAAATTCATTTGCCGATCATAAACCGTTCAAAGTGATTTCTAGCAGACAATAAACGGGCAAAATCATGTCAACATAAAGGCAGTTTCACTTCACTTGGGTCTGGCTCCCACCCTTTTAACGGTACAACGCTAATCACCATTCACAAATCACGAGTATAACTTATGATTCATGGATGAATCCTACACATGAACATTGAAAAGTGATTATAAATGTCTAGGAAAGCAGTAAACAAAGAAAGAAATAGTGGATAGGATCCCAATCCCCACTACGGCACAACCCAAAACGAAACATCACATTCGTTTTTCTTATAAATTTGAATATTTTCCCATTTTTGCTACTAATCCACTAGTTCAATACCAATAAGCCAAAGCCACAAAAGAAAATCATAGGAGGAAAGAAATACACTAATCGTCGGCCATAAAAAGAAGACGGCGAACAAACTCGGCATCAGCTCCCAATATGTTGGCCAACAAGTTGATGCATCTAAAAATGGAAGAATCACAGAAAAGAAAACTTTTTGACCAACAAATTGATATCTCTAAAATTGATAGCAGCAGCATCCTAAACAAGCAAATAAAATGATTTTCAACAATTGAATTCATTTCAAGATCAAGTCAAACAACAATCATATAAAAAAAACTATTTATTGAAGAAAGAAAGGAAAAAGGTTAAAAAGACTATGAAAGTCTGAAGCAGGAAGACAATAAACAGAGCTGAAATATCAGGTTAATCGCTAATATCATTTAGCTCTGCAAACTCAAACTGAGTAACAAGAAAACCAACAAGTAAAATCATATGAGCGCCATCACCTTTTCACTTATGGCTGTTCCAATCAATAAAATTGTAGACAAAACCGGAGAAATCAACCCATGAAGCAAATAATCGATAAGATAAAACAAATCAGACCGACCCAACAACACAACAAAGCCAGCAAGTCTACCTGGAATCAATCAGAAGCAGAAACAACCCGTTTCATAACTAAGAAGAATCAAAATTCAAAAAAAAAAAAAGAAGAAGCAGTTTTAAGGATTGGGTGTATAAGGTTAATCTCAGTTATGGTCAACAAATACAAGTAAATTAAAAATAAAAAAATAAAAAGAGAAGTATCAAAGAATCTTACTTAGAAATGGGGTTGAAAAATCGAGAATGAATCAGTGAGAAGTTGATGATTGGATGGAAAACACCCAACGTTTTTGAGACCCAAAAGCCAAATAAACAAAACACAGAAAGGGTGGAGAAATATTCTTTATTGATTAAGCAAACGTGGTGGCTTCGGTTTTGTTTTTCTTCTCGGTTTCCACAAGGACACACGAATTTTTTATTACAAAGTAGGAAAAGTACTACCATAGTCCCATGCTTTTTGTCTTTCTATTTGTTTGGGAAAAGCACACATACGCCCCCTTAGTTTTCATAGTTTTTACAAATGACACCCTATATTTCTATTGACGATTCAAATTTCGTTCCCATTACAATCTTACGCTTTACACCCTAATTAAAAATATGAATAAATTACACTAAATACCACTAAACTTTTAGCCGTATATCAATTGTAGCACTAAATTAAAAATCAATTTTAAGTCAAGTTTCAATATTATCACTGAGCCGTTAACATTTAAACGATCGTTAAGTCTAAAACGATGTCATTTTAAAAATAAAAATGCATGTCTATGGGGATTCAAACTTGGGTATTTGTGATGAAAGTGTAAAATCTTCCCATCAAGCCAAGCTACGCAGATTTTATTTTACGAGTAAATTAAATCATATATTACTAAATTTTAAGTTTAATATAGATTATACCACTGAACTAAAAATCGATAATATTTTAGCACTGAACTTCAGTTTAGGCTCCAATTATACAATTGGGCCATTAAAATTGATGATGTAGATGGATCTTAACAATTCGCATGCGATGACGTTAAGGGATTTTAACGATCCAGTAGTATAATTAAGGTCTAAACTAAAGTTCAGTGCAAAAGTAATATCGATGTTTAGCTTAGTGGTATAATCAATATGCATCTAAAAGTCTGGTGGTATTTTATGTAGCTTACCCTTGTTTATTGAAAAAAATAATATTTAGGTTAAATTATTGGAAAATAATTTGATACACAAGCTTGTGTAAACTAAGCCTTTCAATTTTAGGGTTTAAGGGCTTAGATTAAGGTTTAGGTTGTAGAGTGTAGAATTTATAATTAGAATTTAGAGTTTAGGGTTTAGGTCGTTAGGGTTAAAAGTTTAGGTTTTAAATTTTATAGTTTAAATATGAAGGATTATGTATTATTTTATACAACATATGTATCAAAATATAACCCTAAATTATTTGTACAATTTCTTAGTTTGGCTTGATGGTTAGACTTTAAACTTTTATCTCAAAAACCCAAGTTCAAATCTTCGAGAGACATGCATTTTTTTCTCCAAAACAGTTTTCTGGTAATATATATTTTTTTTTATCTCAAAATAGTTTTGTAGTAATATTGAAGTTTAACTATAATAAGGGTAATTATTTGATGCACTATAGTGGAAAGCTTTTTTCCCACATGCGGACTTCTAAAGTTGTTACATGTTCCTTTTAGGGGTCCTAACCCCTAAATTTTAAACCCTAAACTTTAAAATTTTAAGGTTTAAGGTTAAAGTTTGTGTTTGTGGTTATGTTTTAAGGTTTGAAAATATATTTTATGGTTTAATGTTTAGAGTTAGAGTTTAGAATTCAAGGGTTATGATTTATGTCCGCCTAAAAGGGACATGTGACAACTTTAGAAGTCTACTTGTGGGGAAAAAAACCTTTCACTGGCATGCATCAAATAAAGGTAAATTTTTTATACATGAGTTGCGTAAAATTTATGGACAATTATTCTATACACATACAGTATAAAGTTTTTTTTTTTACACAAAGTGCCTAATCCTAGACTAAAATTTAAAATTAAAACCCTAACCCTAAATTCCAACTATATACCTTAAAGTCCATACCATACAATCTAAACCCTAAACTAAACCCCTAAACTAACCCTCTTGTGGAAACTAAAGTTTCCACCGCCAATATATGTAATAATAATCCAAAATTTATTTTATACAAGCCTGTATATTTACATTATAAAACTCAAATCCTAAATTCCTAACCCTAAACTCTAAAAAACATAAACCCTAAACTATGAACCATATACCCTAAATTATAAACACTAACATTAATTCTAAACCCTAAAATTAAAAAGTTTGTATAAACTAAAATTTACAAAGCATGTATATCAAAGTTTTTCTATCAAATAATTACCTTTTTAGGTTAATATTTAACGCATAGACCGTGAAAAACTTTTTTTTCCCACAAGCATGCTTAATATAACTATAAAAACTAAACTCATAAAATATAATCTTTAAATCTTAAACCCTAAACCTTAAATTATTAACCTTACAACTTAAACACTTAAACCCTAAATTCAGGGACAAACGCAGAACTTTATATTATGGGGCGAACATATAGAATTTTAGAGGGACGAAAATAGATTTTTAATAGGAAATACATAAAATAAATTCTAAAAATTTTCTATATCATATAGGAATTTCAAAATTTTAGGGAGACGACCACCCCCTCCAACCCCCTCTAGGTCTATCCCTGCCTAAATAAAACCTGCTTGTAAAATATTTTTCACCTCCAATGCATTAAATATTTTTCTTATATTTATTCATGAATATATAAACAAAACTATTACTATGATTTTCTTGAGTGGGTTTCTATTGTAACCTCTATAACAAAGGAGCTGAAATTGATAAGGTTTTATTTGTAAGAGAAATAAAAATCAAAGGGGTTTTAGCATAATTGATCATGTTTTCTTTTTGTTGGCGCTTGAGTTATTATAATTAAGAGGCTGCGGACATAAACTAGTGGGTGTTTTGTCAATGGCATACTCTTTTGTTTTTTGTAAATCCACCACTTACGATTTGTTGAGTATTTTATTTGGAATCTTGTCAAATTAATGGTACTGTTTAACACATAAGTTTTTTATTAATTTAACTTTGATTGAGAGATTGGAAATCTGGGAAGCTGGATTTTAACAAAAGTTTATGGGTTTTCTTCTATGACTACAATTCTCCAATGCTATACGGCGGATATGATAAGAAAAGATTACAATAATAAGAAAAGGTTTAATGTGAAAATAAATATTCGAATTATCATGTTTTTTTTTTAAGTGTTTAAATTATTTTTTGCCATTTTTAAGTGCCCAAACTATATTATTTTTGGAGAAAAATTTCTAGGGATCTGATTAATTGGAATCACTTTTTGGGTGAAGGAGCTGGACTTAGGATTTTGGAGTATTTCTGAGCTCAGCTGTGTGTGGAAAAAAATGTAAGCTTTGGGGTATTGAAATTGGGATTTGAGGCACACTCCGATGTCTAAATCAGTCTCAATGAGAAGGAAAAAAACAGGAAAGATGGTGAAACAATAAAGAGAGTGTGAATAGTGGTAAAGATTTAGGAAGATGCATTTTTAGAGGTACTAAGGGTAAAGACTGGATGGGGACTAGAATTTTGTCTAGCGCTCCGTGTGGTCTTAGACAAATTAGAATAGAAATTATATATTTTTTTTGTGCTCTTATTTATGTCCCACATTAAGAATTAGGTTTAAGGTTTAGGGTTAATGTTTAAGGTTAGGGAATTAGAGGTATAATGTATTTCATGATTTATGATATAGGATTTAAGATTTAGAATTTAGGGCTTAAAATTTAAATTTTTATTGTTTAGACATAATAAAAACACCGATAAAGGATAAAGAACTTATGTTCAACAATTTTGGGGTAATTTTATATATTTGTGACAATTTGGGTACCAAGTTGGAGACCAAGGCTAAAGACTAGAGGTAGAAAACAAGTCATTTGGTTCGGGTCATAACGGTTCAGATCGTTTCGAGTCTGACTGTATTCGGTTTGAGTCGGTTCAGGTATGGTTCGAACGTTCGTTTTAGTTCGGGTATTGGGTTGGTTTGGTTGATTTTTTGTTGTTGACTTTTAGTTCAGTTAATAATGAGTCGGTTGATTTCGGGTCGGGTCAATATTGGGTTAATAGGAGATCGATCGGTTTCATTCAGGTTTTCAGGCTGAGTTAGATTTTTACACCCTATATATCACTTTATCTAGCATGTATATTTGGCTTTTTGGTGAGTTGTGTGACAGTTTACATTTTTCTTTATTTATTTTAATATATTTTATTTATTTCGGGTTGCCTTCGGTTCGGTTGAAAATCGGTTTAGGTCTATTTTTGGTTCAATTTAAATTTGGGTCGATTTTAGTTCAGTTCGGTTTGTTTCAGGTTTTTAGTCAAATTCGGGTCATCGTGTTCGGGTCGATTTCATGTCTCGGTTAAGGTCTCGGGCCAAGTTTGCATAAAATAGTTAAATGAATTTCATGCAAATATTTTTAATTTAATATTGAAATTGTAATAAGGACAAGTTGGTAAATTTTACTTTCAGTTAATTTTATATTTTTCCAACCAAATACTGTAATCTTACATTCCTACCAAATAAACAAACAAGGTAATATAACATTCGCAATAATATGTTAGTAATGTTAAATTCCAAAAATTTTATTCGCGAAAATAATTTTATATTTCATGAACCAAATACCCCTTAATATTAAAAGTTATATTTCTTGACTATTAATTAAGAGTTGTGATTATTCAAATAGATTTTTTTGAATAATATTCAAATAGATATTTATTTTTTAATAGTTGTGATTATTATTATAGGACAAAAATCTTCTGCTCCTTTTCGGTGCCCAACACTAAAAATTAAATTCTAATCTCCCACCCTAGATTTTAAATCCTAAACTATAAACTCTAAACACTAAAAAATACATCATACCCAAATTCTCTAAACACTAACATTAAACCTTAACCTTAAACCCTTAAGCCCTTAAACTTAATTTTTTAGTGTGAGCACTGAATATTGCAGAGGATTTCTATTTATTATTATTTGAATCATAATGAAATAGAAAGTCTTATTAGAAACATGCCGATAATATGGAGGACCAAATTTGTCCCTATTTAAAAGAGCTTGCACCTAGGTTGACACCTTCTCTTAGATTGTGGGTTCAAGATTTAATAAGAGGAAAATTTTTTTCTCTCTTTCTTTAAATGAAAATTATTAAAAAAAAAGAAAAAAAGAAAAGAAAGCTTACACCTCAACTGGAGGTTTAGTGAAGTTTGCCGTGGAAGTAATCAAAGGGCTAGAGAGCTTTGCAGACGTATCAGCAGGCCAATTACCATCGCACGAAGTCCAGCCAGTGGCGTAACAAAATAAGGATCGGTGGGGCACGGCCTCCCTAAATTTTAAAAAATTATAGTTTAAACCCTTATAGTTTTTAAAAAATTTAATTGGGTCTTCAAGTTTTTTTAGAAATTCGGATTAAGCTTCAAAATTTGTGATCGTTTTAATTAAATTCCTCCCATAATTTTTAAAAGTTATAGTTAAGCCTCTCAAATTTTTAAAAATTTTAGTTAGACCCCAAATTTTTGAAAAAAAAATTAAGTTTAACCTTCAATTTTTTTTAATTTTAAATTAAGCCTCTAAAATTTTCTAAGTTTAAAGTTGGTCTTCCAAACTCTACCACCAAATTCCGTCCAGCTAATATCTATCATCCATCCTTCTTTTGCAAAGCTTCTCAATAGCACAAACTAAGGGCTAGTGAGTGCATGCGAAGCATCGGTTTTGTATCATTTTCTGGGTTTGGGTTGCTTGCTGTCTTCATCTACACTTGATGGTATGTGGGCTGCATTTTTTATATGCCTTTGTTGAATCCCGATGGCTGGTGCAACTATGGTGAATTCGTCGCTATGCAATCTGTACTAAGCGATAAGAGTGCTTTTTTATGAAGTCAAAAAATGACCATAACATTTGGCTGAATAGTCATTTTTGCCCATATTTTTTTAACTAATTTAACTCCAATATTTTATTTTTGGTCAAAATAGCCCTATATGCGGATCAAAACTGTTAGTCAATTGACGATAAACAACTTGAAATGGCTTGACAGAATGACACGTCTAAAAAAAATATTTTATATTTCGTACAATTTTATAAAAATATTTTTTGACTAGTGTGTCATTATGTAAGTCAGCATATTTGTTTATATGACATTGCTATCGCAGCGTGCACTGTCATGTAGGTTTGTGACATTATTTCAAGCTGTTTATCGTTCGTTGACTGACAGTTTTCATCCGTAGAGGGGCCATTTTGACCCTAAATGAAACGTTAGGAGTTAAATTAGTTCAAAAAAAATTAAAATTAAAATGACTATACGATCAAACTTTAGAGATTTTTTTTGCATTATGTTTTTTTTTCATTGAAGTTTTGTTTGTTCCGACAATTTGACTTGGATTTGGTGTTTCAAGGGTTATGAATTGTTTTGTTCTCCATAAATCAAGACAAATTCCATTAGTTACTTGGAATAGCTTACACACATACACAAACATCCATGCAGACATTACTATTCAAACCAATAAGAGAAGCTCTAATGTAAAAGCATTGGCAAAACAATGAAGACTACTCTAAAGTCTAAACCGCAAAGTAAACTTTTTTTTTCTACCGAGGAGCTTTTTGGTTTCAGGTTTTTCAACGTCCAGCAGGAGCTATGATCTCGGAGAACTCTACTCCTAGATTGGGATCTGAACCACCGTCTAAAGGTACTCCACGAACATCTACGATCACAGATAATTCATCAGCAACAGTACCGCTGGCGCTGTTGCCATTGTCTTGTAAACAAGCACTCTCCTCCTGCTGCAGCCACGCCCGCTCCAAATTCGACAGCACCTCAACCATTGTTGGCCTTTCACTACCCCTATCACACAAACATTTCCTCGCAATGTTTGTGAATGTTGTCAAACATGTCGGGTCTACTTTTCCTTGCAGATACGGGTCAATAATCTCATCTAGCCTCCCTGATTTGTAACAATGCAGTACCCACTCAGCTAAACTTATCTTCTCTTGCTCTTCCTCCATGTTCTCTACTCCTTGTAGAACAGCAGGCCTAGCACATAGTACCTCAAACAATACAACCCCAAAGGAGTACACATCTGATTTCTCAGTTAACTTCTGACGCTTGTAATACTCCGGATCCAAGTACCCAAAGCTGCCTTTCACCAATGTAGAAACATGCGTTTTTGATTGAGTCAGCATGTTAGGACCAATTTTTGATAGTCCGAAATCTGAAACCTTGGCCACCCAACTCTGATCTAACAGTATATTGGTGCTCTTCACATCACGGTGTATAATGCTGTGCTTTGAACTCGTGTGAAGGTAATGCAACCCTCGAGCTGCACCGATACAGATTCTGAGCCTTCGTGTCCATGGAAGTGGAGGGTTCTTGGTGTTGTATAGATGATCACGTAAGGTACCATTTGCCATATAATCATAAACGAGTATCATTTCCTTTTTTTCCTTGCAACATCCGATCAACGAGACTAAGTGACAGTGCCGGAACTGTGACAGCAGAAGAATTTCGGTTTGGAACTCATTTATGCCTTGGTGAGAACCTGGATTGGCTCGTTTTATTGCGACAATTTTGGTTCCACCATTAATGGACCCCTTGTAAACATTCCCATAACCCCCAGCCCCAAGAAGTAAAGCAGCAGAGAAGTTGTCGGTGGCTAACTTCATCTCATCAAGTGAGAAGCTCTGGAAATGGTCAGATGATTGGGACTGCATTGAAGTTTTTCTCTGCCCACTCCAACCAATAGAGACTAATTGCCATACAGTAGCTAGAACAACAGTGCTGATAAAGATGCGGCAGGAAATTTCAACAGATACGTAACGTCCACCACCTTTTGTCAATGGATTTGAGTAGTTCATCATTGCAAATGTAAAAGGTCCAGCAAGAGAGTTGTTGAAATCGGACAACTTGAAAATTTCTAACCCGTTTAAGATCGCTGGCATGGATGTCCGGACTGAATCATTGCTGTTTTGTATTGAAAGCGACAGATTTGTTCTCCTCTTGGTATGTTCAGAAAAATTAACGATGTAATCTCTATAAACCGGAACACCAATTCCATGGGTCCAGTTAAATATATCTGCCTGATCTTCAGCGGTTTGATCCTTCATATAGACATGGAAAACTCTTTTACCAACACCCTGAATCTCATTTGAGATCTCACAAAAATGGAGTCTAACAAGGTAATAGAAACCGGAGTCGACTGGCAGTAACCATGTAGCTCCATGATCTGCTTCTGCATCTGCAACTCTCCTTGCGGAAGCATAAACTTTATCCGGAGCAACGTATGCCGGCATCGTCGAACTTCGCTTGATTTTAACATCTGAAGAAAGGATACCCGTTGGTGTCCTGTATCTATATTCATCTGAAACATATAATTCCATGTTACTTTTATAAGTCGCCAAAAAACTTGCATCGGGTATCCATCTGCGAAACATGCCGGTATCTTCTTGCTCAGGGATCAAATCTCCACCTACGTTGAGTCGGTACATCATCTCTAGAGCTGTCGAGTTCTTGGTATGATATGGAGATGGAGGTTGTCCGATCAAGGGCAGCGAAACAACTTCTCGGATGTAAAGATTTGAAGGCATGGGGACAACCTCAATCTTGTTCACAAATGCATATGCATCAGAAACATCCGGTGACGGGGTGAATGTTACATTTAGCACCTGGTCATCCACGTTGATACAGAATTCCTTCACAGTGTAAACATCATCGGACCGACTATTAGAGTATGAAGCGGTGGATGTTTTCAGAAGAGTGAACTGAGCAGCACTGACAGAGAACAGTGCTTTGGAAATACTAAAGCCTGAATATGAGAATGGACTGAAATGAAGGCGAATGAACTTGGGACCAGGAGATACAGGAAGTGTATATGTGGTTTGTTTCTTATAGACGCAAGGAGGTAGCTTTGTCTCATGAACGTGAAAGGAACGGATATTTTTCCCGTCTATGGAGGATGATTCATCAAATTCAGATGAGGAACAGTCTAGGGTTATGGTATCTGTGGGCACATAAGAAGATGCTGCCTGAACAGAGATAGTATGTGCCACAAATAAAAGACTGCAGAAAGACACCAACATACCAAACTTAGAGGGCATTGGGGATCTGGTTGTGTTTTTGCTCTTTTCAGACATCGTTGAAGATTTTATGCTGATCAGATGCACATGCAGGTTTTCTTTGTAGGATTGGATGTCTAGTTGTTTCAAGATTTACCGTGTGTTAAGTAGGGAGAGAGACCATAACAGTGACTGGAATTGCAGCGTCCATAATTTCAAAGTCAAAGCAACAAGGATGATAGAGAGATGGAAAATAAGGCAAAAGTTGAGGGTTTTGGCACGATTCTATCAATTTCCTTACTAGTTTCCAATGTAATTTTTTCGCCAATTGACTGGACACATCAATACGTGTTCGCTGCTTGGCTTACTAAATTTGACGTACTCTGTTTGTGTCTATATTTATACCTCACACTAAAAATTAGGTTTAGAATTTAAAGTTTAAGATTTAATGTTAGGGTTTTTGATTTAAATTTTAGAGTTAGGACTTAAATCTAAATTTTTAATATTTTTTAGTATTGAGTATAAAAAATACTAATAAAGAATTTTTGTCCATATCAACCATACCATTGGCCGTGTATATTACTTCATGGTTGATACATCAACTTTTAATAAACTGAGTAGCGAACACGCATGAATGTATCTATTTAATTGGTGAGGAAGATTACATTGGAAAATGATAAGGAAAATGATAGAATTGTGCCAGCTAATGAATGCATTTGAAGTCTTGTTCAAATAAAAAGTAAAATAAAAGTATATGAAGAGATGGACTTGTTCCATGCTTACCAGCCTTAAAATGGTCGCTGGGAGTGGAGTTGACCTAATCCATTTTAGGGGGGGAGTGGACTTGACTTTAGCTGCATGGTCGTTTTTTTATTTCTTGGAAAATAATTTCCATTGTGTAAGAGATAATCTAACTTCGAGTGGTTTAGAGCTCACTACTACTGCAACTTGCTTTGAAATATAAAATTTAAAATTTAATTATTATTATTATTATATGTTTTCTTTAAACTACTAAAAAAAATTGTGCAATATTTTTATATAATTTATGTGTTAAAATATAACCTTTTTAAAATATAATTATCATTGAAATACAACTATTATGATAAACAAAGATTTTCTTTCCCTTATTTTGTCTTTCGTACCAAGCACATTCAAGACATGTTCTTTCTATTTTTCCTCCCCTCCTTCCATTTTTCTACCCAACCAAGGAAAGCTTTGATATAGCTACAATTGTAATGGAGGAACCAACTTAATTACAATCTGCTGGTTTATTCTTTGTTTCATTCTCTCATATTCAATGCTTAGACCACAATTCATCAATGAAGTTTAACATACCAGAAAGAGTCAATTGCTATATAGAAATTGTTAAATCAAGGAAACGAAAAAATTAATTAAAAAAAAAGCCTGAACATGTCTTTTAGTTTATGCTCTTAAAATGTTGTTCGAACTACCACAAGTGTAGGTTTTACTAGTAATTTTAAGGAAGTATTCTAACTCAAATTTCCCAAAGTGCAACAAAAAGAAGCTCAAACCCTAAATTTAGCACCTTGCTGTATGTTTTTATTTGTGGTTTGTTGTTCAAGACCTCGAAACTGCAATCTATGTCTTGGATCAACAGTAGAGACAGATTAGCCGTCGACAGCAGCGTTACACCGGTGAGTTCTAAATCATATATATCAAACTCGAGATAATTAGCTATGGCAGCAACCAAACTGGATAAATCATTCTTTATCACTATCAATAGTAGTTTTGATTATATGTTGTCACTTGCTTGAAACTAGCAATATTAGATTATAAAATGACAGTTTTATTAAAAGATTTGGGGTTTATTTGAATTATGGATTACTAATTTATTTGGGTAGATCAAACATCTATTTTTAGCTATCTTGATATTATTGTGGCTGTCATTTTTCTCTGTAAATTTTTTCTCATTGCAACAAACATAAATTCGACTTACTATTGCATCACTTTGAGAGGCAAAACTTTTAAAGAAGTTTTTAGCTTCATCTAAAGAGTCAAACTGCATTCCATCAACTACCCACTTTCAGATTTTGATTATCAACTACAGTAACCTGTTAAAATAAATAGAAACCAAAAAGTAAGTTAATACATAACCTAATAAAAAACAAAAATATTTAATTAAATAAAGATTTTAACAAAAACAAATCAAAGTTGTAGTGATTGTTAGTGAGTTTTTTGATTAAATTAGAGCAAATAGTAAAATTGATACAAATGATCTAACCTCAGCAACATCTCCAGTGGTATCGTCCATGAATTCCTTTTGTAGAGCAATGAGAATGGAGAAATTGAATTAAATCGACCAAAGGTAGAAAATCCAATTATTTCAAAATCTGCAAATCATTGATAGCATAAGTAATTGCTTTGAAAACTGAGAAATTATTTGTGATGTACTCTATTGATAGCATAAGTAACATGCGGCATCTATGCAGTATCTGTATTACATAACCTAAAATGAAATCTAAAATTTGATCTGATAATTGTCGTACGATGGCCATACCAAGTCTTAAAAATTTGGAAGGACGGATCTTGTCTGATGGAAAGGTCTTGCTCGAATCATGGAAGCTAAAGGGGGGACGATAAGCTTTACACTTAATAACCAGCCTTGTCTGGAATCATGGAAACCCTAAGCTTTACACTTGAAGGGATAAAACTTTCATGTTATTAAGCCAATCCTAAGGTTATAACATGAAAGTTTTATCCCTTCAACATACATGGAACAAAATATTTGATAAATTATCACAAGTAATGAAAAATTAAAAATTTACACATATTAAATGTTTAGTATTTGACTATTAAAAAATCATTTTAAAAGTGGATGAGGGTATGCAAATATAAAGTATATTCTTAAAAATATTTAATATATTGATTATATTATAAATATAAAGTTTTTGCAAAATTTAGTCAATGTAACAAAAATAGTCATATGAATTTTATGTAAACATTTTGAATTTGATACTGAAACTGTAACATGTTAAAAAGAAAAAAAATATCATAAGAACACGTTGGTAAATTTTACTTCCAGTTAATTTTATATTTCACCAACCAAACACTGTAATCTACATTCCTACGAAATAAACCAAACAAGATAATGTAATATTTCCAGTAACATATCAGTAACGTTAAATTCCAAGAATCCTATTCACATAGGCAATCTTATATTCCATGAACCAAATGCCCCGCTAATATTAAAAGTTATATCTCTGGACAATTAATTAAGAGTTGTGATTTTTCAAATAGATATTTAATTTGAATAGTTGTGATTATTATTATTATTATTATTATTTAAATCATAATGAAAATTATGAAATAACAAGTTTAATTACAGAATAAAAATTTTGTGCTCTTTTCGGTGCTCTCTCTATGCCCAACATTAAAAAAATTAAATTAAAAGTCATATTCTTAAATCTTAAATTTTAAACACTTAAAAATACAATCTACCCTTAATTCTCTAAACCCTAAATTTAAATTTTAACTATAAACCCTAAACCTAAATTTTTTAATGTAAGAGCATGAATAGAGACACAAAAATGTATAGAATTTTTATTCCTAGAAATAGACAATACGGAGGACCAAATTTGTCCCTATCTAAAAGAGCTTGCACCTCAACAGGAGGTTCAGTGAAGCTTGCCGTGGAAGTAATCAAAGGGCTAGAAAGCTTTGCAAAGGTATCGGCAGGCCAATTACCATCACACAGAATCCAGCGAATATCTATCATCTATCTTCTTTGTTGAATCCCGATGGCTGGTGAACCTATGGTGTGTTAGAGTAATGACTAATCACTTGTTAATTGATTGTTAGTTTGTTACTGATTGTCAATCAGTTGGGTCAATATTAGTTACGGGTTGTTAGAGTTAGTTGGGTATTAGTTGTTATAGATGGTTAGTTTGTTTTGGGATTGTTGGGCTCTATAAACATTGTAATGGGTTAGCATAGAGAGGATCCAGAATTCATTTTATCACTTTGTTTTCAGTTTAATAAAACCATATCAAGTTTCCTTTTATCTTTATCTTGTTCTCTGATAGTCGTTGTACATCATCTCCGGCGACATGCCGCCTTTCTCACATGGTGAATTCGACACTATGCAATCTGTACTAAGAGATAAGGGTGTTTTGGCGCATGCTGAAGGTCGTTTTTTTATTGAAGTTTTGTTTGACTTGGATTTGGTGTTTCAAGGGTTATGAATTGTTTTGTTCTCCATAAATCAAGACAAATTCCATTAGTTACTTGGAATTGCATACACACGCATACATCCGTGCAGACATTACTATTCAAACCAATACGAGAAGCTCTAATATTAAAGCATTGGCAAAACAATGGAGACTACTCTAAAGTCTAAACCACCGAGGGTTATATCATCTCTACCGCAAGTAAACTTTTTTCTCCCAAGAAGCTTTCTGGTTTCAGATTTTTCAACGTCCAGCCGGAGCTATGATCTCGGAGAACTCTACTCCTGGAGTGAGATCTGAACCACCGTCTAAAGGTACTCCACCAAAATCTACGATAACAGATAATTCATCAGAAACAGTTCCGCTGTTGCCGTTGCTTGTAAACAACCACTCTCCTCCTGCTGCAGCCACGCCCGCTCCAAATTCAACAGCACCTCACCCATTGTTGGCCTTTCACTACCCCTATCACACAAACATTTCCTCCCAATGTTTGTGAATGTTGTCAAACATGTCGGATCTACTTTTCCTTGCAGATACGGGTCAATAATCTCATCTAGCCTCCCTGATTTGTAACAATGCAGTACCCACTCAGCTAAACTTATCTTCTATTGCTCTTCCTCCATGTTCTCTACTCCTTGTAGAACAGCAGGCCTAGCACATAGTACCTCAAACAATACAACCCCAAAGGAGTACACATCTGATTTCTCAGTTAACTTCTGACGCTTGTAATACTCCGGATCCAAGTGCCCAAAGCTGCCTTTCACCAATGTAGAAACATGCGTTTTTGATTGAGTCAGCATGTTAGGGCCAATTTTTGATAGTCCGAAATCTGAAACCTTGGCCACCCAACTCTGATCTAACAGTATATTGGTGCTCTTCACATCGCGGTGTATAATGCTGTGCTTTGAACTCGTGTGAAGGTAATGCAACCCTCGAGCTGCACCGATACAGATTCTGAGCCTTCGTGTCCATGGAAGTGGAGGGTTCTTGGTGTTGTATAGATGATCACGTAAGGTACCATTTGCCATATAATCATAAACGAGTATCATTTCCTTTTTTTCCTTGCAACATCCGATCAACGAGACTAAGTGACAGTGCCGGAACTGTGACAGCAGAAGAATTTCGGTTTGGAACTCATTTAGGCCTTGGTGAGAACCTGGATTGGCTCGTTTTATTGCGACAATTTTGGTTCCACCATTAATGGACCCCTTGTAAACATTCCCATAACCCCCAGCCCCAAGAAGTAAAGCAGCAGAGAAGTTGTCGGTGGCTAACTTCATCTCATCAAGTGAGAAGCTCTGGAAATGGTCAGATGATTGGGACTGCATTGAAGTTTTTCTCTGCCCTCTGCAACCAATAGAGACTAATTGCCATAGAGTAGCTAGAACAACAGTGCTGATAAAGATGCGGCAGGAAATTTCAACAGATACATAACGTCCACCACCTTTTGTCAATGGATTTAAGTAGTTCATCATTGCAAATGTAAAAGGTCCAGCAAGAGAGTTGTTGAAATCGGACAACTTGAAAATTTCTAACCCGTTTAAGATCGCTGGCATGGATGTCCGGTCTGAATCATTGCTGTTTTGTATTGAAAGCGACAGATTTTTTATCCTCTTGGTATGTTCAGAAAAATTAACGATGTAATCTCTATAAACCGGAACACCAATTCCATGGGTCCAGTTAAATATATCTGCCTGATCTTCAGCGGTTTGATCCTTCATATAGACATAGAAAACTCTTTTACCAACACCCTGAATCTCATTTGAGATCTCACAAAAATGGAGTCTAACAAGGTAATAGAAACCGGAGTCGACTGGCAGTAACCATGTAGCTCCATGATCTGCTTCGGCATCTGCAACTCTCCTTGCGGAAGCATAAACTTTATCCGGAGCAACGTATGCCGGCATCGTCGAACTTCGCTTGATTTTAACATCTGAAGAAAGGATACCCGTTGGTGTCCGGTATCTATATTCATCTGAAACATATAATTCCATGTTACTTTTATAAGTCGCCAAAAAACTTGCATCGGGTATCCATCTGCGAAACATGCCGGTATCTTCTTGCTCAGGGATCAAATCTCCACCTACGTTGAGTCGGTACATCATCTCTAGAGCTGTCGAGTTCTTGGTATGATATGGAGATGGAGGTTGTCCGATCAAGGGCAGCGAAACAACTTCTCGGATGTAGAGATTTGAAGGCATGGGGACAACCTCAATCTTGTTCACAAATGCATATGCATCAGAAACATCCGGTGACGGGGTGAATGTTACATTTAGCACCTGGTCATCCACGTTGATACAGAATTCCTTCACAGTGTAAACATCATCGGACCGACTATTAGAGTATGAAGCGGTGGATGTTTTCAGAAGAGTGAACTGAGCAGCACTGACAGAGAACAGTGCTTTGGAAATATTAAAGCCTGAATATGAGAATGGACTGAAATGAAGGCGAATGAACTTGGGACCAGGAGATACAGGAAATGTACATGCGGTTTGTTTCTTATAGACGCAAGGAGGTAGCTTTGTCCCATGAACGTGAAAGGAACGGATATTTTTCCCGTCTATGGAGGATGATTCATATGAGGAACAGTCTAGTGTTATGGTATCTGTGGGCTCATAAGAAGATGCTGCCTGAACAGAGATAGTATGTGCTACAAATACAAGACTGCAGAAAGACACCAACATGCCAAACTTAGAGGGCATTGGGGATCTGGTTGTGTTTTTGCTCTTTTCAGACATCGTTGAAGATTTTATGCTGATCAGATGCACACGCAGGTTTTCTTTGTAGGATTGGATGTCTAGTTGTTTCAAGATTTACCGCGTGTTAAGCAGGGAGAGAGACCATAACAGTGACTGTAATTGCAGTGTCCCTAATTTCAAAGCTCAAAGCGACAAGGATGATAGAGAGATGGAAAATAAGGCAAACGTTTAGGGTTTGGCACGATTCTATCAATTTCCTTACTAGTTTCCAATGTAATTTTTTTGCCAATTGACCGGACACATCAATACGTGCTCGCTACTTGGCTTACTAAATTTGACGTATCAACCAATAGAAATCCTCTATTTTTTTGCCTATCTATTTATGCTCTCACACTAAAAATTAAGTTTAGAGTTTGGGGTTTAAAGTTTAATGTTAGAGTTTAAGGAATTTGAGATATGGTGTTAGGTGTAGGGTTTTTTATTTAAAACTTAAAGTTAGGACTTAAAATTTAAATTTTTAAAATTTTTTAATATTAAGCATAAAAAAATTATCTAAAAAAATAAAGAATTTATGTCTGTATCAACCATATCATTAGCTATGTATATTACTTCATGGTTGATACATCAATATTTAAGAAGCTGAGTAGCGAACGCGCATAAGTGTATCTATTTAATTGGTGAGGAAGATTACATTGGAAAATGTTAAGCAAATCGATAGAATTGTGCCAGCCAATGAACGATGAATGCATTTGAAGTCTCTTGTTCACATAAAAAGTAAAATAAAACTATATGAAGAGATGGACTTGTTCCATGCTTACTGTTGGGTGAGGGTCCCACTATGTGGGTAACCCAATACCGGTTGAACCCCAAATTTAAAGGAGTTATTGCTGCCACATTTATTTTGCTTTACTTTTTATAAGCCTTTAACTATGATTTTTATTAGTATATTATAGGTATGGGCATATTTGAACCAGATAGAGAGCTCAAAAAATTATTCGAGAGAAAAATAGGAGAGAAAAATATATATTTTTTTTTAACTTTGAGCAGTTTTGATTAACTTCTCGATTAGAGGTCCATCCGTAGTTTAATTGAGTTAATTTTTAAACAGCAGGGATATGGTGTTCTTATCTTTGTACAGCCGGATTTCCCATGCTTACCAGCCTTAAAATGGTCGCTGGGGTGGAGTTGACCTAATCCATTTTAGGGGGGAGTGGACTTGACTTTAGCTGCATGGTCGTTTTTTATTTCTTGGAAAATAGTTTCCACGGCGTAAGAGATAATCTAACTTCGAGTGGTTTAGAGCTCACTACTACTGCAACTTGCTTTGATTCCAAAATCTTAACTTTCATAAACTTTAATCATATTTTTTATTTTCTAATTTTTCAGAAATATCATTTTAGTTCTTAAATTTTGGCCTTTGATTTTTTTAAAAGTTTAATTTCTGACAGAAAATAATAATTTTGTTAAACTAACATCAATTATTTTATCGTTTAATCGATTTTTATAAATTTTACAAATTTTAATAATTAATATATGTTATATTGTTTTTGTTAATTTTTATAAAATTTTACAAATTTTAATAATTAATATTGTTTTTATTTTAAAAGTTTAATCGCGAAATAGCAGTCCGCGATTTAGAACCCTGTCCATAATAGTGACTGGAATTGGAGTGTCCAAAATTTGAAAGTTCAAGGCAATAAGGGTGATAGGGAGATGAAAATTAAGCCAAGAGTTGAGGGTCTTGGCACGGTTCTCTCAATTTCCTTACTATTTTTCCAAGGTAATTTTCTTCTTCAATTGACTGGACACATCATACGTGTTAGTTTAGCTTCCTAAAAATAGACGTGCTGACCATATCATTGGCTGTGTATATTACTTCATGGTCGATACGTTAATTTTTAGAAATCCGAGTAGCGAGCACGCGAAGGTGTGTCCATTCAGTTGGCGAGGAAGATTACATTAGAAAATAGTGAGGAAATTCATAGAATTGTGCCAGCCAATGAACGATCAATGCATTTGAAGTCTCTTCTTCAGATAAAGAGTAAAATGGAATTATATGAAGAGTTGTTCCATGCTTAGGAGCCTTATAATGGTCGCTGGGGTGGAGTTGACCTAATTCATTTCATTTATTATATGGTTCTGGCACACTACGCCATCCATGTCCCATCTACTAAAAACCAGTCAATTGATTTTAGTTTTGGGGAATTGCAAATCGGTGTACGATTTGAGGGTAATTAAGCATAAATTAAACTTCGGTTGCTCTAGGAACATGTTTTACTGAAATAATTTATGCATGTTTTAACTATTTTGAAATGTTTTATTTGCACTTATTGAAACACACTGAGCTCCTTAGCTCACACCCCACAAACTTTCTCTTTCAGATTTTGGATAGGCTTCTTGTGGACTTGGCACGTGAAGGATCGACATATTCGTACTTACTTTTTGTTGTAATGTTTCTATCCACCATACTGTCTTTATTTGGGTGACATGAGCCTATATTTTATGCTACATACTTCACGTATTTGTCTGATGTGGTATAATTTTGTAACTGAATTCTAATATGGTTTAAACTAATTATCTTAATTTACCTATATATGGGTTATGATTACTACTTGTTTTGGACCTTGAATCTTTAAATATTTTTATGGGAAGTTTTTGGTATGGAATATGACCTCCCAGAATTAGACTTAACACTTAGGCCGGTCTAGAAGGTTACAATAATTATTTAAAATATTTAAAATGAAATAATATTTAAATTTTGTATAAAATTATAAAAAAATCTTTTTCAATTTCAAATAATTTTTAAAAGAAAAATAATAATAGTGACTCATTCATATGTTGTCACTATTACATATTTTCCCACCAAGAAAGAGTTGACGACAATTTGAGTATTTCATCTGTGATGAATTGACAATGACAATTTGATTTGGTCACAATAAGACATTAATAGCGACGCTTTACTTGTGACGAAATTTATAATTGTCATAACTATTTTATAAGGTAATTTTTATCATGAATAAAGTTTATTGTCACAATTATAATTAATAATAGTGACTATTTGACATGTCACTATAAAATCACTCATCAGGAAAAAAGAAGTTGACGCCAAATTGGGGATTTAATTTGTGACGAATGGATAGTGACAAGCAGATGTTATCACAATTATATAGCTATAGTGACTATATAATTTTGACGCAAGTTAAGACTATTACAATTATATTATTATAGAAGGTAAATTTAATAGTGACATATTTTTATTGTCACAATTATGAATAATAATAGTGACACTTTGATATGTTGTTACTATTACATGTTTTCCATAAAAAAGAAATTGACGCCAATTTCATTAATTATCAGTGACAAATTGATTATGACAATTTAATTTGGTCACAATATGGGAGTAATATGACGTTTTACTTGTGACAGAATTTAAAATTGTCACAAGTACTAATTTCATTAGTGTCAAAAACAAACTTCGTCACAAATAACCTACTTTTTGTGATGAAATTCTCTATCATCACAATCAAATGGTCACTAAAAATCTTACTTCTTATAGTGAAAATCGGTATAAATTCACATTTGGTCCTAATTATTTACACATTCTATCAGTTTGGTCCTAAATTGGATATCGTTTTGTATTTCTTATCTTTACTCACCGTTCATCTAAGCAATCAGCCCGGCCCCGGTGTTGATTCCAATAAAACTATGTCCAAGCATATTGTTGTGTTTATTTATCTGGTGTTCTCACTGGTAAAATCTTGCATGCAAATAATGATAAGAGTTATTATGCGTCTGGTAAAATCCGGTGTTCAGTATAGGTTGCAACTTGTATGCACCTACAGATTTATGTCTCATAATTGTAGCCATAGGGATATAGTTATCTGTTTTTTGGTCCCTTGAGCCTTAAAGCTTGCAGAGAGTTGGGAAGCATAACCAGTAGATTGCACTAAGCCTGTTGGGTATTCTCATCAAACTTTTTTAATTTTCAGGTATACTAATCATAATGTGTATGGCAATATAAAAGAAGTTTGAAGTGAACATTAAAATCGAAATATTTAAGAGACTATCTCGTTAACTCTATTATAGAGGAACATTGCTCACGGTTTATGTTTTTTATATAAAACGAGAAAAAGTCAACTGTCCAATTTGTTCTACTTCTAACGGTAAAATTAAAAATTTTAATCTTATTTAATAAATTTAATGTATTATCTCATTAGACCAATTTATTGTCAGTTAAGTATTTATTATTTTTAATATAACATGAGAAAACGTTAATTACATCCTTACAATTCGAGCCGTTTTTAGTCCGCTATATCATCATAAAGCAATTTTATTGTTATTGTTAGAGTCTATAAAGTTAATGCTCCCAACAACATCATTGTCAATTATCGTAAACAATTTTATTAGGAAAAATATCTCAAGCACTAGCCGTAGAAATTAAAAGTTTCCACAAGCGTTTTTAATTTTAAGATTTAATGATCTAGTTTGTGGTTTAGGTTTTAGGGTAATTGAAATATTATTACTCAGGAAAGTAATTGAAATTTTTTATTTTTATTGCTTGAAATATTGTCATTTTTTTGAATAGTCTAAAGGTGATTACAAGGTTGTATCTGTTCTATATATTCTTAACCGTTTGATAATGCACACACTTTGCAGATAAAACGATTTAAACACGAGTCTCTTAAAATAAAAATCATCCACTTTTTTAATGGGACCACTTGTTAAGTTCGAAATATTGTCATTTGAGTTTATGCGAAATTAGTTAACTTGGAAGTGAACATTAAAATCGAACTATTTTAGTTATTTTATTTCTTATAGCAAATTGAACTCATACTTCTAAATAATTAAATCATAATTTGATTTTTTTTAATATGATTACGCCAATTTTACTAAAAGAGGTAAAATGTGAAAACACAATGAAAGTTTACAACTCAGGTAAATAAACTTGATTTGAATATATTTTTAAAAATACGAAAATTAATGTATCTAGATTATAAACATGATCATACAAAAAAAAAAGATGAAAATCCTAACTCAAAGGCTCAAAACAAAATAGAACAAACATCACCAAAGCTCAACGATGAAAGGTAAAAACCAACAACAAACAACATTAAAAATGCATATTGCAATAATAAGACACGTTGACAACACGATCGTTACCACAACTCAATCGGGAACAAGAACGATGACTGTGAGATCGTATCCAAATGCAGTTTGAGGGTGAAAAACAAAGAGATCAACGTGATAATAAAAGAGCGTCATCTTAATTTAAGTGAATGGTCTCCATTCTTGAAAAAATAATAGTGAATGTCTGAGAGTGCTAATTATGTATATTGGTCCGACAAGGTTGATGCGGAGCGGGCATGAATAGGATAGAGCAGGCGAGAATGAGATGAATACAAGGTCATATCCACACCTGCCCAATCACTGATAACTGAATTAATTTTTGTCCTATCTCCCTCCTACCGTCCGTAAAATCTATATTCATCTTTATCTAATTAAATGCGAAGTGAGATGGGTCTGGTGAAACATGTCCACTGACATCCCTGTGCATGGTGAGAGTGTGAAATTAACGTTGCTGAGAGTCCCGAAATTGGTTGAATCGAGAGAGTGGGAGGCAACAGTGCTGGGTGTCAATTAGATTAAAGGACAGCAGTTGTTCATTTCATGCAACAAGACAAGGAATTCAATGCATTGATCAAACACAATTTTAATGCATGACGCGGGGAAACCGAATGTAGAACAGGAGGAAATGGGTCTCGAACATGAATACAGTCCGGTCTATTTTTTTGTGTTTCTTTATATATTCTATATTAATAATTTTATGACATATGTATTGTGATTATCTTTCATTTTTTATTAATTTTTTTTGTTTTATTGATGATATACAGGACATAAAATTATACGTGAGACATATAAACAAACACCAGAAAAGCGGACGAATTCTTTTCGTCAAAGATTTGGTTTCTTACATAGCTGGGCTGCTGGGAGTGTGGGTTAACAACCCACCCCTCATGCATGCTTGTCAGTCGAGTGTGAAAAAAACAAAGGTCGAACTTAGCTGGTTTTAGAAAGTTAAAAAAAATCAAACGCAAAATAAAAGTTTGTTGAAGTTTATAGGTTTATGTAATAAAAGTATAAAGCTATCACTAAGATTTAGAATTTAAAAATATTTAATATATATGATCTAATTTAATCAAGTAATTATTTCATCAATATATTCTTGTGTTTTCGAATAGAAAAAAAGGTTTTTAAACTTTTATTAATCAAGATAAATTGTTTTGATAAAAATATAATTACAATTATTATATTTCAAATTAAAACAAAAGTTTACTTAAAAATAATAGTAAATTGATAATTAATATTGAAATATAAATATAAACATTTTTATGCGGATATAATTGCATGTAATACAAAACAAACCGAAATCTGAACTAACATCGAGTCTGAGTTTGAACCCGAACTTGAGAAAAAAAAACCCAAAAGGTCCAACTAAGAGAAAGAAAATCTGATCCTGAACTGAATTAATCTCAAAAAAATAACCCCGAAAAGGTCAAATCCGAACCATTCCAAATAAGCCCAATGATCACCTTTACTTTTTTTTTGATGAAAAAAAGGAAAAATATTATTATGTGCTTTATTAAAAATATTTCTAAATCTAGATTGAGGAAAAGATTACACATGATAATACATACATAAATGGACGGATATACAGAAACAAAACACAACCTTATGGCAACAGCCCAAAAAACCAGAATGTCAATCTATGGCACTAGCATCCGCAAGAACCAAAGGTAAAACCGCCGTTAGAGCCTTAATGAAATACAAAAGTGCAAGGTTCCCGACTCTAGCCATCTTCACCATGCTATCTGCAACCACGTTCCCACACCTAGGAATATGTTGGGCACGAACCACCCAATCTCTACCAAGTAAGCTTGAACTACGATGCATAATCGACGGCCGAGCTTGCCCTTCATACTGGTTTGAAATCATATGCACAACACTCAAGTTGTCCACTTCACAGATAACCTGACGAGCCCCCAACTCCCAAGCATGTAACAATCCCAGATAAACGCCCCATAATTCCGCCTCTAACACGGAACAAATCCCCAAGAATTTCGAAAAACCCACTTGCCACACTCCCTCATGATTCCGAAGAACACCTCCACAAGAAGCATAGCTCGAACCTTGGTTTCTAGCACTATCCGAGTTCATCTTAATCCAGTTGGTAGCCGGCGGCCTCCAAATATTACTAGTGTAGGAAACATGACGGCTAGTGTGCTGCACTAGCCTCCTGGTAACAATTGCGAGGCAGGTAATTTCCGTGAGAAACTTACTGCGCTTCATAACGATCTCCATCCTCCAAAGGGTTATCAAAGGCAGCGGCATTACTTTCAATCCACAAATTCCAAACAATTGCACCAAACCGAATATCTCAATCATCATAAAAACTAACGAAATAGCTCGGAGATGAAAGGTTTATCCTTACCCATGTTTTGCAGTCCATAGTTAAGAATTCAGAAAGCTTGTCCCTTCGAATCAAGGAATTCCATATTGAAAGCGCCGCGGACATTGTCCAAAAATATGATCAACATCTTCTACAGTCCTCGAACAACAAGGACATCGACTATTCGTCGTAAAATGACGCCGCATTCTCTCGACGTTGTTCATGATCCCATTCCGACACATCAACCAGAAAAAAACTTTGATTTTCTGTAATCCCCGATACTGGTTAATAACTCCCCAAACCGGATCCAGCCCCTCACTCTGCACTCCTGCCCGAATATAGTACGCCGTCTTCACAGAAAAATTCAAATCCTCCCTTCCGGCCCATCCCACCACATCGTTAGGGGCCGACACAAACGGTCCCTTCTTTGCAGCCAACACAAACCACCACTTTTTATTAAGAGTTCCTTTGTTTTAATAGAAAATAATTTCCAAAAAGAAAAAGATTCTTTGAGGAAAGTTAATAATATCATACATAAGATATTTTTATTGTTAGATGGAATTTTCTTAAAACATTTTATAAAATCATTTTCATTTTATATGAAAATTTGAGAGGAGATGAAGGTTAGGTGACAATACCTGGGAGTCAACTTGCTAACGGGCCGTATCAAGATCCACTTATAAGGAATTCTAGGCCCCAACCCGACCAAAAAAAAATACCCATTTCACTATTAAAGATAATAAAATTTTAAACTAGAATTTAATAATATTATTTGTATTGTTTATATGATTACATATAGGGGTGGAAATCGGGTGGAGTGAAGACAGTTTTGCATTATCCACTTCGTTCTCAACACTTGATGTTATTGTTTTGAAATATTTTCATTAAATGCTACGGGGATTTATTCGTCCACATACTTTTCTCGCGCGAAACCTCGCAGTTTTTAGAGAATCTTCATCCCCAAAAAAATAAACAAAATTATTATTTTACTGACCAAAATAAATGGCGAATTCAGTTCAAAATATAAAGTTTGGATATTTCGATTGAAAGTCGTTACGAGATGATGGAGATTGGAAGAGTGTTGTGTTGGAAAGATTTAGACAAGAGTATTAGTTTATATCTAAAAACTAAGATAGAAACGTGTTGAAAAACTTGAGTGTGGCTAGGTTTGAGAGAAAGTTGAAGTGATAATAATATAATTAGTGTTTTTTTTATTAAGATATATATTATGGGTATATAGATAAATAAGTATATATATATATATATTAAAATCTTGTAAAATATCGGGACCCTTGTGGATTTTTTTGTAGATCCCCACAATTATTTATACGGTTACTGTTCGATTATCCTCACATTTCAAATATAGCAATCTTCGTCCCCATCCCCATTTGAGTTTCGTTATAAAACTTCCCCGTCCCTATTCCATTTGAACTTCGATGATAAAACTTTCTCATCCTCATCCTCGTGGGTAAATTTTTTTATTATTCATCGTCATTGTCAATTCGAATCCTCATAATTTTTGGATATTTACTTCCACCCGTAATTACATACAAGGGGTGTTCATGGGTAAAAAAATTAGGTCTATGTCCGACTCGCACAAATTATCATTTTTATTTTAAATTAATAAAATATAAGGTTTTACATTAATATTTTTATAACTAAAATTAAATAAAAATATGTTTAAATTATTTAATTAATATTCAAGTCAAATTCAATGAGTGGTCCTAGTAGAAAAGCGGATGATGTTCATCTTAAGAGATCCAAATTCAATCGATTTCTTTGTAAGATGTATACATTGTTAAAAGACTAATAATATCTATAAACATATACAATATACTACATTGTAATTACCTTTAAACTATTTAAAAAAATAATATTCAAGTCGAGTCATCCCATGTAGACCGGGCAAATTTGACCCAAGACCCGAGAACCGAACCGATTTACCCGAACCGAAACCCGAAATTGACCTGAACACGATGGCCCAAATTTGATTCGAAACCCGAAATAAATCGAACCAAACCGAAACCGAATCGAAGTTCAGTTGAACCGAAAATTAACACGAACCGATTTTCAACCGAACCGAATAGACCCGAACCGATTTTCAACCGAACCGAATGGAACCAAACCGATTTCACCCGAACCGAAAGCAACCGAATCGAAGGCAACCCGAAATTAAGAAAATATATTAAAATAAATAAATAAATATGAGATGTGAACTGTCGTACAACTTACCAAAAAGTCAAATATACATGCTATATAAAGTCATATATAGGGTGAAAAACCCTAACTCGGCCTAAAAACCCGACTAAAACCGATCGATCTCCTATTAACCCGATATTGACCCGACCCAAAATCAACCGACCCGAAAATAACCGAACCGAAAGTCAACCGACTCGACGTCCTGACCCGATACCCGAACCGAAATCACCATAGACCCGAACTAAAACCGAACCAGACCCGAACCGAACTAAACCGAATTTAAACTAAATGCATTTAGAATCAAAATGACTCGAACCGAAACCGAACCGAATGACCAGTTTGCCGCCTCTAATCCCATGGCTAAAAATTGTAGCCCAAATCTGATCTGGGACAGTTCGGACTGGCCACCCAATCCATAGACTGTCTATTAAATTTCAACATTTTTCTAAAGAAATTAATTTTGATTTCTTTTTGTGTTGGACTGGGCCACAAGTTGAAAAATGTACTAAGACCCGACTCGAATGGGCTAGGTTGATAGAGTCGAACAAACCACCTGACCAATGAGCAGGTCTACTTAGGAGTTGGTAGAATATTTGGTTCCTATCTCATATTGAAAAATGATCCACATTAAATTAATCTGTGAGTGTTGTGAATAAAATAAGGGTTTTGCTATAGACATGCTAGGGATTTAGGATTTAAGATTTTATATTTTAGGGATTAGAGATTTAGAGTTTAAGATTTATGATTTTAGGTTTATAGTTTAATATTTTAGGGGTTAGAGATATAAGGTTTTAGGTTTATGCTTTATGCTTTTAATGTTTATGGCTTAGGATTTTAGGTTTTAGGGTTTAGATGTAATTAATTACATATATGAGATTCCACTAAATTTATGGAACACAACTTTTTAGAGATGTAATTATTACATTTAATAGATTTTATTGAAAAACTAAATAAGCATTAATTATAGGAATCCCTTAGGGCTGTCTATTGCAAAACCCATAAAATAAAGAAGAATAAGAACAAAAACAAGATGAGAGACAAAAAGAGACTTATATTATTCTTAATATAGTGTTATGTACAATGCTTTTTCTAAACTCTATATTAAAAAAGCATGAACAAAAATTCATAACAAGTTCTTTTCCTAAGAATGCCATGTATTTTCGATTAACATACTATTTTTTGTTGACTTATGTTATTTTCCCAAACAAAAATTAGAAAAACTAAATAGTCCCTTTATATTGAACCCAACAAGTGTTTTATTGAAAAAAGTAAATAATATTCATTTTAGGATATACATGTTTAAATTGTTTTATCTACAAAGTGTATACCTATTACCAAAAGGTTAAGAATATCTATGAACATATTACCAACATGTAATCACCTTTAGACCATTCAAAAAAAATAGTCCCCTTATATTATACTATAATAAAACCACAAAATCTAAGAGGATATACACGAACTTGTTCAACTCAAATTGCCATTATCCACAAATTATATTTTTTATATAAAATACACCGCATGTCATTTAGTAACAATTTAGACCCTCGATTAATATTTTATGACAAACATGTCTCAAACTTAAACATTACATTAATTTAGTTTTAATTTGAAATAATTCAATAAATTTAACACTTTAAATTTAAAAATAACATTAATAAAGTGATTGTATTTATTATCAGGAGATATTAAAGTCATAATGAGCATGTTCTATATACATATAATATGCTAGAAGAGGATGAGGAATTGGGGGTCGTTAAATTGACAGAGAATGACCGGCGGCATAGGGTGGTTAGTGTGCATCAATGTCAGATTGTGTGGTTTAGGAGAAGCGATGAGGTCTGAGAAAGGGTGTTTCAATATTCATAATAACAGTATTTTACAGTTGAAATTTTTAATTGTTTTTATTAGATTCATGGATTCAACAGATTTTTTTGTTAATATTTACAAGAAGTTATTAGCCTTAAGATCGTAGAGAACATGACTAAGCATCAAAACCTGTTTGGATTCAACGGATTTTAATAACTTCTGTTTTTTTTTTCCTTCTGGTTTTTAGCGAGAAGAAGAAATGTTATGCATGCTATTGCTAATATTAAACTAAACGGTGATAACTTTAATACTAAACTGACGCCATTAAATTCACAATTCCACGTGTTAATATAAGATTGATGGGGTATATATGAAGCACTAAGAAGTAGAAAATTTTTGTTCGGTTGAAAATTTTATTTTTTTACAAACAAATTTATTTAGAGGTAAAAATATAGGTTAGTATTTAAGGGTTGATATTTTACGTTTTCGAATTTAGGGTGTTAACACCGAGAGCAGATCTTTATCGACAAAACTTTGCCTTGACGAGAGCAAATGAGAAATTTTTTAACAAATCCTACCTCCTCGAGCGCAACAAAGGAACGGTCTAGAATTGGGCTCATCAAATTGAAAGGCTGAGCCTAGATTGAGTTTGGGTTAGGTTCGGACTCAAATTTTGAGGTCTGGATAAATTTGTGCCGGTATAGGGTTTAAGTTTAAGATTTAAGTGTTTAGAGTTTAAGAATAGGAATTTAGATTTTACACTGTAAAATTTAAAAAGAAATGTTTGTGTAAAATAATTATATACTTGCTAATAATGCATTAAATATTAACGCATAAAAGAATCATATAAATTTGAACAAAACTTCGATAAGTAAAACATTTTATCATTCAAATATACTGATCATATGTTTTATCTAATGTCTATAGCAATGTAACAATATAGGTCAAACACATAGTTTTATTAATAACAAAAGCAACAAGCAGCGACGCATGATTTCATGATAGATAAAAAGGAAAAGAAACATAGATGCAGTAGCAGACCATTGATTCGGTAGAGTTGGTCCGATTTATTCAACATTCAAAGATAGTCTCATATTCTTGTTGGAACTAAGACCCCTTATGCACACCATCCCATAATGCCAACACCTAGCGGATTACATCTGCCACTGCAACATTTTTTAGGATCATACAGGAAGCAGGCAGCACCCCCGCCTAAGCAGTTTTCATCTGGTTCCCTAATGCTGCCGTCGGTGATGATAGAGAAGGGAATATCTTTATAACGAGCAGCTGTAACAGTTGGAGCCACTGTTACCAGAAGTACCACTGCCATTGCAATCAAAAGTAAAGCAAACTTATTGCCTTCCATTTCTTGCAGCAACTAATTACGAGTGGTATTTGGTAGTTTGGAGTATAAAATAGGGATGGCTCCATGTTCTCACTCAACAGGCCTTTATATAGTCAAGGAGATGGGTCTAGATGGATCAAAATATAATGTGATTTCACATTAAATATGTGCCTCCAATTTAACGCGTTTATGTTTTTTATATTGAGTTATTATGTTGTGCGCTTTTTTCCATTTCAATGTGGATGGGTTTTATAATGAGATACGTAGTAATTTTTTTAATTTTTATCTTTAATAAAATCAATTGTTGAGCAAAAAAAAGTGAGATGTTAGTATTTATAAATTATTTAATCCATTCCTAAAGTTTTAGATTTGATTTAGATATGAGTTCGAGTAATATGGGACAATAATTGAAAAGTCTATTTCTATCGATTGAAATGTTGTCATTCAAGTTTACGAGGAATTAATTAAGTTTGAAGTGAACATTAAAATTGAACTATTCTAGTTAATTTATTTCTTGTAGTAAATTGAGCTTGTACTTTTAAAATAATTCTGTGCTAATTTAAAATCTACGTTGCCACTGACATCCCTGTGCATGGTGAGAATGTGTGTAAAATCTACGTTGTTGAGAGTTCCGGAATAGGGTAGCTGTCGAGAGGGGTGCAAGACAACGAACCCATCATGCCAAGAAAGAACAATTTTTCATCATGCAAGAAAGAGATGGAATTTTAACATATTCTAAAGAGAAAACCCATAGAAATATGTATAGAAAAAATTTAAAGTTTTTGTACTGAAGTTGAGACCAAATGCCTTGTATATTTAAAAGAAATATGAGTTTATTTATCCACAATGTAAAAAATTTTAAACATAAAATAATAATAAAAGAAAAATTACTTTAATAAAAAGAAGAAGGAAAACCTAATTATTATAATTTAATTTATTATTAATACAAATTAACTTTTTCAATTCTCGGTAAATACAAAATTTTTCAAAAATTTAAAACCAAATAAATTTTTTAGAGTTTTCAACTAGCATTTAAATTTTTTAGAACATACTAAGGTAACCATCAAAAATTATAAAAAATTAATAAAAAAATAACAAGCTGCTCGCGAACTTATTGAGTCGAATTAGATATTGTCCGGTTTAGCTCGCTAAGATCTTAAATCAAGCTCGAACGGTTTACGGGCTGCTCAACTCAATTAACACCCCTAAATGAGACAAGTACAAGATTATATCCAAGCCTATCCCACCTCTAACGATCAGATTAATTTTTTGTGATCATCCCACTTTACCACCCGTGAAATCCATCTCCATCTCATTGAAATTTGAAAGTGAATTGAAATAGGTTCCGCGAAACCTGCCCACTGGCATCCCTATGCATGCTGTAAAAACGAGGTTGCTGAAAGTTCCGAAATAGGGTAGCTGTGGAGAGGGGTGCAAGACAACGAACCCATTATGTTCACATTTCATGCAAGAAAGATATGGAATTTTAACATATTCTAAAGACAACCCACAGAAATGTGTAGAGAAAGACACATGTATGCCACTGCAACATTGTCCAGGAGCATTAATGAAGCAGGCAACACCCGAGGGTGAACAGTTTTCATCTGGTTTTCTAATGTCAGCTCACCTCACTAAATTTTCCATGCATTGATCAGGCCGGCCTAAAAATTAATTTTGTATATTTTATCTAATTTAATTAAGTAATTATTTCATCACTATATTTAGGGGCGGAGCCAAAAATTTATTTAAGGGGTGTTATTTTTTAACGGTATTTAAGGAGGGTTAATTATTTATAAATAGTGTCATTTTATTTATAAAAGAATGTCATTTTATTTATAAAAGGGGTGTCATTTATATATATTTTTAATTTTTATATAAAAATTATATAGGAAAAACAAATTTCATAAAATTTTTGAGGTGTCATGAGACACCTCATTCTAAAACGTGGCTGCGTCCATGACTATATTTTTATGTTACCGAATAGAAAAATAAGTTTTTAATTTTTCATTAATCAATATAAATAATTTTAATAAATTATATTTAGAATTATTATAATACAAATTAAAACAAAATTTATTTAAAAATAATAGTTAATATTGAGATATAATTAGAAACATTTTTATGCGGATATAAATGTGTAATGCAAATATTTATACCCGAAAAAGCGTAAGGTTGCTGCAGAACGTATGAAGAAGCGAGATCGTGGTCGATCAAAGTCGCAAAAGAATAAGGTGTTTGCTTATTTGGCTTGTTGAGTTCTTGAGGCATTTTGTTGGCTAAGGAAGATTCGGTATGCTTTAGGTACTAATTTGCGGGGTCCATAAGTTGGGATAATTTGTTGCTAATTGTATTGTGTAAGAGGGATAGAGCAGATTCAGGGACTGGTTTTCTTGAGTAGGTTTGGTATGCTAGTGCGTGTGTGCAAGGTTTGTGCGTGTCAGGGGATGTTGTGTTGATATTGGCGGGTGTTGTTTATGCGATACCTGGTTTAATTTGATTTTTTTATCTAACCTGTTTGTGGGAGTTGTTTTGAGGTTCTGTTTCGAGTCATTTCGCGGTGTCTTGTTTCTCTTTTAGGCGTTGTCTTCCTCTGTTTCATGGTCATGTTGTACTATTTTCCCCCATTTAGGATCAGAGAGGTTTTTAATGAGGCACGTGATCATGATATAGTATGTATGATGCTCTATCAATAAAATTATACTACTTTACCAATAAAAAATAAATAAATAAACTAAAATATAAAACCAGACCGAGCTTGAATCGAAATGATTCGAATATGAAAAAAATCCAAACTCAAAAAAGACGAAATTCAAAAAATCCTAAACTTGTTTTTGAATAGAAGCCATTAGTTTTATTAAAAAGAGAAAATATCTAAATTACAATAAGAGTTTACAACTAATATCGCAAACTAAATATATAATTTGGACATTTTCTATAACAATGACACAAGAAACTGGCTACTTTAGATCATACAAAGACAATACATGGGAAATATTAAAAACCCAACTAAAAGACTCGAACGAAAATTAGATATAAACAAATCTGATTGCATCAATAAACGAACCACAAAAGAGAATTAAGTTATTGAAAGACCATCGAAAACCGTAAATCGGAGCCGAGCGATGTGAGAAACTATCTACGAATGCAAATCGCGTATCCAAATTCAATCCAAGGGTCCAGAGCAGGGAAAATCAACATAATTACAAATAAGCATCATCTTAATCAGTTGTGACGTTGTCAAATCCACCCTGAAAAAACATAAAATAAAAAAGGCCAAAAGACCGAGAAAGAAGATGAAAAATATGCTAAAAACAGAAATAAATGTGCCACAAAAACAGAGGAAGACGTGCCACAAAGACAAAATTAATTTTATTAAAAACTAAAAACTAAAACCGACGGTTGATGACCAACATTAAAATTGGTGCTACCTTGATTAATCAAAACTAAAGGAAAAAAAAAAGTTATGGTGCTCTATCTATAGAGAACAAAATGGTGGTTGCGGCTACATGTTTCAAAATTTTAAAAAAAATTGGGAGGACGTTTTTCTAAACGCGAAGCCAAAATTAGATAATGGGAGGACATTTTTCTGTAAGTGTTATAATATTTTTAGGTTAAAGGGGTATTTTTGTCCCTAAATTCGATTTAAAAAATTAATTTCGTACATCATCGAAAAATGCATCTAATGTGGCCCTCCAGTCCTCGAAATCAATTAAATTGACCCTTTGACCAACGTTGACCGTTACAGAACTAATGTAACAGATAACGGTGATGACGTGGCGGTCCACGATGTTGACGTGGTAGTACACGTGGGATGATGACGTGACGGAGGGGGTTGAATTTATTATTTTAACCGAATTCGATGGCATAATTGATTTTTTACCGAATTCAGGAGCATAACTGATTTTAATTTAAAGTTCGATAACCTACCTAACCTTTAAGCTAAAAAGTATATTAATATTTAAATATTTATAAAATATTAAAAAATAAAAACACTATGAATTCAAAACATTAAAATTAAAAATATCAAAGTTATAAATATAAAAAAATTAAAAAAATATTTATAAATCATAGAAAAAGTCTTCGACTGTTTCTCGTTATACTAAGCATACTAATGTTCTTTGAAAATATTTTTAATTGAAACATCCTTGTATTAGAGTAGTAATGAAACCAAAATTCTCTTTCATTTTTCTACATCAAACATTAATGAGCATCAATTTGATGTAGAAAAGTGAAAGAAAATTTGAGCTTTATTGTTACACTAATAGAAGGTTTATTTCACTGAAAATTTGCTTAACGAATGGTAATACTCAGACTGACGAAGTCGAAGACTTTTTCGATGAAAATATTCAATTTTTTAATACTTTATAAACATTTTTATTAAGTTTTTGTATTTAAATTTTATCATTTTATAATTTCTAATACATTTTAAATTTTTATATACTTTTTATTTTCTATAAATTTATTAATTTTTTATTATTTTTATTAATTTTATGGATTTTTATAAAAAATGAAGAATATTTTGATTTTCTGTGAGAGTTCTCACTTTGCTTATTTTTAAAATTATCAGGAACCCAAATGATATTTACACCAATTTATTAATCGATTTTTCATATATTCTATTTGTAAAGTTCAACTCAAAAAACCAAGTTATCTATCCAGTTTTATTCAAAAACTAAATAAATCATTTAAATTAATTTGAAATTTTTAAAAAAATATTTATTCAATTTTAATATTTTTAAAATTTTAATAATTTCCTAAATTCTTATTTTTAACTTAAATATTAAATAAGTTATCGAACTTTAAATTAAAATCAGTTATGACCCTAAATTCGGTAAAAATATCAATTATGCCCTCGAATTCGGTTAAAAACACTCAATTCAGCCCCCCTCTACCATGTCATCATCCCACGTGTACTGCAATGTCAGCATGGCGGACTGCAATGTCATCACGGTTAACTGCCACGTTAGCACTATAACGGTCAACGTTCTTTAAGTGATCAATTTCACGAACTGGAGCGAGAGACAAAATTAATTTTTAGCTCAAACTGAGGAACAAAATTACCCTTTGGTCTATTTTTTATTAATTGCATGTTTTGGACTATTATTTTATTCGTTTATTATTTCAAAATTTTTAAAAGGTTTTCGTAAGAACAAAATTTTATGTAAAACAGTTATTTTTAACCTGTTAGATTTAAAAAAATTTAAATGTCACTTACGAAATTCGATTGTATTATTTGAGTCGAGTTTAGGGGATTAAAGGCCATTTGAGACAAATGATCCACCAAATAAACCAGAAGAAAAACTAAGGCTTCGGCAAGAGCCTTTGCGAATTTGGAGCAAAGGCTGCAGCTCACAATGCAGCGTTAAATATTTATAGAAAGTCTACTCTGGGTCTACATTGATGCATGCCATATCCTTGCGTATGACTGTTTGATGGGAATTTATGGCGGAGCTGTTTTAAATATTTTGGGGTCTTGAGCTGAAAATTAAAAAACAATCATATAAAACAAAAATATGTTATATAACTTTGAACAATAATTTAATATTTTATGAATAAATCATTAAAACATGATAAAAATTTATTAAATACATATTTTTAATTTTTTTATTAAAAAACACCATAAATACAACTAAAAAAATAATGGACGACCACTTACTAAATTATACTTAAAAAATCTATAAAGTTATGAAGGTAGAACATAGGCTCTGAACGGTCGTTCATGTGGTTCCCTTTGCCATACGCCACTGATTTTAATAATGCTTAAAATGGGTTTTGGCTCGAAAGGGAGGAGGTGGATTTGGGAGTGTGTTTCTGCTGTTAGGCTTTCAATGCTTGTAAATGGCGTGCCTAGTAAGGAATCTAAGATGAACATGGACTACGACAAGGCGACCCACTATTCCTTTTCCTCTTCGTACTGGTAATAGAAGTGCTTCATCTGATGCTTGACAAAGCCGAGGGGCTTGGTGATATCTAAGGGATCCGAGTTCTACCAAATTAATCCTTCACACATCTTTAATTCGCAGACTGAAGGAGGAGCTTCTTCGGATGGCTGCCCTATGCGAATGTAAGATGGGCAAGTTGGCCTTTGTTTATTTGGGAATCCTTTTGGGAGCTGATCCAAGAAGAATAAAAATTTGGGATCCTATAATTGGAAAATTTCAGAAAAATTGGTACGATGCAGTTCTGTTTTATACCGCCAAAATTTAATGTTTATTGAGACTGGCTGGGCTGGAAAGGTTTGTTTGATCGTGGAATCATATTCTCAAATTGAGCTGTATTGGATTTCTAATCCTGTTTTAGGACCTTGGTCCTTTTGGAATCTTTTTCTTGATTTCGACTGCAAGACCTCACAAATTGGTACGATTCAGTTCTGTTTTATACTGCGAAAATTTAATGTTTTAGCCGACTCCTTGACAAAAGCTTGATTGAAGAAGACTCAGTTGTTTAGAGCTTGGTGGTAAACTCCGGTTTTATCAGTCTGTAAGCTCCGATTGTGTTGTTGTAATCAATCTTTTTTATGCTTTTAGTTTTATTGTATTCCCCCCCCCTTTTTTTTTTGCTACTGTAGGCTTTTGCCCTTTAATCATCTTATAATAAATTGTCTATCTTTGCTAAAAAAAATGTCATGTCACTAATTCTTTCAACTTCTAAGCAGTAGTTTTGACAATGTATTTTTTTTAATCTTCATTCTTAGCGAATCACATTGATTTCATGCAATAATTAAGCTCTAATTATTATGTACTTTTGAACTGTTTGCCTCTTGTCTTTTTTATCTAATGTGTATAGCAATATGACAATATAGGGTAAATCCATAGTTTTATTACTATATACTAATCATATCGAATTTTTTATTATTAATATATACTAATCATATGTTTTATCTACTGTGTATAGCAATATAACAATGTAGGTAAATCCATAGTTTTATTGGTAACAAAAGCAACAAGCAACGATGCATGATTTCAAGAAAAATAAAAAGGGAAAAGAACATACAAGCAGACCATTGATTCAGTAGATTTGGTCCGATTTATTCAACATTGATAGCTTGTCTCATATTCTTGTTGGAACTAAGACCCTTTAAGCACAACATCCCAAAAAACTATGGAATAGAACACATCTGCCACTGCAACAATCTTTAGGAGAAATCATGAGGCATTTATGATCCGAGGCGTAACAGTTTTCAACTGGTTTTCTAATGTTGACGGCGGTAATGATAGAGAAGAGCATATCTTTATAACGAGCAGCATTTACAGCTGGAGCTATTGTCACCAAAAGTACCACTGCCAAACAATCAAAAGTAAAGCAAGCTAGTTGTGTTCCATTCCCAGTGGTATTGTAGAGTATAAAGTATCTATGGATGTCTCTAGGTTCACGTGCAATAGATGTAGGGTACGATTAAAAGATGACAAATTTTAAAATTTATTTCAAAACTTAAAATGTTAGAATTAGATAATATTTTAGGTTGGTTGTTTCGTGATTTTTTGACAAGTTTCGATACTTTATCAAAGAAACTAAAATATTATTAAAAAAATAAGTATCAAAACTTGTTTTTGTAAATATTGAAACTTGTCAAAAATCATAAAAAAATAACTTAAAATATTATCAAAAGTCTAACATTTTAAATTTTTGTACAAATTTTAAAACTATCTTTTAATCGTACCATAAACATGTCGTACTCATACTCACCCTTCCATGTTCTCACTCAATAGTCCATTATATAGTCAGGGAGGAAAAAAGGGGTCAAAGATTTGGTGTTTTACATAGCTAGCTGCAGGAGTGTGGGGGTGACAACGCACCCCTAATGCAAGCTTGTCCGTCAAGTTTGAAAAAAACAAAAAAAAAGGGTCAAACCCCTAATACCCCTCCCACCTAACATGTGTCCGGCCAACATCTCAGGCCAAAACTATCGATAATGAAACAATATAAACTTCTCAATTTATTTGTAACACAATAGATCCGACCAAAATAATACAGACGAATCTCAGAAGTCACATTGGCTACCGGAATGACTGAAAAACAATTTTACAGTTAAACAATAAACCGGTTATCGGAGTGACCGAAAAATCATATTATAAATGAAAAGTAATTTCATTTAAGGATATATGTATTTTAAGTTTAGTATCTAATGCAACTAATTCTAAAACAGAAAATAGATAAATTATAGTATTCTAAAGGTTTAACTATAAAATAAGTGCTCAAACTATTCTTATTTTTTTGTAATAGATGCTTAAAGTTTTTTACTTAAAATAAGTGCCTAAAGTTATTTTGCTTGAAATAGGTACCTCAAGTTTTTTTAGCACATATTTTAATAAAAAAACTTTAAATACCTATTTCAGTAAAAAAAAAATTAATCACTTATTATAAAAAATTTAAACATTTATTTTAATTAAGTTTATTCTAAAACATGTAAATATCGAGACCTCATAATATCGAGCCCAAACTCTCGCAACACAAACTATCTATTAATAAGAATTAAGCGTCTATTGGGTTGGGGGCATTTACACGGTTACCTACTGTTTGTTCCAGCGTAATTTACACGGGGATAAGTCGATCACGTGCGTCAAACACCGCTAAACACCACTAACGATGAACATCGCTGAACACTATTAAATTGATTAATAAAGATTAAAAATCTTAAAGACTAGACTTATAATTAATTAAAATTATTTCAAAAGAAAATTAAAAATTAGATTTAATAAACCTTTATATTTCTTTATAATATTTTTAATTAATATATTAAAATCAAATATCTCAAAATATCCTTATTATCAAAAACCCTAAATTTAACTCTTTTATTTCTCTTCCACCGTCACCGTTGCCGCCACGACCACCAACTATATTTCCCTTTATTTCAAAGGAGTAATGAACGGCAAACCCCCAGAACAATGGAATTAGAAAGGTACGGGGATTAGGGTTTTAACTTTTTTTTAGTGTTTCAAAGTCAATTTCGTTTTGGATTATAGGCTAAATTTGAAATTCGAAATCATTCGTTTTGGAAAATATTGAATGATTTTCATGGTTTTAACTTTATATTTCAAATTCGAAACCATTCGTTTTGGATTAAACAATTGTGTTGCACAATCCTTTATTATTAATAATCGTTTTGGAAATTAAATTAGAAATAAAGGTGGCAGCGGCGGCAAAGGGAAATAAAGGGGTTAGGTTTAGGGTTTTTATATTAAGGATACTTTGGGATATTTAATTTTAATATATCAATTAAAAATATTATAAAAATATAAAGGTTTATTAAATCTAATTTTTAATTTTCTTTTAAAATAATTTTAATTATAAGTCTAGTCTTTAGAATTTTTAATCTTTATCAATCAATTTAATAGTGTTCAGAGTTAGTGGTGTTCAGCGGTGTTCGATGCACGTTGTAGAATTTTCCTCTACACAGGCACCATACTTGAAACAATCGATACACGTTTATTAAATTAGAATATCGATCATATTAATCAAGTGTAAATTATATTGGAGGTCATTCAATTATTAGTAAGGTTATATTTGGATTGTCTAATTATTAAAAATTATAATTAGGTCACTCAATTTCAGTTTTAGCTACGCTCGAGTCACTCCGTTAAAATACAAATAGACATCCAAAAAAGTTTGGTATAATGATAGTTTTAGTCCCCAAAACTTATATATTCTACAAATTTAGTCATAATTTAATAAATTTAACCCTATATATTTAAAAAATATATGGAGTATCAATTTAGTCAGTTTTCTTCTCTCAAATTGTTTGTTCTTCACTGCTCATCATCATTCCTACTTGGGTACTCGCGGTAACACGAGTTATACCAAACTTGATATATTTAAATCTGTTTAATAATAAAAATTCAGTAACTTAAAAAGTTTAATTATTAGTTTATTTTAAAATAAAAGAGAAATAATAAAGTCGTTCAAAATATGAAATTACTAAGAAAACTGTATAATAATACGAAAACCTGAACTTTTTGTAGAAAATCACGTGATAGCAGTACTAAAACCTGAAAGTTTTCATAAATAATTTTGAATATACTTCAATGAATTTAATTTTAATGTAGATATTAAAAACTATAAATGTAAATGTAAAGAACAAGAAAGTGTAATGACTAGTTGCTCAAAAAAATGTAATCACCTTGCTGTGTATTTCCCAAAATTCAATGACTTTCCTCAATGAACTTAACTCTTTAGCTGGTAGCTTTGTAAAAAAAGGGATTATCTTCGCCCCTGTTTAAAAGCTTCGGACTATTGATAGAAGTGGTTACAAGGGTTAGATGCATGTGTTGGTAGTTTTGTTAACTTCTGGTTGGTTCCCATGCTTTCATGGCCTATGGGTGTTTTGAGTCCGACTGTCCGAGATTGTTTTAAATGGTTGTATTGTTTTGTTTATCTTCCGTCATGGACATGTTGCACTCTTTTTCTTCCATTTAAATTGTACGAAATTTTTTTAATGAGACACATATCAATATACCATCTTGTATAATTTTTTGTCGATAATCATATTATTTTCCTTTTAAAAAAAATTCAAAAATACGCATAATTAAACAAAGCACCTAACACAATATGCCTAAGCAATATATATATATATGCCTAAGCAGTCCGTTATTAAAAATCATCACTAAAACGCCAAACAAAAAAATTAAACCCCACGAACAGAGCACCTTACACTCCCCAAAACCAAACGAGTAATTATGGTTTTAGTCCATCTAATATGTTGAAATTGTAGATTTAATCTCTTCAGTTTAGTTCGGGACACATTAGTTCTTAAATGTTATTAGTATGTTTAAATTAATAACATCATTAGTTGTTGTCATCAAAGTGACGACATTAATTTGTTTTAAAAACTTAAACCATTCTACAAGCATATTGTTATACGTCTAACTTTGCCTCCAGAATCTACAAGCCTCTGGAGCTCCTAGCCTCCGCACCACTCCTCAACATACGAGACACCATGGCCTCCGAAGCTATCATCTCCGAATTATTCTCTATACTCGGTTATCGTGCTTCGACAGGGCAGCTATTAAGTCTGTCCGACTCCATCAGCTGGGCCTATTACTTGACAGTCGAGTCTATTCTACCAGCCTAATCAATAATCATCATGACGTCAAACATAACTTCGTCCAATCAAAAAGTACCAAAGGATTATAAATACTCACTAAACTAGAGAGGCAAAAAGACTCTCTTCTCTGAGACTTGATTCTCCCTCCACTTGGACCGCGGCTCTTAGCTCCCTTCAAGAGAGGCGAATCGCCGTCGATCGCCACCGAAGAGATTGAACACCCCTATGAGAGTACCTCTGTAAACTCTCGCCTTTACTTTAACAATCATTATTGGTGGTTCTCCTCCTGCACTAGAATGAGTGAACCACCTAACTACTGTCTTCTTCCACATCTCTACCCTTTTTGTTAGGTGCCTTCTCATTTTGGCATCAACACATATGACACTACACCAAGTTTAGTATATAGCGGCATTTCTTACGGTGTTTTTAGATCAAATGCTGCTAATTTTGTACATATAGCAGCGTTTGAAGAAAAAACGCCACAAAATGACAAATTTCGTGGCGTTTACAACAAAAACGCCGCTATACACCGATATAAAGTGGCTTTTTTTAAAAAAAGCCGTAATTATTAGTACTTTAATGGCGTTTAACAAACGCACTATTTTCATTTGCCTATTACTCTTCCTCAGACACGATCTCCAAATACCAAATCCCTAAATCTCTGTTTCTCTCTTGCCACTCTCTCGTCGCCGGCGATCGTTCCAATTATCCCTTAGGTCGCGTCTTAACCAGACGTTCCACTTTTTGTTCTTAATTCCGAAGCTCTTCAGTTCTGTGTGTGTTTTAAAAATTAACGGGTTTTAATAGTAAGGGTTTTGGGATCTCAATATACTATTTTCTCTGTGTATTGCTCGAGCCACACTTACCCAAAATCAGTTTGTGGGTAAACCAGGATGAAGAAGAACAGGCGAGCATGGGAGAGGAAGATGAAGCAATAGCAGGTGACATTCTTCAAAATGAAGAGCTGGTCGATGAGAAAGCGAAGGGCGATGTTTTGAAGAGAGAAGGGGAGAGAAATGGAAACATCATTCACTTCGACAAATTTCAAGGTACGGTGCTCCTTATCGATGGATTTTTGGTGTGTATTATTTTGTGTCTAATATATTTTAGAATTTTAGGTTCGTGGCTTCTAAATTTGAAGAAATCTTCAACAAATATGCATGAACACATGATAATGCGTTGGCATCTGATGAATTAATGGCAATGCTCAAAGCTAACAGGGAAGCCAAGGATTTCAAAGGCTGGTAATTTCATAACCAAAATAAACAAACACACATTTTTGGCATGGGAAATATGCTGGGAGGGTCCTAATGCCAACGTAAGTCAAAATGATAAGAGGGAGGGGGTCATTTTCCCACTGGAGGTTGTTATCTACTGTTAAGTGACTTCAATTTTCCACATGGAAAAAATCAAATCCAAAATATTGAAAATACAATTTTTATCAACTTCAAGAGGAACATGTCCTAATCTGATAGGTTCGAGTAAGATATTTGAATACCTCACTTGGTAGTTAATGAACAAGTTCTTGGTTTTTGTCTGTGATTTCCAACTGTTAGATCTATTGTTTCCTCTTTGGTGCCTAGTTATTTTGTGAAAATTCTAATTGGTTTCATTTGTTGAAAATTACTATTTATTAGTAGTTTTTAATTGTTAGTGGATAAGAAATGGATGTTTGTTTAAAAACCATGTCTCTATGTTTATTGTTTTACATCTTTATCCTGCAGTTTTGGAGACTGTTGTTGCTCCAGTACGAGAAACTTGTGCACAAGCATTACGTGCTACTTTTAAGTACATGAACCCTTCACTAGTTCATGTCTTGCTTTAAATGCAGGCAGAATCCTCTGTTTCAATAAAGCCTATTGTTGCTCCATTCTTATTGTTTGTACGGTGATTGTTATTTGTCTTTCTTCTTTGTTCAGTGTAGGCCAGAATAGGAACTTTTTAAATGTTTCAGGCTTCCAGCTTCTGATAAAAGCACGAGTACTTATAACTGGGAGTTTTTGTTGTGTATAATTTATTTTCTTGTTCATTTGTCCTTGTGATTTTCTCTTATTTTGGTTACTGGTGAGATTGAGAATGCCATTATTATTCATTGTTTGTAGCTAAATGAATATGGTAATGTTTATTGCAATTGAACTTACTAAATTAGAAGTCCTTGCATACTCTATGTCCGAAACTGTTTTCCTTTAAAACTAAAGGTCAGTATATACCAAGATTTTTTGCAAGGATGTATTTGACTACCTTAATGATTAATGCTTTAAACATGTACCGTCTCATCATTCATGCTTTAAACATGTACCATCTTATCATTCATGCTTCTACATGTTCGATTTGTTATTTCAGAAATTTCCCCGGAAGTGATTTAATTAATGTTTTCATTTTATTTTTTCAGATGTCACACTATCACGTTCTGCATACATAGGTTCGTTCACTTTCATTGGACAAGGCACCAAAATAGGGAATGCCACAAAAATCTCCCATTCTGTTGTTGGAGAAGGGTGTACTATTGGATCAAATGTCACAATAGAAGGCTCTTATATATGGAATAATGTTACCATCGAGGATGGCTGTCAGTTAAGGCATGCAATTGTTTGTTGTTCTTGCATACTCAAAGGTTTCTTTACTTCAATAGCTAACCCATCAAGATAGTAATGAGGAATTGGAATATGCTGACAGTACTAGTGGCACTGGAGAACTTTAACGTAAGTTCCTAGAGATATATCAATTCATAATATATGTTTCTTTTTTAAATGTTTGAGGTATTTAGTGAATCCTTTAATATTGCTACCTTTGCGTAGACTTGAGTTTTTTTTTTTCATTTGCTTCATCTGATTTTTGGGACAAACTTTGCTTTTTTGTTTCATTATACCTTGCTGCTTTTCTTGTTCATCTAAACTGATAAATTAGCAGTGCTAATAGCCTCAAAGGTTCTCTTGTTAAATAATATCTTTCTAAATTATTTCATTTGTCGGAGTAAGACAACAAATGTTGAACTACAGTCTAAATGCTTCAAGAAGGTCATTTGTGAGCTTGCTATACTTATATAGAGAGATTTATATTTCTGTTTTAGTGTCATCCGTCTGAGGTGTCATTAGTTTCATAAATTTAACTGTTATATGTTGCTTAAAATAATCATTGAAGATGGTAAATCATATTATGTAGATCTTTGCATACATGTCCTTTAAAAACAAGTGATTCTGATACACTTGCTGCTTTCGAACTCTGCAGTTTCTTCAGCTGCATTTGCATACAGCTTGATACAGCAAGTGGCTGATGACTATGAATTGAGGTCTCAGTCGGGTGCGGTTCCATCGAAGACACATTAAAATTGTTAGCAAAATTTTCGTTGTTGTCATACTCCAATTTTGTTTGTTTGGTATCCCTGAAACTCAAATCTTAGAAAAAAAAAATCTGGTGACTGATATGATTGTTTAATATATGGAAATTGGTTAAAATATATTCCAAGTTTCTATACTTTGTGTACATTTAAGTTTAAGTCCTTTTACATTTCATATTTAAGAATTTAATTTTAATTGTCTATGGTGTTAAAATTGTTCAGCTATGTCATTTTTAAATAAGAAATAGTAATTTATAAAAAAAATCAAAAAGGCAAATTTGCGGCGTTTGTGGCAAAAACGACACTAAATGTCGCAATATCCAAACACATTTAGCGGCGTTTTGGTGTAAAGCGCCACTATAACTCAACATTAGTGGCGTTTAGAAATACAAACGCCACTAAAGATATGATATTAGCGTCGTTTGAAATGCAAACGCCACTATAGAACTCGACCTTTTGCGGATTTTTTGTTCACAAACGCAACTAAATATTGCGGCGCTGGATCTACCAGCACTTCCTGAGGCGTTTTTCCTAGCGCTAGGAGGGGTTTTAGCGGCGCTTAAAAACGCCATTATAGAGCAAAAAAGCATCGCTAAAAATCTGTTTTGCTGTGAATTTATTGTTGATTAAATATGATTCATGGAATCTTCTAATTGTATAACAAAAAAAAATTTAAAAAATCCATGTTATCAATTATCACTTCAGTCACAGCAAGTTATGGTGTTATGTAATCAATTTGAACCTATAAAAGTAGGACACTTAAAGCCAGACTTGAGGTGTATCACACATTTTAGATAACACATTGCTGAAAGATTGATAACATAACACATACCGAATATTTAATCTATCTTATTTCGAATAAATCCCCTTGGAAACATGTAAAATAAATTAAGTTGATAGAATTTTTAAATGTGAATGATTAAATTTATCGAATTGTTTTTAACAATGAAAAAATTAATAGAATACATAAGTTTTGTGGACTAAAAATGTTATTATTTATACCAAAGAAAAATGATGTTTGTAAATGGAGTAACATGTTTGTAACATTATTATGTTTAAGTGGTATGTTTGTAACTTTTAGAAAAAATGAATGATATGTTTGTTATAAAACCTATAATTAAGTGACTTTGAGTGTAGTTTACCCTTTATTTTTATTTATTTGTGGGTTAAAATGTGATCAAAATCCTCGTACTTTTCGTTTATTTGAAAATTAGTCACTCACTTCTATTTTAGGAATTTAGTATCGTTACGTTTCAAATTTTAAAAAATTAGAGAAAACTACCCTGAAGTCACTAAACTATGAGTCATTTCTATTTTGACTACTTAACAAAAAAATTGTTAATTAAATTATCAAACTTTTAATTTAGTTTCAATCAAACCATTGACCGTTAACAAAATTATTGATATGACATTGACAATTAAACAAATTTATACAATAATATATTTTATCCTCATTACTTACACATTCTATCAAGTTGGTTCTAATTAGGGAGTTATTGTAATTAGAGTATCAAAGAAAGGTAATTAAGACTAGGCAAAGCCAAAATGTATCAATTTATGAAATACTTTCCAAAGATCTGCAAATTCAAGCCCTGCAACTCAGACGTGGCTTCCTCATCCTCGTCTACCACTCTCTAGGAACCATGTATGCCTCTACTTTTTCTTCCTGAAAATGCCAAATTTACTCTCTTTAATTAAGCTACTCAAAAACAAATATGCATAGTTAATATGCATGAATTTCTAGTATAGAAATTTTCTGTCTCTTTGGTCCTTTATTTATGCCTCATACTAAGAAAATAAGTTTAGGCTTTAGGTTTAAGATTTAGGAATAGGGTTTAGGGAACTGGGTGTAGGGGTGTATTTTTTAGTATTTACGGTAGGGTTTATATTCTAGGATTAGGACATATAATTTAATTTTTTAGTGTTTGGACGTAGAAAGGGGCCCGAAAACGGATAGAAAATTTTTGTTCGAATTTTGTACTTGAAGAACATAGAGAGAGATTTACCTTTGATAGAGCGCATTCTATATGAGCAACAAATATTCCATTGCATTCCTCACAAAAATACACATGATCACCTGGGTGCCTTTGTTCCTCACATGCATCGCAATAATACTCTTCTGAATCATCTTCGACGAATGAATCTTTAAGAGTCAAAGGATGGACGTGGCTTTTCGATTTAACGATTTGAGGTAAGGGTACACATTCCAAGTGAAAATTGATGCTACATTCCAGACAACGATACAAGTATCCTCCGCTGCAAGTTCCGCCACAGTGGCTACAAGAAAGTCCGGCGTAGAGATCAATCAAGTCGGTGTACAATGCGAAGAACCGGTGGAATTCTGTCCCGAAATAGTAAAGATCGTGCACGTGAGACTCGTGTTTCAGAGTCCGACTTAAAGAACCAGCGCAGGCGATGTGGAAGTTGAGGCGACACCCTTTACAGCCGTAGTTGTATGCATACGGTAAAAGCTTTAGTCCACAAGCATGGCACCTTCCGTATCTCATGTAGTTCAGAGTCGAAACGTGCAGCGAATGAATTGGGACTTGAGTCTCCTGTGGTAACTTAAGGCAAGATTCATGGAGAATCCAACCACATCTCATGCAATTGTATGTTGGACCGAAGATTTGCAGTCGACAAAAATTGCATCCCCTTTGGTATCTAGGGTCGTTGAAGTTGCAAAAGATTAGCTTGTGCTTGTGGCTGAAATGGAACAACTCCGTTTCCCTTTCGAACTCTTTCGATCTGGAGCTTCGACTTCGAGGGGTCGTTCGAGTGGAGCATTTCAAATCGAGCTTGAAATCGCACTTCTCGCAAAGATAAATGAAGCCTGGAGAAAAATCATTACACTCATCACATATAATGTAGTCCAAGTAAGGAGATCTGGCATAGAGGTTGAGATGATGTGTAGGATGAAGAGGGTGCTGTATCTCATTGGGTAACTTAGCACAACTTTCGTGTAGACGATAACCACGAAAGAAAAGGGGGCAACCTTCACAAATGTAGCCTGGACCATTGAGTTCCAAACGACAACCATTGCAGTACTGTTGTTCGAACTTTCTGATTTCCTCGCAGAACTTCAATGGATGTTCATGAATGAAAGGTCGAACCAAAGTCATTTCAATTTGTTCCATTCCATTCAACTCCAAAGCTTTACCATCCAGGTACAGGGGAGTTGAAGATGAATCCTCTGTTGGCGAAGTTTCAGCCTTATTGAGCACGCATTCAATATGAGCAATGTATGTGCATTTCTCGCAGTAATAAACTTCATGTGTCGGATTCCGTTCTTTCTCACAAATATCACAGTAGTATTCTCCAACCTCGTCCTCCCTGATCGGTTTTGAAAAGACGACGGGATGCCTGTGATATCTATGTTTAACAAAAGGAGGAATTGGAACACATTTGATGTGGAAATTGAGATTGCATTGCACACACCGATAAAGACTATCGGAACAAAGCTCGTGGCAAGACTTGCATTCGAAATGATACTTGAGAATTGGATCCCTGAAGCTGAGACCGAAATAAGTGAGGCAGTGGTTGTGGCACTCATATTTAAGGGTGGGGGAGAGTTTTGCACAGTGAAAATCAAGGTTGAAATTGCACTCTCGGCAACAATAGCTCGATGTGGAACCTGTACGCAGCCCAACAGTCTGCATACAAGCTTCGCAGGTCGTGTTGCTGTCGACAAACTGCAAGCGAAGAGGGTGTGATGGATGGAAAGGATGGTTCAGTATTTTCGGCACCTTATCGAGACAAAATCGATGAAGGAAGAACCCACATCCTTTACAACCATAGAAGACACCAGTTAGAAGCTTGTCACACCAACTACAATTATAACCATGTTCACCTACATTATTATAATTGTGTAAGATCATCGGATGGGAGTGGCAATAGTGCTGAATTATCTGTCTATCCATGTCTTCATTCGATCTCTGCTTCATCTTCATAGCTTGATGATCAGTACTTGCAAAAGCGCATACTAAATCGAGCTCGAAGTCACAACGGCAGCAGCCATAATTGGTACCGGAAGAAATTTTGAAGCAAATATCACAAGTGAATTCCCAAGTCGTACACCAATGTAATACAAGACGGTGGCGTGCGTGGAGAGGATGTGTGATCTCACGAGGCAGATGTTGAAGGGCTTTGGCGCAGGATTCATGCAACCAAAGTTCGCAGCTTCGACAGGCATAGGCTGCCCCAGAGATTGTTTTGCTGCATTTATCACACCGTTTATCATCTGTCTCATGAAAATAATGATAGTCCATGGAATGCTCATGACTAGCAAGTTTGATCTCCATATCTCAAACAAAGGATAAGATGAAAAATAGAAGAAAAGTTGGATAGATATTTAATGAAGAGATGAAGAGAGATTGATGGAAAAGTAAGGGTAAGAACACATTTAGTGTATTATTTTGTACCTTCAAAAAGAATTAAGTATGAATAGATTGTGTGACACCCACATTTTGAGCGGAATTTTTTTATATAAAATATATGTTAAAAGAATTGTTAAATTTATTCATGAATTATTATTTGTTGCACTAGTAGAAAAAAATAATTTTAAAAATACTCGGAAGATAATCATAAGTGTGATTAAAATGTATTTAAAAAAACTCAACCGGTGGACACAGTGAAAAGCGGATAATGTTTATCCTAGGAGACTCAGGTTTGATCGATTTGTCTACATAGCGTATGCATTGTCAAATGATTAAAAATATTTATGAACAAATACTACCTTATGATCACCTTAGACTAATAAAAAAACTTTAAAAAATATTTGTTAACATCTTAAACTCGCCTTTATTCATTAATATAAACAATTTTATACACCTGAAATTTTTATGTGTAAAAATAAAATATTATATTCTCATATAGAACTATGATTTCATTAGTGATATGGAAACACGTAGGGTATGTAACATAGATAAAGGAGGAGAATAAAGCAAGGAAATGTTTTGGTTGAACTTTAAGGAAAATTAGGTAGAATAAAGGGAGAAATTCGACTTTATCCAATATTTTTTTCTTTTTGAAGATATCATATTTTATTGCTAAAATTTCAAGAACATTATTTTATTTTATTTTTCTAATTGTCGATTGAAATATTTTTGAGAATGAATTTTTCCAATTGTTGTTAGGTATATTCTAACAAAGAAAATTTAATCATTATATTAGCTCAAATGATATTTACAAAAGAAATTATTTTAACAAAAATATTATACTGAATGTTAAAATTTTATTAAAATAATACTTAAATTGTTCTTTAAGTAACGAGCAAATCCTTCTAGTAATGAATATTCCTCAATGTTGTATTTAGTACAAAATAAAGGAGAATATAATATTACTTTTTTGTGTGATAGAAGATAAGCAAAAGAAAATACTTGCATCAACAAAGGCGACAAACATAAAATAATATTACTTGCGTAATGGAAAGCATGCCGAGTGTTAGGTCATTATAAAGGTCGATTCTTCTTAATTTCTTCTTGAAGAAAGATCTATTGCTTGTTTGCACCGACGAATTAAAAAAAATTGTCGGATCAAATTTTGAAAAAAATAGATTAAGTTTTAATTTGATTGGTATAATAATTATTGTATTATTTAATGAGTTGATTCATTCTATTACTTTTCATTGCATTAAAACCGAAATTCCTAACCATATCATCCTAAACTTTAAAGTCTAACCTCTAAACCCTAAAATATAACCATAAACTCTAAAATCAAGCGCCTTAGTTTTAGGGTTTAGGGACTCAATTTAAGGTGTAAGGTTTAGTAGTTTAGAATTTAATGATTGTGAATAGAATTTAGGGTTAGAGTTTAGAGTTTATAGGTTAAAACCTAAATCCTCAACATATTATCCTAAAACCTAAACCCTAACCTCTAAATCATAAATCACAACCCTAACTCCTAAACCTAAACTGAGTCCATAAACACTAAAACTAAGACGCTTGTAAAAACTAAAAGTTTCCACTGTCAATATATTAGATATATATATATGCGTGTGTGCGCGTGTAAACCCTAAAACTAAGGCGTTTATAGAAACTAAAAGTTCTCACTGCCGGTGTATTAGATATAAATCTTGTGTGTGTGCTTGCGCGCTCACGCGTGCCAGTGCGCACGTAAGACTCATTTACTGATTTGTAGATTTTTTTAAATGGTGTATCAGATAATAAAAAATAGGGTAAATTACATGGATAGTCACCCAACTATCACCTTTTTCTTATTTTGATCATTCAATTAATTTCTTTTGTTAAAATCGTCACTAACATTTCGTTTTATTATCATTTTGGTTACTGGCCGTTAAAAAATTAACAGAGATGGTGATTTGTCATGGGATTTTAACACTTTTAGTCCCAGAACTAGTACATTCTATTAATTATGCACTAATTCAAAATAACTCATCAAATATATGAGTCAAACCCCAAATTTCCCATTTTTTTCTTCTTCCTTTGCAACAACACTTCTCTTTCTTTTCTTGTTTGCCATTTTCGCTAACGTTTTGTTTCCAACACACCCATGTTAGCAAGAATTGTATGTTTTGGTGTGGTTACTTGGAAAATAATTTTTTTACATTTGAACTTCAATTTTGCATTTTGTACATGATAAAATTAAGAAAAATAGGTAGCAAGAATTGCAACTTGGTGTGGTTACCTAGAAAATACTTTTTTTTGGTTAGCAACTGTCGCGACCATTTTTGAAATCGGGTGTGAAAAATAGCTTGATGAACGATCTTTTAAAAAAAATTTAGGTTTTTCTGGCCATTTTTAATTTAATCTTGAAAACTTAGGGTTTTTCATATTAAATCGAATTTTCCTTTATTTATTCTTAAAAAAAATTGGAGTCGCCACCGATCACTTCGAGGTAGACCGGACACCGGAGAAACAAACCAGAGATTCTTTACTTTAAATTTGGGTTCGGGAGCCGGTTACGTGTGGGGAAGGATTAGCACCCCCACAAACGCCCGTTATCGGTACCTTAATTCTGCGTGGCATTTTGGCATTTCGAATAATTATTTGAATTTAATTTACCCATATTTATTAATTGAATTTAAATTCCAAATGCAGATATCCTTTTATAAGGAATTTCATTTTGTTCGAATATGAGATTAAAAGCACCCCGTTAGGTGGCACCTCTATTCATATTTAAAATTGAATTTCCAACATAAAAGGTTTTTAATGAATGTCCTTTTATTATCTTTTTTATTTTAAGTATTAATCCTAAAAAGGCTCTAATTAATTAGTTATTTAAAACTATGAATATTAATTAATTTAATGGCTTTTATGAGAAAATACCAATTTCTTGAACACCTTCCATATATTTAAAGCCCTTAAATTAATCATATTCCTAATTGATTAATCCTCCTAGTTAATTAAAGTTCTCGCCCTAATTAAGGCTCTAACAATTTATTTAATCAATATTATAGGTGAAAATGTATATTAAATTTTCACCTTTAAAACCAATGTTGAGATAACACTCCATTGTAAACAATGGAACACCATCCAAATTTGGGTCCCAAATGTTCAATTTAATATACATTTAATTATCTACAATGTATTTTAATTAATTGTTTAATTTCAATTAAAGAACTAAATTAATGTTCAATTTTAAGTGAAATACATATATTAAATATAATTTATTAAAATCCATATTGTGATAACACCTCATTGTAAATAATGGAACACCATCCAAATTTGGATTCTAAAATTATATTTAACATACATTTAATTACTACAATCATCTACTCTATTTAATTATTAAACCCAAATTAAAGAAACCTAAGCTAAAGGCTCTATTAATTAATTAAATTAAGTGTATTTAATTGTCTAACATTTAATTTTATATGCCTAATTTAAATTATGCATCCAAACAAATAACATAATTACATTTAATTAAATAAACAAAAAATGACTAAATTGAAACAAATAGAAACTAAAATGGGTTTTATTAAAATGGTGACTGAAATACAAAGATTACAAAGCCCTAATATTCAATTACAAAACCAAAGGACCCAATTGAAACAATTCAAACCTAAAGGGAACAATTAAAAGAGAATGAGGACTAAATTGAAAGGATTACAAAAGCTAGGGAACGAATTAGGAGGAAATAGGGACCATATTGAAAACAACCCAAAACTCTAAGGACTAAAGCTGCTATTTACCCAAAAGCCTAAAAAATTTGCGGATCCTGGAGCTGGACCCGACACACTCTCGCGGATCCTTCAAACCCGCTGCCAAAACAGCAACGTTTTGAGGAGGCTATAAAGCCCTCATTTTAAGCCTCGAACCTCATTTCCCAATTATCCACTTTCTCTCTTATCTCTCTCTTCCCCGAAATCCTCTCGTCCCTAACAATAAATTTCCAGAAACTAACCCAAAATCGGATCAAAATATCCCCTTTTTGCTTGAATGTTTACGGTGTTCTTCATAAAAATGAAGAACACGGGCAACCGCCGCCTTAACCACCATTCGATCTTCCGACGCCGAACTCCGATAACCCTAAACCATTCGCCGATAATCATCTACGGTCTCCGACCACCACAACTCCTCCGGCCGGCCATTGCAAGGCGATTTTCGGCCGCCGGCCGGAACCCTAAAATGTCTAAAATTTCCCGATTTCCAAGCCCTACAACCTAATCTAGCCCGGCTCTGCTGAGCCACCCAACTCTGACTACCTAAAGCCTAAGATACCTGAACCGAACCCTCTTCGACTCCGCCATTACCCTCGGAAAACTACTTCGGCCGCCCAAAATAGATAAGACCTACTGAAACTGATTTTTATATATATATTCAACGTTTCGGTTTTATTTTCTTTTTATTCTGATCTAATGTTTTTTATGTTTATTTTGCAGGGAAATGAAAAAAGAAAAAAGAACACTACCTCCACGGCGGTGTAATCACAACGACGATTGGCTTTCCCGATGACGAACAAGCTTCTCCGGCAACCTTTTCCTCTTCCCGGTGGTGGTGCAGCTTCCCAGGACGGTTTGATTTCCCGAGCCGGCTCAACTTCCCAGGTGTACTCTTTCTCCTCTATTATTATTATTACTTTATTTATTATTCCCACAATGACTGACACACTCTCTCTTGCAGGTATTTATAGGTCTGACTCGGTGATGTCATGACTGATGACGTCAGCACCAGTTGAGCGGGAAAAAGAAGCACAATCCGCGTGCTTTGTTTCGGGCCAATGAGGAGCTGCCACGTGTCCTTTCTGCTTAGAATTTGGGCGAGAAAACCTGCAATTATGATATTTTGTGTTTCTTGGCCGATTTTAGCTGTAAACATATTGGAAGGATAATGGGATTCGGGATTTTGTAATGTAACTTGAGCTCTATATGTAATTTGGGCTTTTTATGTGTAAATGGACATTATTTGGACTATGGACTATTTTTATTTATTTGTTTGTTTATTTTGATTTTATTTATATCGAATATAGTATATATATTATACCCGGACAAAATACGGGTATTACAGCAACATATTCCAATATACCCTCCAAATTATTGTTCTTGTGTGATAAATTACTTGTATGTTTTGGATTAATGTGGCCATCAAAATATGTCTTCCATGTGGAGTGCATAGATAAGTGGTTGAAAATCAATGCAACTTGTCCTCTATGTAAAAGCGAGATCGGTGAGAGTAGCAGTGCTTCGCTGTTATCAAAAAATGAGAAAGAAGAAAAGAGAGAGAAGTGTAGTTGCAGAGAAAGAAAATAAGAAATTTGGGGTTGGACTCATATATCTTATAAGTTTTTTTAAATCATGACCTAATTAATAAAATGTACAAGTTTTAGGACTAAAAGTGTTATTATCATATGACAAGTCACATCTCCGTTAAGTACTTTAACGGCCGGTGACCAAAATGATAACGAAATGTTAGTGACGGTTTTGACAAAAGAATTAATTAGATGACCAAAACAAGAAAAAGGTTATAGTTGGATAACCACCCGTATAGTTTACCCTAAAAAATATTGCACAATGACAAAAATATTTACTGGTGCAACATTAGGATTTTCCTGGTACAGCAAAATAAGAGGATGTGGTGATGAATGGTGATCAAGTTTGTATCCGATACTAATTTACTTCGTCTTTTTCTAATTCAAGCCAAAGTTTTGGTGCATCATTGTGTGTGTGTGTTCTTTTTCTAATTTACTGGGTAATAAGAGAATGTGACAATTTGATACTAACATAAAAGTCAAAAATATTTACTTCGTCGTTTTAGATATAAATCATGTATATGTGTGACTCATTTACTGTTTTGTAGTTTTTTTTTTTTTTTTATAAATGACGATGAATGATGATCAAGTTTATATCGGATAATAATGGAAGAGAATTTGGCCCACGTTTAAGAGGACAAGTGTTCGAACGTGCTTAAATGTGTATTATTTTTTAATTTTTATACCTGACAAACCTTTCTTTTTACAATAGCCAATAGTCAATATCCAAGCACCCGAGATGGAGGAAAATACTATCCTCCCATAACTAAAAATTCTCACTAGTTAATTTAATGATATTTATCTTATTCTATTAAAAATGATATTTACATCATTATAAGAGATATTCAAAAGTTTTAAAACTACAAAAATAAATTAACAAAACATAATCATAATTTGCGTTGATGAATCTAGTGACATAAAAATTACTCATAGACTAAATTTTTATTCAATTAGATTCATTTTAATATAAAGTTATTTTCTATACTTTTCATAAAGTTTTTATATTCATTTCACAAGTCCTTTAGGTAACTATGAAATTTTACGTGATAATTCGATCTTAAAAATGATGCAAAAGTTATAAAATTCCTACGATATTTAATATGATTTCTTTATGTGAATTTTAACATGAATAATTCTATTTTTTATTAGGAGGAGGCATTAAATCTCTTAAATAAAGTTAAGGGTTCAAGTCCTGACATTGTGGATGGAATAAATTAGGTTAGGATGGTCACTCTCATCATGAGCTTCTATAGTACCCGATCCAATTAGACAATCAATAAATTGAATAACGGTGGTTAAATCATATATATATATATATATATATATATATAAAAAGCCCAAATCGCAGTCCAAGATACCAAAAAAAAAGTCACATGTGACATTCTCTAAGCAATTAATTCCCGATAACTAAAGTTTCTTAGTTTTATATGTCATTGATATATATATATATTTATAAAAAAGGCAAATGTAATATATCATTGTATTTAAAGTGTGTATTGTCAAAGGGTTAAGAATATATATAAATAAATACTTTTTAAGTTTATTGTTGTTGTGGGCAAACGTCCATTAACTGCAACGTCCGTTTGGGAAAAAATTAAAAAATTTAACCATGAGAAAACGAACGTTCATACGTTAATCCAAGTGAAAAGCGGGCGTTTAGGCCAAACCTAAAATTATTTGACAACCAAATCACGACGAAAACCAATAAAAACGAATCCTTAAACTATTAAAAAAATAGACAATGTATTGTTCTATGTTATTGATAAAGATATTTATAAAATAACCAAATTCCATTTGCAGTGAAAAGCTTGAAAGAAATCATATTAACAGATTTTCTTTATAAAAAAAACCCATTTAGATAAGATATTTATTTACTATGCTAGTCATTAATTTTTAATTTCGCAAACGAAATTAAAAAAATATATTATCCATAATTAATATTTTAAACAATATATTTAATTATTTATAATTTTAAAACATCAACATTAATCAATTTTCAATTAGTTTAACAGGAATAGGTGTTAGGCCCTTTGAATAAGATTAGAGTTCAAATCCTGACTTTGTGAATAAAAAAATCTAAATTTAGAAGATTGTCCTTATAATACAGCTATACAATACTCCACCGGAATTAATCGACTATTATATATAAAAAAAACATCAACTTCAAACGCTCAAAAACCCAAACACTGGTCAAGTTTGGAAAATTTAAATAATAATCAGGAAAAATGAGAGCTCTAAGACTAATTAGTTAGTTTTGAAAATATTTATTTTCTATGGTGGTCCAATGGAGCTTAGATCTCACATGAAGTAGTGTAGTATTCACTCATATTCTTAAAGAACGTACATCACATGAAAACAAAACAAGCAAAATGAAATTATTATATGAATATTTCTAGTATTCCATGACCAAACAGGCTAAAAAACAAAGGCAGCGCTAACATTACAGCTTTCTATTCATATTATATTACAGTCTTGAAGGGATCATATCCTTGTCCCCATATACAACAAAAAAACACAAGGAAACCAAAGACCAGGAAATTAAGAAACAAATGTAAGCTGTCTTGTTATTTTAACACCAAGATCACAATCCCAGAATGTGATAACTCGATTTGCACGACTTCGATTCAACGAGAACGACGAGTAACGAGGTCGTAGTTACGCGTTCTGCTAGGCCTCGGAATATAAACTAGTGATTCCGAAACTGCACAAGTTCTTTTACAAGAGGAGTAAAGATTAATTAATCCGAACCTGTCACTGATGCTCCTTGTTACCTTAATTCCAGTCCAGATATTGCTTGCGGATTCCTCGTTGTTGTCATCCTTGGAACATTCAACCATTGCCGCGAGAAATGGATCCTTACGGAGACTCTCGACGGCGGCATCGGATGCTTTTTTCCGGGCTAGAATGTCCTCGAAATTGTTCTTTTTCAAGGTTGGTGGAGTTGCCGGGGGAGGTAATGGCAGCAATTTTGTGGACTCTTTTTTCTTGTGACTTTGTACCTTCTTAGGAACCCCTGGCGAATGCTCCCAAGAAAATGGTACACCGGAAAATCGGAGCGGTGTAGCAGGACTTAGAGGCGAATCCACTGGAAAATACAAAGATCCGAGTGAAGATGATGACGACGATGAAGAAGACGAAGAAGGTGTTCGTCTGGAGTAATGGTATTTGGCTGCCGTAACTATTGTGTTGCAATCTTTTGGTGCCATTTGTTCACGGCCACTCTGAGTCTGAGTTGATGCGGAATCCATAGTTGTAGAGTAAAAGGGAGATGGGGACCAATTTCTGTGTTGTTATATGATGCCTTTAAATTTCTTTTCCTCTTTACATTATTTGACCTTTTTTGCATATATTTATATTGATTTGTACACAGTGATTGCTTTTAATTCCATCATTAGTTTTCTTACATATGTAAAACATTTTCCTTTTTTGCTTTTATCTTTGTAAAAGGTAATATCAATGCCAATAGTCCCGTCTGGTTAAAGAATAATATTCATCTTTCCCTTTTTGGGAATAAATATTTTTCAATTTTTTGGTGTCTTTATTCATATCCAACACTAAATAATTAAATTCTAATCTTAACTTTAATTTTTAAATCATAAACTCTAAACCCTAAATTTTAAAAATCATACTTACACTGTAATCATAAATCCTAAACTATACTCTCTAACTTTAAACCTAAACTTAATTTGTTTTAGTGTAGGGCATAAATAGGAGTCTAAAAATAGTAAATGATTTTTGTTTTTTTGTTCCAATATGTATACTTTAACACTAAAAAATAAAATCTAAATCCTAACTCTAAATTCTAAATCCTAAATCATAAAACATAAGTTCTACAAATTAAACCCTACACTCATGGGCAGATCTATATTAGTATTTGGGGCGTCAATTGACCTCACTTAATTTGTTGGTGTATGAGGTTTTCAAGGAGCTAATATAAATTTTTTAAAAACTTTATATAAAACGTTAGAAGTGACCCAACTTAATTTGTTGAAGTATGAGGTCAACAATAATTTTTGTAGTAGTGTGAGAATTCTCTGTATTCATACTCTGTACTGACCCTATTATATAAAAATTCTGGCTCCGCCACTGCTTACGCCCTATACTCATAAACCCTAATCTTAAATTATAATGTTATTTTGTCACTATTAAAATATTGAATCAGACATTTAGTCATTTTCTGCCACATCATCAAAAAATATTAAAAGAAAATCAATACCAACATTTCCGCAAAAGACAAGTTAACTATATTTTTAAAAAAAATGATGAAGTAGAAAAATAAAAAAATAAAATAATTGACATCAATTTAAAGATATTTATATTATTCCTTCATATTTAACTAAATTTTACTATAAAAATAAAAGGTTAAGAGTTTAGAAATGATAAAATTGAGGGACCATATCTTCCTACGAAAAAATAATATTAATTGCAGAAACAATCCCATGTCATTGATGGGAAAGGGGTAAGAAGCTATAAAAAGGACTGGGGACAGAGGGAATTGAATTGTGGTGGTGATGATAAATCTGTAGCTCTATGTAGGAAGTGGTTGAGTGATGTTGTTTATGTAGCTGAACCGATTCGTGGGACCCTGAAACGGTGCTAAATCAATATTATTGTTTGTTTATTGAAAGATGAACCTACATATTTAAGAAATACTTTCCACACACTCGTATTTATTTATTTTTGGGTCCTATTTATTGAAATCAGGCCCTTGCAAATGCAAATGCAAATGCAAATACAAAATTAAATCCTACCTTCCATGAGAGAAATATTTAATCAAACCTGTTTTAAATAGCAATACCAATTTGTTTTTTTGAATCAATCTCATATAGAGAATTATTAGCTGTTGAATTGAAGGGATATGACAAACGTTTGCTGACAATGTCTGCAAGAATTTGTTCATTGCTTTTCTTGATATACTATTTCTAATATTGGTTCTCAAATTTCTTTTGTAAAAGATATTCTATTTTTTAAATAACATTCAACTATATTAAGAGTAGAGCGAAAACATGTACTAGTTTTTTTATAATAAATTTGAATTGAGTATAGACATAATATTACTTAAACAAGAATGAATTTGAATTGAGTTATATTTCGATACATATATATAAAAAAAATTACAAACTCTTCATATTTAAATATACACATAATTTATATTGAAGACATATATTAACACAAACTAAGTTGAGCCAAACAAATGACAGCGCGCTCGTGTGGGGGCCTTGTCTACTAATCTTCAACAAGGGAGGCTATTAAGATCTATATAAACTAAGCTCAAGGTACTTTTCTACCTAACGTGGAATACTTGACTTGAGCATTATTCAACGCACCTAACACACTAAAATCCTAACGCTTAAACCCTAGCCTAAAATCCTAAACTTTAAAATTAAAAGGCTTATATAAACTTTAGTTTTCACAAGTTTGTGTATCAAAATAATTTCAAATTTATATCCACACATAATATTTGCACATGGTGTCAAACTTAAAGATCTTAAAATTCTTAACTCGTAGATCTTATCATTAAATTAAGTTTCCGTTTTCTTACAATAAGATCTTAAAAAAGGATAAACTACACTGGTCTGGTGGTCATTGAATTTATGCTTTTTAAAATGATCAACGAAATAAAAAAATAAAAAACTTTCATTGAAGTTACTGTCACTAAGAAAAACTTTCATTTCGGTAATTGGACCATTAAACTCCAGGCGGAAGCTGACATGCCACGCCCTTTGGTTGGATAAATCATAGCACGAGTCGCTTAAGTTTCTAAAGTTTTCAGAAGTGACATCGAGCTTTTCAGATTTTGCACTTTTTACCTCTAATTATTGAAAATTTGTAATTTGGTCTTGGTTTTGTTAGAATTAACAGTTTAACCATCACACTTTCATATTTTTCAGAAAACATCCCTAAACTTCAAAAGCTTACAATTTAATCCACAAATTTTGATTTTTCTTAATTAATCCCCTAAATTCCATTTAAGCCTAATAAGCTTTGGGTTAAGCATAAGATTTTGTTATGATTTAATAAAATATTATACTTAGGTTATATTAGACAAAAAAATACAAAAATATTTTTAACGGGATTGAATTTGGGACCCTAAAGAAGGTAGGATACGCACACCGAACCTCTAGGCTTAGTAAGATTTTTCTTGATAAAAATAGTATTTAAGTTTTGAAAGATAAACTAATTTCATTTATCTTATATAATTATATTAATCATAACATATATATATTTATAAATTGTTATGTATATGTATTTAAATTCTAAAATATTATAAGAATATATTACTAAAATAAATTTTAGACTTTAAATATATATTAATATTTGAGTTTGATATAATATAATGTAAAATAAATAATATTTAGGTTAAATTATAAAATTAATTTTATTTATTTTATAAAATATAAAATTTAAAATTTATAATAACATATTTATAAAATAATTATATCAATTTAGAATTTAAATATGTATTAATATTTGAGATCGATCAATTTAAATAAATAATGTTTAGATTAGATTGTGGTATATAAATTCATTTTATTAAAATATAAATTGCAAATAATATTTATAAAATTAATATATTTTATTTATTTTAAGGCATATTTTTAATACTACTAGAATTAAGCCCCCACTTTGCTGTGGTTAATTTTTTTTATAGTTTTGAAATTAATTAATTAATGACAAACTTTAATACTATGCAATAAAACATTACAGAAATTGAATTGCCTTCTGCAATTTCCCCTCTACTTCACCAAATTTAACTACCAGCAAAAAGTAAAAAATGATATTTCTTTTCCAAGTAAAACAAGAAGCTGTCACCACCTTTACAAGTAAATTTTAAGCAATGTATGTTTCCAGCTTTTGCTTTTGGTCCATCTTCAAATATCTGCAAACAAATTAATTAAGAGTGTTAATGTACATTTTAAGTAACAAAGAAAGCTCATACTAAAAATACTATTCTCAATTAATTATCACAGAATACTTCAGCCAACCGTGGGGTTAATCTTATAATATTAAAGTTTATCTATGTTAAGTGAGCTCGAATAACATATCATCAATACAAGTATCGGATACGAATATTATAAAATATATAATCACAGAATAACATATATGTTGGTTTTTCAAGATTTATACGTACCATCCTCTTTTTTCCCTAGTCTAGTTAGAGCCATGAAGAATAAGTAGCCAATGAGCAAAGCTGCTCCCCCTCCCACCACAATTGCTACCAATTTGCCTGTGTTACTGTTATTATTTCGACCGTCTCTTCCTGCCAAAAGTATCAGAGAATTAATGCATGAGTTCAATCACGGAGGCAGGATTTTATGTTTTAGGGAAAGAAACAAAAACCAAACAATTGAGAACTTCCCCATTTTTGATCTCGTTTTCACATCATCGTTACCTTTATTCAAGTTATCTGGTATTCCATCTGGGTAGTAACCATAGCTAATAAAACAACCGTCCAAATAAATTTGCCCTGAAAATGAGCTTCCGCACTCTTCTTGAGCAATCTGAGCTGCAACACGCACACATTCACCACAATCACAAGCCCCCAAATCCCCTTCACATTGCGCAATCACCTGCATCAGTTCATAGTTCTCTTTACAATATCCATCCCCGTCTGTCACGCCACTCTCCACAGCTGCAAACGCCGCATCCCTCGCCTCTTCGAACCCGAGAACCGCCGCCTTTTTCTTGTCGCAAATCTTGTGAAGCAACTCGAATTTAGAACGCTCATCGATGAACTCGTCGGCCTCGTAGCGAACGTAGCAGCCGTGGAGCTGAATCCGGGCCGAAACTGACTTATCGCACGAAGTGTCGGACATTTCAGGAAGTGAGGTCATGCATTTGTAGCAGTCATTGTTGCTCAGGTCACCTCTGCATTGAAAGAGGCCTGAAATGCCATTGTTTTCATATCCTGCGGTAGTTTTGTAGAACTTTTCACGGGACGATTTCGATATAAGATCTTCGAAAAAGGAATGAAGAGATTCAGAATGAGACTTGGTTGAACCTGTCACTATTTTGTTGGTGCAGGTTTTGTATACCAATGTACTATAATCTGAAGTGGTTTCTGCAATCGGTAGGGTTATTATCTGCGTAAAGGCTAAAAGGGTTAGTGTTTGTGAGACACTGATTTCAAAGTTGAACCCCATGATTCCATATGGGAATTTGGATGTTCAGGCTGGTTTTTGTACTTGGGTTGTGTTTCAGTCAACATATGTAGACGTTTTCTTCAACTAAAAGAAGATAAAAGGATGAAACAGGTATTTGAATATCAGCTGATTGGATAGTTGAGTGGTGGTTAAAATGGTTATGGAAAGTGAGAATGGGGGTTGGGATTTTGGTTGTGTATCCTTCCTACCTTATCTAACCATGGAAACTTGTTGATTGGATTTTTTTTTTCCATTTCTGCCTTTTGCTTGTTTTGATTAACCTCAAAAATTTTAATTGATCAAATTACTATTTTTAATGAAAATGGTGATTAGATCATTAAGTTTTGGGTAAAGTACACAAACGGCCACTAAACTATTCTAGAAAATATAAAATGATAATCAAACTTTTAAAAGTTACATAATGGGCATTAAACTTTAGTTTTTGTTAGAAAATGGTCACTAAGCTGTTAACTGTTGTTAACGGGGTGACATGACGGTTATAAAAATTTGTATAACAAACATTTAATCCTCAATATTTATACGTTTAATCAATTTAGACATCAATAATGAGGGTTAAATTAAGAATAAATTGATTGAATGTGTAAATCCAGAGGATTAAATGTGTCATTATTCGAATTTTTGTAACTGGCACGTCATTCAATTAACGACAATTAACAGCTCAGTGACCATTTTGTAACAAAAACTAAAGTTTAATACCCATTATGTAACTTTTGAAAGTTTGGTGACCATTTTGTATTTTTTGGTATAGTTTAGTGACCATTTGTGTACTTTACCCTTAAGTTTTTCACGATATTATAGAAGTATAAATATATCTCATTGTCAACGTGGCATGACTATTTCTCGTGAGAAGGCAATTTCGGTAAGTAGCTGTTTGAGCTAAAATTAGAAGTTTGAGTTAAAATTAGAGGTTTGACCAGTTAAATATACTAATTTGGATGTTTGGTGAATAGCGGATTGAGGTAAACATCTAATTTAAAAAAGCTCTTATTAGGAACTTTTTGAAATTAGAGGTTTTGACATTATAACTATAAAGACTCTTTTACCCTTAACAATTATAAAAAATTTCAAATAACCTAAATTTAATAATTTTTATTTTAATTTTTCACCATCATGTATTTACATTGTGATATTTGTAAACTAATAATTTTTTCTTTTTATTCTCACACATTTATATTTGTATCTAAATTTAATAGTTAATTAAATTATATTAAAAATAATTATATAAATAATAAATTAATATATATCCTTCAAATATGCTTATTAATGTTATATTAAAAAAATATTTTTCATAATCTAATTAATATTAATAGATACAAAATATTGATAACTAATAAACTATTCAAACAAGTATAAAATATAATCATGTCCTTATATTTCATTTTGCTTGTTTAAGTAATCAAATAGCTATCAGATATCAGTTAATTTTACCAAATATTTTTATACAATCAGCTAATACAATCTGCTAGTCAAATAAGCTAATAAATCAGTTATTAGCTATCAAATAATGTAATCCGCTATCAGCTACCCGTTAATTGCCAAATAGGATCATCACCTACATAATTTTTTTAAAATCATTATTTTAGAATTATAAACTTTGTTCACCTGATATAATATCACGTAATTAACTATAATGTAGCAGCTTTTTTTTTTCTTTTTTTCTTTGTCTAATCAGATGTGGCCTTAGTTTTAGTGTTGATCGTCGACCGCCGATGTTTTATATTTTTTTTGCTTTTTTATTTGATTATATTTATTTTCTTTTCTTTTCATCGCGCAGCTTGTTGTGTTTTCCTCTGCTTTATGGCACATTTCTCTTGTTATTTTTGCGGGTGTTTGGTGTTCGTGCAATGATCCTCACGACACTTGTTTCTTATTCGTTTGTCAGTGATCACAAATAATTTGACCCCTTTTGAGTTGTTTGTCGATGTAATATGTAGCAGATCGTCGTCTTTAGGAATAGGCGTGAAAGGTTATTGCCGATTTTGGATTGTTTTGTTTCTATTTTAATATTCCCACCGTTAAAAAAATAACGGCAAACTGACTAGAAGAGAGAAAATCACACATGGTAGGCTGTCACGTTATTTTCTCTCTCCTATGCAGCATGTCACATCGACTAAAATTTTAAAAAATTACATGTGGCATACTGACTAAGAAAGAGAAAATGATGTGGCAACAGACCACATGTGATTCTCTCTATCCTAGTCAACATGCCACATGCGATTTTCTCTCTCCTAATCAACATGTTAATTTTTAACCGCGGGGTACCAAAATGAAAACGAAATATAACGATAGGTGCCATTTTACTAAAAAAATTGTTCACGTACCAAAACAGTAACACATGAATAGGTGGAGTAATATTTAGGTAATTTTCCCTATAATATATTATATATATTTGAAAATTATAAAAAATCTTGAATTCGTTGAGTTTATAAATGCTTTTGAAATTTTAAATTCACCGTTAACTAGATATACATTAAATCCATGAATTGGAGACATGATTATGAATATTATATTGAGAAAGCACATTTAACTGGTTGGTTAAGTTGTTCATCTTTGTTCTCTTATATCTTCTTAGATTATGGGTTCTAAAACCCCTAGGAGCATTCTCCTTTTTTTTCTAGAGTTTTTCTTTTCCTCTCCTCTAAGTAGAATTAGATTTACGCTTTGTCAAAAAAATTATGAATATTGTATTTAAATTTAAAACCACTTATTTTTTATAATCATGTAATTCAAGGATATAGTCAAAATTAGAAGATGAAGTGAGTCAAGTTGTTTAACTTCAAAGTCAATAGATGTTTAATAAGTATTTAATTCAAAATTTAAAAAGAATAATACTTTTTTTAATAAAAAGAACAATACAATTATTCAACCTATATGAACTGAAATTGTCATTAGACAAAATAAATGGGGCGCAAGATGTCTCTTATTTTCTTAATAGCTACGTCCTTTATGTAATTCCTTTTGTTTTTTTGTATATTCTCTTTGAAATAGACACATTGAAATCATTTTAAAAAATAATAATCATTTTGCATTATATTAATTGGTCGATTAATCTGAATTTTAATATTACAAAAAACGTTACAAAAAGGCGAAATAATCTTGGAGATTGTGAGGCACATGCATTATTTTGTAACGCTCACAAGCTCACTCTCTCCTTGACGCTTCATCGTCACTGTTATCTTGTGTGTCAACCATGCAACAAATAGAGACAATGAAAGCAGGTACAAAGCTTCCAACTATAAATCAAAACCCTCTGCCTATTCATTTACACAACACACTTGGCCAAATCCGCCATTGTTTTCTCTCTTTCTTTTTCTCATGGCTAGCAATTTCTTCGAACAAAAGCCCTTCAACCCACCCTTTGAAATCATAGCCAGGAAAACCAAAACCATCAACGTTAAGTACAAAGAGTGCAGGCGTAATCATGCACCTCAACTCGGCGTCAATGTCATCTATGGTTGCGGAGAATTCGCTCCAAAAGCAATGTCGCCGGGAACGAGACATATCATCGATCTTGACTGTGAAGCGTGCGGTTGCCACCGAAATTTTCATCGCAAAGAGGTGACGAGAAAATTAGCCTAACGTTTATTCAAAATGAAGAAGCTGTTTTAGTTGGTTGTCAGAATGAGCAAAAAAGAGTGGGAAATGAAGAGTTCGATGGGAGGGTAAAGAAACTTCAATCGTCAAAAGGTGGTAAATAAGTCCAATGTTTGGGCTATTGTTAAGCTTTTCTTTTATGTCTTTTTTGTACTTTAATGTAGCTTTTTCTCATGGTTATTTGCTACTTCTTTAATCTTTATGCTCATACAGTATTTTGTTCGTAGTGTTTAACTCGGATGTATACTTCAATCCTCCAAAACTGTCATGCAAAAAAGAAGAAAATAAAAGCAATGTAGGATATTGAAGGTAACCCGTGCATCCATTTGTGAATAAACAACATGACATATCATCATCAAATAAAATAAAAACTAGTGAATTGACTAATAAACAGGGAGGAAGCCAGAAAAAAATTAAAGTTAAATTATAAATTTTTAAAAGGCTGAATATAATTTAAAGATTCTATTAACTTAAACTTTTATATTTTTAAAGGGTTGTCATTTTTGTGAAACATAAACATATAATCTAGCATGATACTTGATTTTTTTATTATAAAAACCGCTAATTTTAATAAAAAGAGAAAATATCTAATATTATAATGAGAATTTACAACCACATTTGTAATCTAAATATATAATTTAGACATTTTCTTATAAATAAAAGAAACTAACTACTTGAGATATGAACCTGATTTAAATTAATATTTTATGATTTTTTAGTCCAGCTTGATATATGAACTTAACTTTGTCGCATTTTGGTACCGAACTATAAAAATGAATAATGCACAAATTTGAAAGAAAAAAAAGTACAAGTATTCAATTTTATTGGGTATTTTGGATTTTTTGAACATGCCCATTTTAATTTGGTTTGGTTTCCCCTTTTATTAATTTAGGATTTTGACATTTTTTCAAAAGTTTATGGTTTTTTTACATTATTTGATAATGTTTCAAAGTATTTTTTATAAATATTTCTAAAAAATAATGTTTCAAGTAATAAAAACAATTAATAATTCTTATGTAATAGTTTTAAGTTAATTCACTATTTGATATATAAAATACTTATTTTATATTATACAAAAGATTAAATAAAATAGAATTTGATTTGGTTCAAGTAAACATAATTTTTAAATTTGTAAATCATAAATCATCTAGATACTACGGTTCGATTTGATTTTTGATTTATTTACCCAACCCTAATTTAAATGTTTCCATATAAAAAGTATATATGTTATAAAATCTCTTATGGATAATTTTATATATTTTTATATAATGTTAAATAAAGCAACTAAAATAATTACTTGAAGATCAAACACACTACTAAATGATTTTTGTAAAAATTCTCCACCACTTCACCTATAATAATGTGTTAATTAAAATTTATAAAAATAGTTTTTACATATAACATTTCTATTCACTTATATCATAGTTGTGATAAAATATAGGCTCAAGAGTATCATAAGTCCTTGAACTTTTGGAAAAAATTAATTACATCCCTAAATTTTTTTCACTCAATCAAGCCCTTATACTCCAAAATTTCATCAATTCACCCATTTGATCAATGTTGACTGTTAAATCTAACAGTTTTTTTATCGGTTTGTACATCATATAGTGTTGCAGTGTTGTTACTTGATATTTTAAATTTTTTTATTTATTTAAAAAACTATTTAAAAGTTCTAAAAATACTAACAAAACTCGTAAAATGATAAAAAAATAGTTTTCTAAACAATATGTAAATGTTACATGACAAAACCGTAGTGTGTCAAGTGACAATAATATCCCAAGAAAAAATGTCAAAAATTGATGATCAAAATTGGTCAAATAGCTTAATTGGTAAAATTTATTGGCTCAAAAGATTAATTGTGTGCAAAAAAAGTTCAGGGGTTTAATTGATTTTTTTTAAAAGTTCAAGGGCTTTAAGCACCCTTAAGCCTAAAATATATTACACATAATTACTATATGAACTAATACAACTACGGGTACATAGGAGTGTTCATTGTTTCGGTTAAAACTGAATTAATCGAACTAATCAAAATTTAGTTCGATTAATCGGTCGGTTAATTAAGTATTCGGTCGGTTAATTGTTAAAGTTTTTTTCAAAGTTTGGTTATCTATTAATTCGGTTCAAAATCAGTTAATTGACCAATTTAACTAAAATTTTAATATATAATTAATATATTTTTAATTTTAAGCCTAAATTCCAACAATTACACATAATATATAAAATCAAATATGTATATTTTAATCTCAATTTTAAGCTCAACCCAAAAGAGGGGAAAATAAAGTCTAAAAATAAAAATAATATCTAACAAAAAATATATTTTTAAATTATTTCTACATAAATTGCTATTTTGAATCAAAATTAAAAAAATTTGTTAGAAAAATTCAGTTAATTTAAAAACCGATCGAATTAACTGAATTTAATTCAGTTCAATTAATATTTTTTAGAGAGAAAAATTAGTTCGATTAACAATTAAATTTTTTTAAAATTTGGTTAATTTAATTTTGGTTAATTAGGTTCAATTATTAATCGAACCAACTGTTCGAATATCCCAAGTCTACCAAGTATAAAGTTTGAAAAGAAAGGCAAGGGTAGCCACTAATATACTTGGGCCTGCAAGGCCCTTAAGGATGTGATCAGTATGGGTCCCCGCTTTTGAGTATAGCTTAATGCCAATGCTACCAAAGTCTTCATTTCCAAAAAAAAAAAAATCTACTCTGTAGGATTCGAATTCTAGATATGGTGTCAACAAATTTAAAATGTAAATGAAGATTTTTTTTACGTAATTCATATATATCCGGCAAGAACAAATCATTGTCACACGTTCACATAACATAAAAAAATTAATTACATGACTCGAATTTATAACGTAGAGTTGAGAGGTGAACACCTTTGAACAATAGACCAAACTATGGATGTAAAATCGAGTACTTGAATGGGTTTTAGGTTTGTTCAAATCAAGTCAGTTAGATCGAATTTGAGTTATGTCGGGTCAAGTTAATAGTTTGATTTGAGTAGGATCGAGTTTGATTATCACATTATCGGGTTCGATCATTCTCAAGTTAGGTTTGAATTTAAAATCATCAGATCTAACTCGAGTTCGGATCAACATTAGATCAAACTCGATCGAATTTAGATCATCATTACTTGAAGTCACAACCAGTTTAGACTCAAGTTGATTTTTACACCCCGTAGACCAAACGCCGGAGCAAATAAAAAGCCACCAACTTGCCGTGTGGTTGTTGTTTTGTTGATGCTTTGAAAAGTCATTTTCTTATATTCCCTTCATCTTCTTTGCACTTAACTTCTTAATTCAAAACAAATCAAAGATTTTCATTCTTCCGAATCATATAGTCCAACCCAAACCGGCTGCTTGAACATTAGTATTCATATTCTTTTTAAGCTCATGGAAGATACGTAAATTGTCTTGACACGAGTTTGTGAAAGAGAGAGCGGGTATTTGAATTCTAAATGGGCGGCTTAAACTTAAATAATTAATTTTTGGACCCAACCCCACACACGAAAAGTCATCGTTTTGATAAAGAAACATGGGTGATTCATCAATCAAAAAGATTAATTATTTCAAAAAATTAATTGGTGGGGGGGGGGGAGACCCATTAATGAAAAGCAACACAAAATGGGTGTTAGCAAATTGCATTGAAATCCAATTTGATTGGAAAAAAGTGAGAAGGATATCAGCATTTGAGAAAAAAGATCCAAAGCATCTTTTTTTAAAAAAAAAAAACTTTTGATTTGAATAATGAGTTGGCCTTTTCTTGATCTTATCAAATTTTCAGTTGAAAAAGTCTAGTTTTCAATTAAAATAATCTTCTTTTGCTTTTTTTTAATTAAATAGAGAACATTTATATTTTAAACGGTAAATATTAAGGTTCTAACTTGTACAAGATAAAATGACAAATATTTTTTACTATTAGATCAATCAATGGATCTCTCTTATATCCTTATTAAATATATAGAGCGGTGGTTGGTATTGAAGGCATGGGCCTTTTGTCTCCCTAATTTAAAAAATTTTATGAGTTAATTGCATCACATGTCTACAAACTATGAATCTCATTTCAAATTGGTCTTTAAACATTTAAATGTTTCAATTTTATCTTCAGACTATGAGTCTCATTTTAAATTGGTACTCAAACTTTAAAACGTTATAATTTCATCCCAAAACTATGACCTTCAATCTAAATTGGTCCTCAAACTTTTGAACATTCTAATTTCATTTTTAGATTATTAGTATATGCTAATGATGTCCCGTGTTAATAAAATTGTTATAAAAATTAATAACAATCATTAAAACACTGATGCGTATTGACATAAATGATAATTTGACGATAATATTAGAATGTTCGAAAGTTTGGGGACAAATTTAAAATGAGTAAAGGTTAATGTACTAATTTGTTGTTATATCAATTATGAAAATTTTTAAGATTTTTTAAAACTTTTAAATTTATAATTAAAAATATGTTAAAAGATTAAATTGAAGTTTTAGTTATAGTTCACGTATTTATCAAATTAGATTTTTTTTGAGTAAGTATATTTGGTAGGCTGACCGAGCTGTTTATCTTTGTTCTCTTATATTTCTTTAGGTCATAAATTCTAGACCCATTATGAACACTCTTTTTCCTTTCTCTCCCTTCCTCTTTAGGTAAGATTAAGATTAGATTTAGATTTTATAAAAAAATATTTATATTTTTGTCACTAGGGTTGGGGGATAATAAGCCTTTTTATTATTTTATATTTTATTTTGGAATCACCGGACTAGATATGCGGCTTTATTATATGAAAACCCTTTTTAATAGTTATCTACAAAAATGACCCTCTGCCAATATTATCTACAAAAATGACCCTCAAATCGGCCACGTAAGGGTGCCTCGCATATTGGGAAAAGCGAGCACTGACCTCGCGTTATACGAATAGCGAGGTCCATCTGACGTGGGCCGACTTTTCATATTGCATAATTTAAAATTATTGGATAAGACCTCGCGTTTCCCATACATTGAGGTCCTCGAGATACTGATTATATCGTGAAAGAAATTTACACGAACCTCGTGTTCTGCAGAAAGCGAGGTTCTCGTATTCGAGGCTGAAATACAAGGGTGTATAGGCATGCTCGAGACATTTTATCCTGCCATTAGCCGGATAATTTTGGTAAATTTTAAGCTTAGAGACGTAGAGTTAGAACTTATCTTTCATTTGAGACTGAGATTGGCTCGTACAAAACATTGTAGAATGTTTAAAAGATGCGTTCAATATGGTTGGGACGCTAGTTTTTGTCCAAGAATATGAAGTTGAAATGGCTTGGTAGGTATGTTGGAGGTGTTTTCTCGGGTTATTATTAGAATAATCTTCGTAATATTTTAGTTCAGAGACCTAGTATTGTATCTTATCTTTCATTTGAGACTGATATTGGCACGGAATCAACATTGTAAACGGTATAGAAATGGCCCTGAAAATGGTTTTAAAGCTTGTTTTTGGGCTTGAAAATGGCTTCATAGGCATGTTCGAGCTATTTTCTCGGGTTGTTAATCCGAGAATTTTAAAAATTGTTGGGCTTGGAGGCGTAGTACTGGAACTTGGCTTCCATCTGATACTGATATTAGCACGCACGATACGTTGTAAATAGTATAAATATCGCACTGAAAATGGTTCCGAAGCGTGGTTTTGTGCAGGAACGATAAGTTAAAATGACATTTTAATTGAAGTTAATTTAATTTAAGTTCATTGTTTTATATTTCAACTCATTTATAAAACAAGTAAAAGAATAAAATTATTACGTTTCAAACAAATACATGTGGTGCTCTTCTTTAAGGTCAAAAGACGTATTTGAGGTGGCCGACAAAGACGGTCAATTTTACCATGCCAATTCAACCCTACACAGCCGGGTTGTTCTTCAAGCTCAAAAGCCGTATTTGGGGCTGATATTGGTCTAAGGGTCTCTAGACATTGTAACCGGTCAATAGAACCCCGAAAAATTCTTCCACAAAATGGACGGAGATTAGAAGCTTCGTGTGTCGATCTTAGACGATCACTTTGAACCACTGATCCTCATCATCCGCAATGGTAGGGGCTTTGACTGTGGTTACATGTCGTGGTCTTCATCTAGCCTCCACAATTGAGGCGTAAAAATAAGTTACCCGTGTCATTGAACAAAAGGTTAAGAAGGTTACGGGCACTTGCGGAAGACCAATCGTTTCCCGATATTGTGATTCATCGTTGGTCTCGTACGAAAATACCGAAGACATATGTCACCAACATTGTTAACCCGACAAAAGCTTGTTGTGATCATGTAAATGTAACTGCGTATACCAACAAACCACAATATCGGGAAAATAGCTTTGTGAGAAAATTTTCCTGATATGTAGTTTGTTGCCATTAGTAGCTGCAATTAATTTTTTTTAAGATTTGATATTAAGGTTCCAGCCACAACATGATGTTGCAATTGCTGGATGGTGGCTGCTTTGTCTTGAGCCCTCAATTTAAAGGCGCGTTTAAAAGGACATCGCGTTATGCAAAGCGTGATGTCCAATGAGATTCCTGACGTGGCAGTAGAGGAGCAGGCCAGAAATCTGACATGGCAGTGGACCTCACATTTTACAAGACATGAGGTCACTTTAATTAATTTTATTTAAAATTCCACCATCAACGTGCTAATTGGAACTTAACTTTACATTTTAGACTGATATTGGCACAAAACAGATAGTGTAAATGGTATAAAAATGGCTTTGAAAATAGATCAAAATTAGTCATGAATAAAAAGGTAAAATGCATTTAGAAGCATGTTTGAAGGGTTTATCCGGAAAGTTAATTGTCGCATTCGCGTAATCCTAAAGCTTAAAGGCGTAGTATTAGAGGCGTATAATTGTAATTAAAAATAAGAAGCTAAAAATTTTAGTCGTTCAGTAATTGTAATTATAAATCATGTTGCCGAAGCAAATTTTGTTGCGTCGAAATTGTTCAAAATACATAAGATGAAAAAAATAAATTATTGGGTTAGGACACTACGAGCCAAAATCTACCCTAAATACGCGGTCATTTGTATCCCTAAACATGTGGACAAAATAAATTACATAGGAATTAATTTATACGAGAGGTGCCATAGTTTGTCCAAGTTGTACGGCAGCCGAGAAATGTGTCGTTGTTGTAGACAAATGCCACAATAGATCGTCCTAGCTGCTGGAGTCCTCACGATCTAGACATTCAAGGATTTACTTCGTGGATTTCGTGAGTACCTGAAAATCATCATCATCCATGATGCTAAAGGCTCCAAAGATGTTACATGCGGTGGTCTTCCTATAGCCTTCACGATGGAGGCATACGAAGAAGTTCCCGGTAGCCTCGAAAAAAAGATCAAGACTGATCACGGCGCTTAAAGAAGATCATTCATTCCCTGATATTGCGATTTGTTATAGATCTTGAACAGAAACACGGAAGACACATATCGCGAATATGATGATTAAACGACCAAAATAATGTATTCACCGTACAGATGTAACTACGTATACCAACAGATCACAATATCAAGGAAATAAATTACAAAAAATATTTTCCTGATACGTGATTTATTGCCATTAGTAGCAACAGTTTTATATTTTCTTTGAATTTGATACAAAATATTCTGAAGCGAAAGTAAGAACGCTTTATATAGTCAAACATTCATGCCCTCCAAAACGCGAGGTTTTTTGGCACGTTTTAAATGGATCTCGCGCTTTACAAAATGCGAGTTCTTCAAAGATACCTGGACCTCACTATTTACAGAGAGCGAGTTCTGAATTCTTTTTAATTTTAAATCCCATCATCTATAAATTAATTGTATTGGAACAACGGAATTAAACTCCGTAGCGGTGTAAAAAGTCACGTAAAAAATGTTTCGAAAACACTGGAAACTATAACCTTAACTAAGAGATAATATTACTTAAGAAAATATTAGTACAATAAGATAGTATAATTAATTAATACGGGGGCTTGAGCGATTAGGACATTTGTTCTTCTGGTGTCCGAGATTCCCACATCTACTGCATAGTTTTGGTTGTTGAGTTTTTTCTCGATGTTCGACCAAATCTTCATCGCAATAAATCTTTGTTGATCGTGGACGACCTTCTTTTTTGCATTGTAGTCCAAAATCTGGCCATATAACAGGTTCACCATTATCTGCGGTCGGATCAATTTCATTTTTGACTCGTATGCATAAACCTTGGATACAGTTTCAAGTAAGTATATTGGGTCAACCATTGTCATGTAGTGAACCCGTACAGACGAACAAGCAGCAATGACGTGCGGACACGGGTACTTGAATGTTTGAAATACACCGCATTCGCAGGTTCTTTGTTCCAGATAAACCACGTATGAGTTTTGCTGTATGCCTTTCAACGGCCTCGAATATTCTGATACACGAAACGAATGTTATTGGCGCGAGAAGCATGTAGCAGTCATCGCATTTGAATATTGTACATAGTTTTGAAATTTATCGCGAAGGTGTAGGTGGACTATGTGGTCGCCTTCTATATAGTCTGCTGCTTGCTTTCCTAAGGTTGCAAATAGGGTAGCCAACCGATAATATGTAGCATTGACAACGGAGGTGATAGTCAAATGCCGCACTCCCTTCAGTGACGAATTAACTACCTCAGCCAAGTTTGTTGTCATGTGCCCATATCGTTTACCACCATCATACAATCGAAGCCATTTTCCCTCGAGATTGAAGCAAGGTAGTCATAGCCATATTTGTTCCTACGTAGAAGTTCTTCAAACAGCTCGCCAGCTTCTTGCGTGTAATGAGAGTTGCCTATAAGAATGTTAAATTAATTAATACAATGAATAATAAATATGAAGGTATCTTAAACGAAAAGAACTGGAGGAGGACATACCCATTCGAAGTATAGTTTGACGTTCATCTTCATTCATGTACCTTTGTAAGTAGTTTGTAGCAATGTGGCATAAACAATACCGGTGATGAATATGTAGAGGTTGCCAGGACGGGCCCATACACTCAATTGCCCATAGGAGAGCGGTGCCCCTGTCAGAAATAACACATAAGCATAACATGAGATAACACATATCTTCGTAAGTTCGTAAGGAAGAATAACCATTAGTCAAGATCTTTTTTTTCGACTATTGCGAAGGTGATGGGAATGATTTTTCTGTTGCCATATTGTGCAACCGCCAGTAATAAAGTTTGTGTATATTTTTTGTACAACCAAGTGCCTTCGATCTAAACCATCGGCTTGCAATATTTGAATGCATTAATACACTGCGGGAATGTCAAAAATAGCTGGTGAAATTGACACACTCGTACGACACGATCATTTTTGTACGCCCATATAGTTTCTAGCTTCACAACCGTTCTCGGTATGTGTTTCTGCATCAGTTTGAGCTATGAACGCAATTCTCTATACGATTGCTCCCACGGGCCATACAATTTCTGTATGGCCCTTTACCTTGCGTACCAAGCTTTCTGGTACTCAACTATGTATCCGTACTGAGATTTGGCTGTAGCTATACACGTGGCAACCGTTACACGCAAATTTGCCTTGACTAGTGGAATGAAGGTGTCGCAGAGCATGTGCACATCCAAGTTAGGTTGATCCTGACTTAGTCTGTTTACGGTACAAGTATGAGGCCCCTCGAGTATTGTGATCTGTTATAGCCAATTATTTTTCTTCAAGCACGATACACGAACCCTCCAATTACACCCAAGCGTCTTGTGGGCACATTCCACAGTGTAGTAATCTGGTTGATTCTTCTTCACAATTGTCGTAACAGAGTTGCGTATATTGTAGTTTTTGATGGCAGACACGGCGAGTTCTTTGTGAAAAAGCTCATCCCAATACTGAGTTCACCATCAGCACGCCGGTTGTAATGTGTAAGTTATGGTAATTACGAAAATTCTAAAATGATGAAGGCTTCAATATCAATCTTCGTGTAGTGTGATGGTGGCTGGTAAACTGAAATCAGGATGACAAAATGTTGAACGTTGGTAGTATATGGAATGTTGGTAGGCCGAGTATATTCTTTGTTGCCTTTGACTAAATCCTCTAATCTTTCCTATTCCTCTACTTCGTCGAGCATATCAAGGTCTTCTGGTTCATTATAGAAAGGGCCTTGCTCGTCATCATCGGGGTCCGACTCCATTATCGATTCTTCATCATAGCTTTCTAAACCCGAAAATTAAAATAGGTTTGGGTCGTCGAATACTACAGAAATAGATGTTTTAATTGCTCGTCGACTGCGAGAACCCCCAAGAGTCCACTCATGAAACATTAGACCAAGAGAAAGATCAAGGTCGTCAAAACCAACAGAAGAATGTCTGCCCATAAGTTGTTCAACGTACTTCACACTAGGGATATACGTTGAATATCGCCCAGATGTAAAATCGTCAAACAGATGAAATGCTTCATGGTCTTGCGACATCATGTAGTTTTGTGATGATGATGCACCAAAGTCGAAACTCGGTGGCAGGTTCAAGTCAAAGTTAAAACGTGCTATGCAATAATGCATTGGCGTAGCAGATGATGATTCAACGAAGTTATTGCATAGAGTAGATGATGATTCACCGAAGTCGTTGCGTGGACTCTAAGTCGTTAATAAGTTAAAATCTCTGTGCAAATAGGTTGTCGGGCTCTGAACGTTGGTATTATGATCGAAATCTAAATTCGTCTGACACCAACTTGGGAGTACGGTAGCGTCATCGGTATCTAAAAATATAGTAAACAGCTCTAGGGGACCTCCAATTGAATACTGCAAGTGGGCAGCCACCATAAACTCCACATCATCATTGTCTGCAACATGGTATATTGTGTACGTTAATGGTTCGTACGACGTCGGTAGTCTATACTTTAACGACTCTAGCTTCTTTCCATGAGCATGTGGAACATTGTTCCTCACTTCCTTCATCAACTTATTATACGTAAATTTCCTCGACAACTGCAGGGTTACAGTATTTGAGGACTGAAAAATGACGCCGAGAGATGCGTCGATGATCATTTCACTATCATAATATACCAATGCAGTAATACTTCTGTGTCGCGACATATTTTGAGAACGCTGGATCACCCAGAGTGAAGGCTTTATATATATAATTCATTAAGAATCTCGCGTCCTGCATAATGCGAGTTCCTGACTAAGTCCTCGCTTTCTGGGAAACACGAGGTCTTTATATCCTCGCTCTTTGCAACCCGCGAGGTCCATCATCTATAATAAGACCAGCTTCAAATTCACTTTAGCTCTACTCATTCTTCTATAATCGAACTTGTCAAAAAAATGACAAGATTTTCTGCAATCGTATTTTATTCCGGAACCTATTTTTACACCTCATTTAACAGCAAGATCAAGAAAGAAGAGTTATATGATTTGATTTCAACGCACCTTCGCAAGGAAACGACACATCAAATGTCTTGTTTGTTGTTGAAAGTACCCGTTCATGAGCCCGGCCCTGAGGAGCATTACATGCTCCCCTTATCAAACGATATGGACGTTCGAAAGATGTTTAGAAGCTACACTCGTGTCGGGGGTCAGAACATCGAGTTGAATGTAAAATTTTATGAAGATGGATCTTCATCAAAGAATGAAGGAACAACTGTTAATGTTACTTAGGTTCTTAAGGTTATTTAGGTTGTTAAGTAGTTAAGTATTTATAATGAAAAATAAGAAATTGTAATCATAAATTAAACTATACTGTTATCAAGTTACTTTGGCTGCTAAGTAGTTGTTAAGTATTTATAATAAAAAATTAGGAAATTATAGTTATAAACTAAACCTATATAGAAAATTAAGAAATTGTAATTGTAAACTTATATATAACATAGTTTTTTGATTTAAATGCAGTCATTTGATTTAAATGCAGTCATTTTACATAAATAAAAAATAACAAAAATATCCTAATGTCGCCTATATCCACCCGTACTGCACCGTGGTTGACGATGAACCCAAGCCGAATTCCTTCGAAAAATACCACCTCGATCATCATCATCGTCATCATCATCGTCATCACCTTCCCCAAATACATTTTGAGTCCAACCACTCATACTAGGACCGGTGTAGAATATGCTCTATTGCGGTGTTTGATCAACAATACCAGATCTGAACTGCGGGGCGAATGGTGGAAACTGATAAACTGTAGGAACATATCCAGAAAGCACTATCGAATAGTATATTGGGGGAACCATCATAAGCGGACGAAATACGTCTGTGAAAAAATATTCTGACGGACTCCCCATTTGATTGAACGATGGACTACTACCCGTTGGCTGAAATGACGAGAACGTTGAGTGCTGAAATGCAGGTTATGGCACCGGTGTCTCTGGTCGGTAGGCTGACTATAGAGGTGCCTGCGCTATTCCCGATGATGATGCCCCGGGAGCTTTTGTTCTCCATCTCTGGCCAATTCCCCTCGTACGGGTACCACGTTACGTCGGGGGACGCTGCGTCGGTGGATGATTTGGGGGAGACACGTCTATTTCTCGCTCTCGCTTCTCCGAGGATAGTATATGTTGCTTTCTATTTTGATGGTACCGCGACATATAGTCATAGGTAACGCCATGGTCCTCAATGCGTTCCAAAATACGTGGTCGCCTATCAAAATGGGTTATCCACTGATGCATCCACACTATGTGATGATTGCCACAATGGACTTTAGTCTTGCCTTGTGGCGTTAATCTGTGCAATGTGTCCATATTTGGTGGCTCATCCGGAATCCCTTGGACATAGTTGAATTGATGTAGAACGCGGTCTGCAAGATGCCATTCAACTATCTCGTAGGGTATGAGCGGGACCATCAAAATCCAAACGAGCTCGCTCAACATTATTTCAGGCGGAATGTATGCCTGAATATCAGGATTCTCGTACGGCGTCCACAAGAACTACGAAAAAATGTAAAGTTAGTTACAAAAAATTTACAAAGTAAATATTTAATTATTAGTAATCGAATAAAAACATTTACCCCATCTATTTTATCGATCAACAGTTGATAATCCCGTTGCGTGGTCGCTTTCTGTAGAACGCAAGGTCCGTGTAAATTTCTTTCATGATATAATCAATATCTCGGGGACCTCGCGTTATGGGAAACGTGAGGCATTATCCAATAATTTTAAATTACGCAATATGAAAAGTCGGTCTACGTCGGATGAACCTCGCTATTCATATAACGCGAGGTCAGTGCTCGCTTTTCCCAACACGCGAGGTACCCTTACGTGGCCGATTTGGGGGTCATTTTTGTAGTTAACATTGGCAGAGGGTCATATTTGTAGATAACTATTAAAAAAGGGTTTTTCATATAATAAAGCCTAGATATGCTTTAAAATTTTGTTCAATGAGCAAGGCTTCATGTGCAAATAGTAGATATGTTCTAGCTATGCATGATTAAAATAAGACTTTAGATATGTGGTCCTTTCATAGTTATAAGTTTTCTTAATTTTAAAATTGGATGAACCAACAAGTAGTCCTGATAAAAAACAGATGATGTTTATCTTAAAAAATTCGAATTCAAACGCTTTGTCTACAAAGTATGTGTACATTGTCAAAGTGTTAAAAATGTGTATGAACATATACTACCTTGTAGTCACTTTTAAACTATTCAAAAAAAATATTATAATACATTTTTAAATATATATAAATAAATAACAACTAGTCAGAATTGTTGTACCTTATAGTTGAAAACGCATTGTTTTGTTTATTAGGTTTTTTATTTTTTTTCTTTTTTGAACGGATTTGGTTTATTAGTTAGAAAGAATTTTAGCAAACGGCACTCTAAGTACTTTGAAAATTGAAAATATCCTCTACGTGTCTAGAGGCGCGTGAATTGTACGTTTAATTGAATGCTACTTGCTAAAGCTATATTCAGCTTCTCTTTTTTTTTTTTCCTAATGAAACTTTTTGCATATCCAAGAAATACGTATTAAAAAAGTATACATTTTTACCTATTTTTTGGCGTTTTAATTTTGAAATATGTCAAATTGTCCAAACAAAGCCAAAACGCCACATGTTTCACGTTTTCCCTTTTTTAATTATTATGACGTGTCACAATATACAAAAGAAGAGGATTAACGATAATATTGACGGTGAATATAACATTTAACCTCGTTCATGCATTAGTTAGTAATTAACATTGTTTTGGGTAGCATGAAATTTCTCACATTTACATTTCACTAATTATTCTTTTGAGCATTTGGTGTGATTTATGATAATATCTAGAGGTGTAAATAAACAAAATGTTTCGATAAACTGTTCGTATAACATTCGTTTATTAAGTTAAATAAATAAGTATAAAAAATATTTATGTTCATTTAATAAACGAACGAACACGGACAAAAATATATTCGATTTATTTATGTTATTTAAACCCCTAAAATTTCAAACCAATATAGCCATAAACAATTAGAGTTTGGCTACCTTCATGTTGCACCCCCACATTGTCTTTTCTTGACTCCATGGACTTTAGCTCCTGGCTTTAGTTGAATTATTTGTTCTGCAACACCACTTGCTCATTCCTTTTTAATCCCTTCATTTGCATCAAAATTAAACACCTCAAATATGTTATGGAATCTTTGTTCAATCACCAATCCATTTCCTTTATCCCTTCCAAAAGAAAAAAAAAACCTCAGTAGTCTTGTTCTTCGATCTGAGATAAATTTTTAAATTTTTTTATAATTTAGATATTTCCTTTGTATTTTTTATTAATGATCTAATTTCGCACCCTTAAAAATTATAATATAACTTTCTAAAACTTTACACTCTTAACATAAAATCATGCATTTGTCTCGATCTCCGATCTCTCTTCAGAGTCAAACCCTACTACACAAGGTAAGAGAATAATTGTCAAACCCATCCTCTCTTCAATTATATTTTATATTTATCTTTAATATTTTCTTACAATATTATTACAAGACACACTAAATATCCTCTCTTCAATTATATTTAATGGGTATTTTTTATATGTATGATGTGTAGAAAAATTTGCACAAACTTATATATTTACTCTTTAGAAACTAAAATTTACATATCCAACTCTAATCCCTAAATTATAATTATAAACCTTAAATTTTAAGCTCTACAAACTAAACCTCTAAGACCCTAAATTTTAAACTAAATCTCTAATCTTATAGACATAAAAGTTATATGGACTATGCAACATGTGTATTGAATAATCTTTATTTAATTGCATAAAAGATAAAAATAAAGTTCAAAAGTGAAAAGTCTAAAATTTTAAATGCGAAAAAGAAAAATTAAATTTTTTGAGTCACTCAAACTAAATTAAATTTCATGTGAATGAAACAAAGTTGGTACACTCATAAATTGAATAATGTTTGGAAAACAATCATAGATAGAAGTTTGAAAAAGAAATGAAGAAAAAAAAAGATTGAATGAGAAGAAAAAGGGAAAAACCATTAATCAAATAAAGGATTGAATAAGAAGGAAACAGAAAGGAGCCAAATGTGGGCCACATGTGATAGATGAAAGATTGAGAGAGTGAAGTACAATTTCCTTGAACTGAGAGTAAGGATATTTTGGATTTGAATTATTAACCCCAAACCAAACAAATTAGATAAACAAACCTATGAAAAACATGATAACTTAATATATATTTTTTTATTTTAAAATTATTTCACTTAAAATATTTAATTAAAAAAATAATAATTTTTATAAAGCACATTTCTTTTTATATTTTTTTTTAGTTTTTTAACAAAATAATATTTAATTTTTTAAGGATAAAATTATTCTTTTAAGTATTTTACATCATTTTTCTTATACATTCTTACACAAATTTTTTATTTTTAAAATTTTATAAAAAATCAACAATAAATAAAATAAATAATACGGATGGAGTAATATAATATGATATATGAATTTGTGTTATATTAGAGTACAATTATGTATTGTGCACTTCAATATGATCCTGTTGAACAAAACCCAGGCTTGAAATCAATCACCTTCCATCAAACTTTTCCCTCAAAACCGAAACTTTCTCTCCCCTTCCGAAGAACAAAACTTGAGACTTGAGACATACTATTTAATCATTTGTCTTGCAAGAAAAAACCTGTCTTTTTTGTTTGTTCCTTCCGACAGAGAGAAAGAGAGAGAGAAATTGCTCTAAAGTCTAAACTTTTCTCTCATTTTCCTTCCCCTCTCCATCTTCTCGGAGCTTCTTTTATATATGAAAAAAATATTGAAGTTGAAAGAGGGTTGAGGTGATACTATTGAAGACAAATTTGTGGGTTTTGAGGATGCTTGGTTGTGAATGTTTTTGTTGGCGTGAACATGCTGATGTTGAATTGCCTTTGCTTCAGCCTCAGCCTCAGCATTTTTCCTTGCCTTCTGCAATTCCAGAATGGCCTCTAGGTATGTATTCACTTGCCCTTTTTCTTCTATTTATAATACATAAATTCAAATCCTTCCTTTTCTTTTTCCTCTTGGGGTTGTTTGCTTGATTTCTTCTTAGTTTCCAGGAAAAATTGATTGAAACTATGTGTTTTTCAAAAATTTATGATCATGATTACTTGAGATATGGGTTTCTGTTTTCCTTCTCTTTTCTTATTTCTTCTGTGAATTTCTTTAATTGTTTATTTCTGAAGTATGGTGACTATGAAAACTTTTAGCTGATTATTTGGATAATAATTATAAATAATATATTTTAAAAATAATCGGTTAATCCAAAGAAGGGAAAGATAATCTGATTTTTATATAAAAATATATGAAGATAAAACAAATTTAACTACCAGAAGGAATATGCTATCATAGTTGTATGCCTCTACAGGCTTTTACTTGGTAATTTTAAATGAAGATAATCTGATTTTTATATCTTTTTATTTAATTAATTAAAAAAATAATTTTAAGTTTGATTATTAAAAAAATAATTTTTTATTCAAATCGAACAAAAAGTAAATTTTAAACTCACGTCTTATCAAAACGAGTTTTATATTGAAAAATATGATAAATTATTATTTTTATTAATTTACTTAACATAAAACTCGTATTTTATTAAAAACGAGCTTTAAACTTATCTTTAAATAAGTTCGTCTTATATAAACAATTTAGATTTTATTTTTTAAAATAATCCTAAATGAAAATCATTCTTTTAATTAAATAATAAAAATATTAGTTTAAAATTGTCCTTTTACTTTATTTTTTTCTCTTAGAATTACATGAAAAAAAAAGCATTTATGGAGGTGGTGGGTGGCCCCATTATTTGCTTTGGATTTTGTAAATTAATGGGGCATTGAACTTTGGAAAACTCGTTTGCCTCTAAACTCTCAACCTTTTTTCATCTTTGCTTTCGTGAATTCTTGCTTTTTTTTCCTTTCTTGAAGGAATTTATTTCGTTTTATCTAACATCAAATTAACTAATACAATATATAGACCTTTTTCTCTTTCAATTATGATCCTAAATAGTAATAAATATTGTTATTTAATTACCATTTCAAAAATATCAAATTTTGAATATATTGAATTAAGAAAGAATTTTTTAGTGTAATATAATTGACAATTAGTTGGTCTAAAGGAATGAGACATTAGATTTTTTGTCAGGGTTCAAGTCTTAGTATTGTGAATGGAAAAAATTGAGTTAAAAAATTGTCTAGCTTAATAAACTTGAACAAGAAGTTAGTCAATACTTGTATTGTACTTAAAAATATCTAGGTTGCTTGAAAGTTTTAAACTTGCACTGAATTTTGTTCTTCAAAACTTTGAAAGCTAGAGATTTTAATGCTTGACATATTTTTTTCCTTTATAAAAAGAGATTAGCATCTAATTCTAGTTATATTTTAATTGAATTTTAGTTTTTTTTTTTTTAATTTGTTTAAGCTTTTCTTGGAGGTGTAGGGTATCCCATCCCCTTTACTTCAAAGAGAGTGACAATTCTATGGTAGTTGTGCTTTCAAACACCATGACTAGATATGTCAACTCACTTTCATAATGATTTACTGCAATTTTTCTCAGGTAAAGGATTTGCTACTGGAAAAATTAACCTAGGAGAATTAGAAGTGGTTAAAATCACCAAGTTCGAGAGGGTATGGAGCTGCAGCTCGTTGCGAGGTAAAGAGAAAGGTGTCACATTTTATAAACCTGTGGGGATTCCAGATGGATTATTCTGTCTCGGTTATTATTGTCAGCCAAATGATCAGCCGTTGAGAGGATATGTTCTTGCGGCTCGGGAGAGGGAACCTTCGAGTCCAGAAGTTTATTGTGACTATGACTCTGATACGGACTTTCCTGCGTTAAGAAAACCTGTTAACTACTCATTGGTTTGGAGTATGGATTATGGTGATGGTTGTGGTTTCTTCTGGCTGCCGAACCCGCCTTTGGGATACAAAGCGATGGGAATTGTGGTTACCGACACCCCGGATGAGCCTAATGTGGAAGAAGTTAGATGTGTCAGAGAAGATCTTACCGAGACTTGTGAGATTATGGACACCTTACTTGCCACCGATGCAAACACATTTCAGGTTTGGACCACCAGACCTTGCAAAAGGGGTATGTTCTGCAAAGGTGTTTCCGTTGGGACATTCTTCTGCTGCACCTACTTTGTTTGCGAAGATCAAGAGTTGGAGATTGCTTGCTTGAAGAATTACGATCCTTCATTACATGCAATGCCGAATCTGAACCAAATCCACGCTCTCATCAAGCACTACGGTGCAACGGTTTTTTTTCATCCCAATGAAGATTGTATGCCGTCATCCGTGCAATGGTTTTTCAAAAACGGGGCACTTTTGTACAAAGATAAAAAGCTTAAAGGTGAACCTATTGATTATTTGGGCTCTAACTTGCCTGTTGGAGGGTCAAATGATGGTTCATTTTGGATAGATTTACCGAGGGATGACAATGCAAGAAAATATGTTAGAAATGGAAACTTGGAAAGTGCAGAGCTCTATGTTCATGTAAAACCAGCATTGGGTGGAACATTTACTGATATCGTCATGTGGATATTTTGTCCCTTCAATGGACCAGCCAACCTTAAGATCGGGTTAATGAGTATACAGATGAACAAAATCGGGGAACATGTAGGTGACTGGGAACACTTCACTCTTCGGATAAGCAATTTCACCGGAGAACTATGGAAAGTATACTTCTCGCAGCATAGTGGTGGCGAGTGGGTTGATGCTTTCAACTTGGAATATATTGAAGGTAATAAGCCGATCGTTTACTCGTCCAAACACGGGCATGCTAGTTATCCACATCCGGGGACTTACCTTCAAGGGGCAGTTAAACTTGGAATAGGAATTACAGACGATGCTGCACGAAGCAAATATTTTGTGGATTCAAGCACTAGGTATCGGATTATTGCAGTCGAGTACCTTGGAGATGGGGTAGTTACAGAACCGTGTTGGTTGCAGTACATGAGAGAATGGGGTCCAACCATAGTATACGATTCAAGGTCTGAACTGGAAAAGATACTTAGCCGCCTTCCATTCTTTGTTCGTTTTTCGGTGGAGAACATCTTTGATCTGTTTCCAACAGCGCTTTACGGCGAGGAAGGACCAACTGGACCGAAGGAGAAAGATAATTGGCTAGGAGATGAAAGAAGTTAGCTCTACCACATATACTGACACATGAAATTGATACTTTGCAATTCTTAGACCCGCAAAAGGCAGTGTAATTGTTCCACCTTGTTAGGTTGATATAACTGGTGATCGAATTTCTTCTTCCAGAACAAGGGATGCTCTCATGCTCCTGGCACAATTTGGTCTTGTGCTATATATACAAATTCTTTTAAGCTGAATAGAAAGTATAGCTTCTGATGCAACCGAAGCTAGGGCTGCATGTTGACGAATTTGAGTTGTATAAAATTCTTCTGTTTGGCATTCATCTAGCTGATTCTTAAATATAGTGTTCTGTACTATTTTGCTTGTGTCTTGCACATGCCAAGAAATCCTTGAATTTGACCTGCAAAATCTGAATCTAAAAGTTTATATCAAACCTGTTTTGCATGTTTAATGATATGCTCCATAAAGATATTGATAAGTGCCATTTAAGCCTATAAGATGTACCCAAAGCTTGAGATGAAAGAGTTGAAATTTGGAGCATAGTCCATAAAGATGACAGATTGATTGCAGCACAAGCAGATAAATAAAACTATGATGTACTCATTACAAGAGAGCAAATTCCAGCCAGTTCAGATTTCCGCTTCCTTCAACCGTTTTGCCCCTTCAAAATTTTCAAAAAGGTTACCTCTATGATCTTCAAGTCCGAACATGGATACCATCCAACACCACCCAGGCCCCGGCCATTTCTCAAAGAAACTAAACAAAAGATGTGATTCTGTAAAGGGGCACCAAAAAGAATGTAGCGTTCAAAAGGGGATTGAACTGACATCATATAAGTTGTCATGTACAATCACAACAAATTACATTGGAAAGTCAATATTATGGAGAGAAAATTGATCATTCTCTCTTTGCTACCTTGAGATCTTGCTGTCCCTATTTAAGTTCTCCCAGCTTATCTCCTGGGCACACTCCCCGCATACAGTGCTACAACCGGATTTTGTGCCCTGGCTTCTTAGAGTGAGCAGGTGGGCAAGATTCATACATTTCCGTTGCACAATCCTACTCCTGAAAATGCCCTGGGGTTTTGTTAGGTGATTCATCACGGGATCTGGTTGTGGATGGGACGCTTCGGGAACAACAGGCCTGCGCTCTGCAGCTGCTGCAGATTCATCAAGGGATACTCGCTGCACCTGTTCCCACTCTAAGGTTTTCCGGAAGACTTCCCAAGCCATATCTTGCTCTTCTTTTGAGAGATTTTCTTCTTCATTCTCTTGCAAAAGGGTCTCATGTTCATGGAAATTGGCAATCCACCTGAAAACATCAACCATAGATAAGTTACACCAATTATAAAAGGAACTAATGTCAAAATACTGTATAACATAGCACTCAGACAGCAGAATCAGATAAAGAAATTTTTATTTTATTTTTTAAGAAAAAAGAACATAACTTGAACAGAAAGAATGGATAATATCTATTCAACGTAACTGGAAACAGAAAGAGTGGAGAATACCAATTTGTGGTTAATGGCTGAAACCAATAGACAAAAACTGATTTACAGTACCTTGGATGATGTTTTCCAAGTAAACTTTCCATTACTTTGTCAGAGGAACAGCTTTCATGAGAGAGGAATTTTCTGCTTCAGTGAGTTTCCACCTTCATTAGCCGTGTTCTGGTTTCCATTCTCTTCACTAAGTTCCATCAAAGTATCGAAGATCTCTTCCTCGCCAAATTCAAACAGATGCAACATCTCCTCCTTAGAGATAGTCCTATGTACTTGTTGTCTATCTACCACCCTTGCAGCAAGACCTTTTGTTACCTATTTGCACCATTTTCTAGTTAAAAGGTTATTCAAGAAACAAATACCAAAGAAGAACAAAGAAGTTTCCCTTACCTGACGCTTATAAATTATTTCTTCCATAGTCCCATGTGCCATCAATCGATAAGCAAACACCGGCTTTGTCTGTCCATACCTATAATAACAAACATATAATGCAGCTAAAACATGCGAGAGTCAAAATTAACAGAAATAATGGACTTAAACCCACCTCCAGGCCCAGTATATAGCTTGAAGATCATATGTAGGGTTCCAAGAACCATCAACAATAACTACACGATTTGCAGCATGTAGATTAATCCCAAGAGATCCAGCTCTCGTAGAGATCAAAGTACACTTGACTCTTTTGTTCGTTGGCTCATTAAACCTCTCAACCAACTTCTGCCTTTCAGAACTTTCTGTTTTTCCATCCAGTCTGTTTAGCACATAGAAAACGAAAGAGAGCTTCAGATATCTTTGTTTTCAGATTTCCTTAGCTATATATTAAACACAAACCAACTTCCCCGCAAAATCAGGTGCATTTCTGGAGAAGCTTACAACATAATACAAAAATGTTTACGCAGAAAAAACCATTTATTAGAAAAAGCAAACATAAGCAAACACATTCCCCCACAAAACTAAGTGAATTAACAGAAATATACCGAGTTAACAGAGGATGATATTAAAAAAAATTAACTTCCAAACAGTTTCCAGTGATACACACGCACCTATACCAGTCTTTCCCCTTTTTCCAGAACTTCCCCTTTTTCCCACGTCTAGTTAATCTTGAAAGATATAGTTCTATCAGATCTAAAGTTGGAATGCTCTGACTAAAAACCAGTAACTTGTCACCCACATCCGAACACATGGTTATGACGTCAAGCAGCAAAACCATTTTGCCACTGTAATCAAGTTCCTTATAAATATTTTGGTGAAGATCTCTCCACCTACCCTATTAAGGAGAAACATTCAAGCATCAGCATGATAAGAAAAATCAAAATAAACATAAGCTATTGTATAATGAAGTTTCACAGAAGGCACATAAATAATTATATTTCACAAACCTTTTGAATAAACCCATAATCATTTTTCTCGTGCAGAGAATCGTTCATACTCTTCGTTCTATCTGAAATAGAAGCAGAGACCATTTTAACACAAAAGTTAAGCATATGAAGCCCTAATGATTAAACAGAGAAAGCCACCAATGATTCTATAAACTATAAACGTGTCCCAGGGACTTGAAATGGATGAAGCCACAAAATTTCAATACTCATCGATTTGCATATTACTCTAAATTTGTTTTCAACCTCATTTACTGACATAATCAGTAAAAATAATTGCCTGGGTAGTGAAAGCAGTAAGCAGACCAGACCTGGAAACGAACAGATTGCACACTATGGGTAACTAATCTGCAATTTCACACCCTAAAAAGGCAGATGGTGTTTTCGATTCAGCCAACCCCCAACCTCTTTTATTTTTCATATGCGCTAATAATTTGAGATTTACTCCATATTTATCAAATTAATAATGTGTGTAAATATTATTATTACTAGGAGTTCAATACAAAACTAATACCCCCCAAATTCCATAGATCATGAGAACAAACAAGCATACGCATCTAAACAAGCAACATTCACTGCATTCAGGGGAAAGAGAAAATATCAACCTAATATAGTGGAACAAAAAATTTAAACCAACATATTTAGCATGCAAATTTACATGTCCACAGTCCACACGTAAATAATGCTAGGTACCAGAAAAAAAGAGAAGCAGTGAATACCTCCAACACCCACATTATAATCTATATTTTCATCACTTGAGCTCTCATCTGCAAGGAAGTTTTCAGCAGCATCTTCACGGCTGATATAGTTTCTATCTTCTTTGTTCAATTGCAATATCCCAGGATGGTTCCATATCTACTAATGAAAAGAAATAGTTATGTCAAACTACATGTATTCAAAATAATTTCTGTTAAGGGGAAAGATAGTAGAAAGATAAACGCAAGAAAAAATTAACATGAATCTTCCTACTCTTATCATTTCAACCCAAAGATTATAGGAAAGCTCAAATATTTAATTGCAAGTAAAAAGAATGCTAAAAACATCATGAAACCTAGAACTTAAGAAAATATCTAGGTTTATTCATGATTCTCATCTCTCAAAATGCAAATATCTGTTAGTTGACAGTTTACTGAAACCAATCAACCTTTTTTCATGAGTTCCTCATTACTGCCCCAAAAGTAATGAAGTAGCACTTCGCATCATTCCTAACATAAGACACCAAATATTTTAAAAACAGTTGAAGATATAAGCATCTCTAAAACAAGGCAGCCTATGAATGGCCAAAAACGTGAAGAGCATATTATTTTCTAAAGAAGTTGAAGGGCACCTACTTTTAGTTAAAGAAAGATTGGTCCAGTTCTATAAGATATCGTCCTGTAATCTCAAGTGCACACCTATTGTAACTTATCATGTAATTTCATAAAAAAAATTAACAATCAACTTTTATCTAACACAGTAATTCCATAAGGGCATTAGACTTGATGATCCTCTGAGGAAATGTGGGGGTTGTGTCTTGTAATTGCATTCATTAACTTGAAGGATGTTGCATATGAAGAATCTTGGATAACACTTGGTCATACTAATAGGATAGTGTAGAACCACAGTTATTTGAGCTCAAGTTTTAAGTTTTCCATGCATCTATATATATTTTATTTGGTTAGTTGAATCTACCTTTTTTTTTAATTGTTTGTGATTGGTTCATTAATAGATAAACATACCAATACAAAATTCAGGGCATGCTGATTTTCACCATAATCTTAACACCTGCAGGGGTTGTTTGGCCATGCACGCATGAATCACGTGATAAAGCAGCTTTTATAAACTTAAAGTGCAGGCTGTATAAGATTGTACCTGAGCCAGGGCCTGGTACCCAGCAAAAAAACTCTTCCTAATTTTTTCATTAGGTCTATCATTTGCAAAACCATGTACATCAAGGAATCTCTTGTAAAGCTTCCGCTGTAGAGGAGAAAGCTTTACAGTAATAACAAAGACAGTTTTAGGAGGCAAGTCTTTTTTCACCACACTCATATCCATTCTCTGGACGAATCCTTTTAACTGTTCATAAAGGATGTGAAATCTTTGATTCATAATTTTTACATCTTCATGTGTCGAATTTGTGTGCTGACCATTTTCTATTGGATTTTGGAAGCTGCATATGCAAAGAAACAATATCACATCAAAATGACAAAAAACGGAGACATGGACGAATGAGGATGATACAGGCGTTAGCAACTTGCCGGTTCCTAAACTCGTGGCTGCTTCCGAGAAAACCTTCTCTTACAAAATCAACCATCTGCTCCAATGAAACCCAATAAGAACTGTGAATACTGTATTTCACGTAGGAAATAAGGATTTCTAGCTAAAAACATAATAGCTCACACAGTAGTACTCCATGAGATTGTTCTGAAGTGGTGATCCAGTTAAGGCAATTCTCCTCTGACACTTCACTTGTTTCAAGGCCTGGGTTGTATCAGCCCTGGTGTTCTTAATAGTATGGGCTTCATCACAAACTAGTATGTCAGGTCCATCCTGGAATTAGAAACAAAGCTTGAATCAAAGGCAGAAAAAACTTAAAAATCGATAGAGAAGATTTGTCCAGAAATGATGCAAAATAAGATATACATACAAGTATGTAGGAAATCATCAGTCACTGACCTATGCTATAGTCAAATTACCTCAAAACATACAATATCCATGTCTATTTTGTGGAAAAAATCCAGTTCTCTAAATAAGGGAAAACCGTGTGTATATAGCTGTAATTAGCTAGGAGATTTTGTAATAATTCTGTCATTGTAATCCCTGATTTTAGGGTATTAGTTTTGGGTCAATATTTCTAGGATTAGTCAGTTTCCTAGTTTAGAGTTTCCTAATCTAGATCCTCTGAAGTATGTATATATATATATATATATATCAGTTTAATTTCTTTTATTTATCTGAATCGAATTTAGCCCAATTTGAGTCATGGTATCAGGGATTTAGGCTCAATTCTGGGAATTGTATTTCTGGCATTATTATCAATCCTCAATCAAACACTACCACCCTTCAAGTCTGTAAACTTTTTTTTACCAAAAACCATGTCTAAAACTAGCAACATTGGGGCTACCTCGGAGGTCTCTTTGATTGAAGGCAACAACTCGACTCCAACAGGTGAATTATCTGAAGTGGGAAGAATTATAGCGTACAGGTTAAATGGGAAGAATTATCTGAAGTGGTCTCAACTGGTTCGCACGTTCTTGAAGGGAAGAGGCAAACTGAGTCACTCGGTACTGGGCCAAAAAAAGAGGATCCTAAATTTGATGCTCAGGATGAACAAGACTCTGTGGTGATGTCTTGGTTATGGAGCTCTATGCTGCCAGAAATCAGCGATACATGTATGTTTCTTAACACAGCCAAAGAGATATGGGAAGCTGTGAACGAGACTTATTCTAAAGTCCGAGATGCTGCACAAATCTATGAAATCAAGACCAAGATTTCATCTACCAAGCAAGAAAGTCGGTCAATCACAGAGTATGCCAATCTGTTGCAAAGCTTATGGCAAGAGATGGATCATTACCAATGCATTCAAATGAAGTGCAGCGAAGATGCAGCACTCCTTAAGAGGTTTGTTGAAAAAGACCGAATTTATGATTTTCTTGCAGGACTAAATGTTGAATTTGATGCAGTAAGAGTTCAAATACTTGGAAAAGAAGATCTACCATCACTAAATGAAACAATTGCGATAGTTCGTGCTGAGGAAGGAAGGAAGGAGAGGAGTTGTGATTGAAAATAATCAGGTGAACAGTACAGCCTTGGTCACAAAAGTTGTATGAGAGGAAATTTGGCTTGGAGCAACCAACCAATGAAGACAACAGGCAGACAGATTTTACAAGGCCAGCCAATAAAGATTCCATATGGTGCACATACTGCAAAAAATCCCGTAACACTAAAGAAAAATGCTAGAAACTCCAAGGAAAGCCACAGACAACAAACAAAAAATTTACAGTAAAAGGTGGACAGCCAAAAGGACAAGGGCAGGCATATACAGCAAGCAGACAATAGGCTGGAGGAGGTAATTCTCAAGAATCACCTATTGAGTTCAATAGAGAAGAAATTGAGAAACAGAAGAATCTGCTGGGATCATTGGAGAAACCATCTTCAACAGGTACTTGCACTTTGGCGTTCTCAGGTATATCTTCCTCTCCTCATGATTCTATAGTCTCGGATATATCCACCACAAGTTCCTGGGTCAATGACTCGGGAGCTACAGATCATATGACCCACTCCTCACAAAAATTTATCTCATATACACCTTCTCCTAGTAATAGGAAGATAAAAGTAGCAGATGGTTCTGTGATCACAGTGGCTGGTCAGGGAGATGTTTTTATCAGCGAAACTCTCACACTTAGAAATGTCCTCCTCGTGCCCTGTTCCTGAAATACACATTGAGAGGGATAAAACACCACACTGCAATTAGAATCTTTAGTGACCTTTTGGATTGGCAAAAGATTGGTAAACAGTTTTGGCACGTGGAGGAAGGGATGGCCTATATCTTGAAGAATCTAGTGGTCAAGTTAGTATTCTGAATTCCTCACCCCTATCTTTCCTTTCAGAGTCTTTTAAATCCAATAAAGACAAGATTTGGCTTCAGCACCTCCGCCTTGGTCACCGGTCATTTAGAGTCCTTAAAACTATGTTTCCTTTATTGTTCAAAGGATTAACTGTTGAAAAGTTTCATTGTGATGTTTGTGAACTCGCAAAACACAAACGTGCTTCTTTTCCAATAAGCAATAAAAGAACATATGTTCCATTTACTCTTATTCATAGTGATATTTGGGGACCGTCCACTATTTCAAACATTTTTGGGGCTCGATGGTTCGTTTCCTTTATTGATGATTGTACTCGTGTGTCTTGGATTTTTCATCTTAAAAATAAATCTGATATGAGCTCTGTCTTTCCCATTTTTTACAACATGGTCAAAACACAATTTGGTATTGAAATAAAAAGATTTCGGTCTGACAATGCTAAGGACTATTTCAATCAGTTCCTCTCACCATATTTCCAAGAAAGAGGCATTATACATGAACCTTCTTGTGTTAGCACACCCCAACAAAATGGTGTAGCTGAACAAAAGAATGGTCACATTTTAGCTATCACGAAAGCATTCTTGTTTCAAAAAAATGTTCCTAAACAATATTGAGGGAAGTTGTCTTAACTGCTACTCATATGATAAATAGACTGCCTATAAAGGTTCTTGATTTTCGAAGTCCTATGCAAATTCTAACGAAATTCTTTCCTAATTTCAATACTCCAAATAATCTTGTTCCCAAAATACTCGGTTGTGTTGCTTTTGTCCATGTGCATTCCCAAAACAGGGGAAAACTTGATCTCCGAGCTGTCAAATGTCTCTTTCTTGGCTATTCTTCCAATCAAAAGGGGTACAAATGATATCATCCTCCCACAAGAAAGTTCTATGTATCAGCTGATGTCACCTTTGCAGAAGTAGATAATTACATTACTCATTCTTATCTCAGGGGGAGATCTCGTTCATGGAAGATAAGGACAAGGATTTTTTTCTCCTTGATTTTCCATCGTCTTCCCCAGTTCTCGTCTCTCTTGCCCAGCCAAACACTCAGTCCTTTCCTGTTAACCAACCTGCGTCAGTCCAGCCTGAGCCAAATGGTCAGTTTGAATCCATACAACCCGAGACCGAGCCACATACACCCAAGTCACAAGAAGTGATTCAAGATACTACTTGTCCATTGCTGGTTTTTTCAAGGAAGAGGGCACCTGTGCAGGTTCAATCACCCAAATAAAGCCTTGTTCTTGGACTTAGAGAGGTAATTGTTGAACCTATTTTTAATAAAGATGAGGTATTTGCTGAACCTATTTCTAATAAAGATGGTGCCACTAAAAATCCGGATCAAAGTGACTATGATATTCCCATTGCTACTAGAAAAGGAACTAGAGCACGCACAAAACACCCTCTGTACTTATTCATGTCATACAAGAATCTGTCCCATAATCACAAAGCCTTTCTCACTAGCCTAAACACAATTTCCATTCCCAAAACTGTATCCGAGGCTTTAGGTGATGAGAATTGGAAGAATGCCATGAAGGTTGAAATGGAAGTACTTGAAAAGAACAAGACATGGGACTTGGTGAAATTACCAAGAGGAAAGAAGCCGGTGGGATGTCGATGGGTATTTACAGCGAAATACAAGTCAGATGGTTCATTGGAGAGGTACAAAGCAAGACTAGTTGCTAAAGGCTACACTCAAACGTACGAAATAGATTACCTTGAGACATTTGATCCTGTTGCGAAGATGAACACCGTGAGAGTATTGTTGTCATTGGCTGCCAATCGGGGCTGGAAATTACAGCAATTTGACATCAAGAATGCCTTTTTACATGGTGATCTTAAGGAAGAGGTGTATATGGATGTCCCACCAGGGTTCGGTTCAAATACAGGACAGGTAGTATGCAGGCTAAAGAAGGCATTATATGGACTAAAACAGTCTCCAAGAGCTTGGTTTGGAAGGTTTGCCAAGGTAATGCTCAGTTTAGGATATAAACAAAGCCAAGGCAATCACACCTTGTTTATAAAGCACTCAGCTTTAGGGGGAGTGACTGCATTATTAGTCTATGTACACGACATTATAGTGACAGGTGATGATCTGGAAGGAATGGAGAACTTAAAGAAGTGCTTAGTGAAAGAATTCGAAGTCAAAGAGCTCGGTAAGTTAAAGTATTTTCTCGGCATTAAGATAGCACATTCTCGGGAAGGGATCTTCATATCTCAGCAAAAATACATAATAGACTTGTTGATGGAGACAGGCAAGTTAGGATGCAAACCAGCAGAGACGCCTATAGAGTTAAACCACAGGCTTGGAGATGCTCTGAAAGACGCGGCAGTTGACAAAGGTTCCTATCAGAGACTTGTGGGAAAGCTTATCTACTAGTCACACACTAGACCAGACAGCCTACGCGGTCAGTGTTGTAAGTCAGTTCATGCACAACCCCAAAGAATCACATCTTAGGGCTGTGTATCAGATTCTGCAATACTTGAAAGGCAGGCCAGGCAGAGGAATTTTATTTAAGAAAGGGGAGAAGCTAACCCTTGAAGCCTACACTGGAGCAGATTATGCGGGGTCTATAGTTGATAGAAGATCAACTTCGGGTTATTGCACTTTCCTAGGAGGCAACCTTGTGACTTGGAGGAGTAAAAAACAGAATGTTGTAGCCAGATCCAGTGCAGAAGCTGAGTTTAGAGCAATAGCGCTTGGGATTTGCGAGTTATTATGGACGAAAATTGTCTTGGAAGATTTGAAAGTCAAGTGGGAAGGTCCAATGAAGCTTTATTGTGACAATAAATCAGCTATTAATATTGCGCATAATCTAGTTCAACATGACAGTACGAAACACATTGAAGTTGATAGGCATTTTATAAAGGAGAAGCTTGACAGTGGCTTGATTTGCACTCCATTTGTGTCCACTGATGATCAAATAGCGGATATAGTTACCAAAGGGTTGTCTGGGAAATCTTTTCAGAGACTAGTAAGCAAGCTTGGAATGGATGATATCCATTCAACAGCTTGAGGGGAAGTGTGGAAAAAATCCAGTTCTCTAAATAAGGGAAAACCGTGTGTATATAGCTGTAATTAGCTAGGAGATTTTGTCATAATTCTGTCATTGTAATCCCTGATTTTAGGGAATTAGTTTTGGGTCAATATTTCTAGGATTAGAGTCAGTTTCCTAGTTTAGAGTTTCCTAATATAGATCCTCTACTGCTCAATCCATTGCATGAAAACTCAATGCTGGAAACTAACCAATGGAGCTGAATCCACCACTGATCTGATCCTATGAATTAAAAAACCGCCACGGCCTCCCGTAGATAAACTTCCTACTAGGAAAATATATTATATACCTACAAAAGAAGACAGACACAATAGGGAAATGAATATGAGAAAACATAATAAATAGAGAGAAATAGACTGAGGGGTATTAGAGGTAGTCGCACTCTCTTAAAATTTTCAAATCCAAAAGTTCACACCTCCTAACATGTGTTCATCCATGTAAGCAACCATCATAAACTATAAATTCTAGATAGAAATTCAACAATTGTCTCTCTAACAAAACTCCATTTCTAATGTACAACTACCATATGTAATTAAATTTTGGGTTTAAATTTGATACACGGGCTGTGTAAAATAAATTTTACACAAGCCTGTCTATTTCTACTATAAATCAAAATTAAACCTAAACCCTAAAAAATTAAACCCTAAATCTTAAATCCTAAACCCTAAACAGTAACCTAAAATTCTAAACTCTGCAACTCAAACTCCTAAACTCTAAATTCTAAACCCTAAACTAAACCCTAACCCCTAACATAAGATACAAAAATTAATGTTCAAGTTTACCCTAACTAGAATCACCAACATAAGATTAATGTTCAAGTTGGAAATTTACCCATGCATTCGGATGACATCCTTGGGAAGTTGAATCTTCTCGAAAGCATACCCAAAGATTAAAAGAAGTGAAACCATTTCAATCTTTTAGGCCAGTCGCAGCTATTTTTAGGGCTTGACGTTTTTTAAAAACAAAAATAAAAATAATGGAGTTATCATTAATTTTTTTCGAGGTACGATGGATCACCTAAAAGTAGTTATTTTAATAAAAATAATTTGTTTTATTAAAACAACAATTTTAGTCTGCGAAAATACAAAAACGAGTTCGGGAGTCAGTTACTTGTGGGGAAGGGTGAGCACCCTATAGCGCCAAAAAAATAGTATATAGCCGATTACAAGTTATCTTAATATCGGAATTTACAAGTTCGTATAACATATAATTTATTTTCCATTTATAAATATGAATTTATTTTAATGACCCCACCATCCGGAGAATAAACTATAATCACCGTCAACATTTCTAGCGCTAACTCGTTTACCACCTTTTGGCGTGACTTTGTACTTGCAATTAATATATCCATAATTAAAAGCGTAAAAAGATAGCATAAAAACATTAAAAAAATTACAATAACATGATACAAAAAAGCTTCATAAAAAAACTTACCAATATTAACTTAATTTTAATTCTAAGGTTATCTAAACTAATTTGTATCTAAAGGTACGAAGAAATCTCTAAAAATTTATTTATTATTATTTTAAGAAAAAATCTAACCTAAGAATCCTTTTATGGTATGGATTTTATATATAAGCTAAAAAAGTATTAATTCTATATTTAATTTTAAGGAAACCTAAATTAAGAGCTATAGTTATTTAAAAGAATCCTAAATAAGGAAATAAATTAATTACTCTAATCCTACCTCACAAATATTAACAGTAAATAAATAATACAAATAAATAACATAAATAATAAAGGGCCCAATCAAACCTTCCAAACCATAAACATTTAAAGTCTTTTGATCAAACTCTTTTTTACCATGAACACTCCCATGTTTTTCACCTAAAAGATTACCTGGATGTTCAGGAACATGACATCACTCACCCAAACTTGTTTTTTTTAATTTTCTCTTACCTTTTTCTTTTGAACACAACAAAAAAAATTATATAAAAGAAATAGAAAACTAAACGATGTACCTCAACAAAAGTTTGGAACTTTTATTACTCAAAATTTCAAAATACAACTGCTTTGTATATACTTTTATGAGTATGTTTTTTTCTCTCTTTTTCGATGTAGAAAAGTAGTCTGTTGTGGTGATGAGTTGTGATGGTGGTTTTGTTACAAAAAGGGGTTTATATAGGGATTTTTTACCATAACTACAAAAAAATTAGAACCAAATCTCTAATTTTCAGGTAAAATTATTGCCCTAATTTTCATATATGATTTGATTCTAATCTTTCCCCCTTCAAATCTGACCAAATTTGTTGATTGGTTCTCTTCCTTTTTGAATCGAATTTATCCAAATCTGAGTTGTCTCCTTCCCTTTTTGTTAAAGATTCGAATGAACAAACTTTGCTTTCCCTTTTTTATATCAAGCTAAAAAATCAGTGACAACAAGGCCCTTCATCCCTTTCTTCACCATCATTGCCAAATCTTCTTTTGTCCCCAGCTCTCATTTTTGTAGCAGAATCAACATTCTGGTTGGATTTATCACATCCTTTCACATCACTAATGCTATAACTCTCTGCATCCACGTAAAATACACGAAGTTCACATTTCTCCACTTTAATAATTTCTTCTGTAAAGTAATAAATATTTTTGAAGTAGAATTCAAATGATGCCTCCTCATAATCATTGTCTATTATAATCATATCCTCACTGAATAAAATCAACACGTGATCGCCCTGATGCTTGTAGTTCCCTTGGCACTGACTTGTGAACTTTTTACCACTGGCCGCTGTGAGTTGGTATTTACTGATAACTTCAAAATATTTGTTTTCATGCCTGAGATAGGTCACAAGGCAGATAGCAAAAGCTAAGAATCTGCTCCCACTGCACATGTTTGGACCTGGGGTTATTTTCAACTTTAACGAAGAATTCATGCTTCCATAACAAAACACGTTTGCTGGAACTTCATTTCCTGAGAAACAGCAAAAAAAAAAAAAAACGATTTTGAAACAAATCCCTTTTCTATTCCTCTTGGGATATCCCTTTCCTCCTTGCCCATCTCTGTGCTAGGAATTGAATTTGAAGCATGGCATTTGCCACAATGTTTTCAATTGATTCTTGATTCAAGTTTAAACAATTCATGAATGACATGGAAATGCATTCTTCTTTAGGAGCATCATCACCATCATGTAAAGAATGGTATGAATTGAAATCATGATCGATTTACGATACTTCTAATAATGTGCACTCATCTGCATCCAAGCACCGCAAATATTGTGGAAGCTTTGAGAGTATTGTAAGGCTTCTGCAATCTCTAAGATCCAACTTACAAAGGCTTTTGCAATCATCTAAAGAACGAAATGAACTGAAATTATGATCAGTGAATGATACTCTTTCTAATGACGTGCACTCAGTTGCATTCAAGCACCACAGATATTGTGGAAGCTCTGAGAGTCTTTTAAGGCTTTTGCAATAACTAAGATCCAACTCACGGAGGGATTCCAACTTTGAAATACTGCTAGATACATCTTCCACCTTGGAGCGACTTAACCTTAACTTTCTAAGTCCGACAAGATGCTGAACTGAATCAGACACTTCTTTTATTTCAGTTTGTGCTAAATCTAACTCAGAAAAGATATTTGGGAGCTCAGGAAACTTCTTGAGTTTATGACAGTGCCAAAATTCAAGCTTTCCGAGAGATGTTAAATAATTGAGGCGAGGAAGTTCAACCAAACTTTTGCACATGCTACAGTCAAGACTTTTAAGGTTGACGGCTCCTGATAAATTAGGGATCTTCCTTAGTTTCATGCTATAAGAAAGGTCAACTACCTTTAAATTGACAAGATCCCGTGCAATGGAAATATAAAATAACTATGTTACTTCATTGCATTATCAACTTATTTGTACCGTATCAACAATAAAAAGAAAAATATAAAATACCTGATGATCTTCATTCCAAAGTCGTTTCATCCGGCCAAATCGTAATGTCAATACAACAAGATTCTTTGGATTAAAACCTGGTGATAAAGATTTGAAGGGATAATAATACCAACAAAGATAACTAAGCTCATCAGGAAGAGGAACAATATCAACTTTGTTTGCAAGAAGATTCTCATGCAACAACAAATGCCCAGTATGGAAGTGGATATATCTAAGATTAAGCACATTCTCAAAACCAGAAAGACATAATGCCATCAGGTCTTCAATTCGAGTCACGTGTAGCTTTATTCCTTCAATTGATTTATTCACCTAATAACAAAGAAACAATTCATCATGCATCTGTATAAAGAAATTTATGAGTATTCTGTTAAAATACTCATTAAAACAATGTAATTGTATGAGGAAAAGCTTAGACTAATTGATCATACATTTTATTACTGGAATTTTTTTAGATGATAAAAATGTCTGATATATATCAAATATAAATTCTAATTAAAATCACAGAAATATATAAAAATAAAAAGGAATATAAATACACTAGCACTTACTTTATTACAACTGAGCACTTGTTTCACGTCTTTGAGACTCCATAACCTACTGCGCTTTCTAAGGTCTTTAGATTCTTGACGAACAATGTTCTTGCCCATCTCTTCAAGCATATCATGCATATAAATGTATTCAGAATCTTTGATCTCAAGTAGGCACTTGTCGAGCAAGTTGCTAATTCCACACACTGCACCCTTATACAAGCAACTTAAAATTTCTTCTACTTCTTCCATGAGTTCCCACTTCAAGAAGCATACTACGTCAAGAAATATATTCTTCTTCGACACGTCCAGTTCATCAAAGCTTCTCATCAAAATATGTAAAAGTTTTGGTTGTGCATATTCCTTGAGCTTATCCACCTCACTTTCCCACTCTTTTTTAGACTTTGTATATAATTTAGAACCCAAAACTTTAAGAGCAAGTGGATTGCCTTGGGCGTACACCAAAAACTTGTTCGACAGATCTCGAAAATCAAGAGCAGGATTTAAAAGCTTAAATGCAAATGTAGAAAAGAGTTGAAGAGAGTCGTTACCATTCTTCTTTACCTCATGTATTTTGTCAGCTCCACCATTCTTAAGAACTTGTTTATCTCTGGATGTTACAATGAATTTGTTTCCATTGCCAAAATATTTAACACCCATTAGCTCTATTTGGTCCGAGTCAATAACATCATCAAGAACAACAATTGCTTTTATATTTTTGAGCCTCTGTTGCATTAAAGTGGATCCTATGGTAGAGGTGTCTACACAAGTTTCTGAGTTTAATAGTTTGGAAAGAAGTTCATTTCGTAAAAATTCAATCCCTTATTTTTCTATTTTCTCTCTAACATTTTGAAGAAAGCAACGACCTCGAAACGTTGGAGAGATTTCACTATAGACAACCTCAGCATGGGTAGTTTTTCCTATACCACCCATCCCCAAAGTCCTATAACTCGACTGTTTCCTTGTTCGATCAGCTGCAAAATTGTCTTTTTCTGATAATCTATTCCAACCAATTTTTCAGAAATACTTCTAGATTTGTTATTCAACTTTTGTATAACATATTGAACGACATCTTTAATGTACTCTCTGAAAAATAGTTTAAAAAAATGATGTTAAAAAATAGACAAGTCAAATATAAGAAGATGAAAAAGTAAATATTCATATGGTTACCTATCGGATTTGCTGCCTTCTATATGCCATCCTTTGAATTTACCGGTTTCAGAGAAAGCAGTTTTCCATCGTCCTACTTGATCTAAACCTTTCGGTTCATGGCGATCAAAGGATGCTTTGAAACTCCCAGCAAGATGACGCACATCTGAGGGATTAACTTACAAGTATTTTTGAAAGAATACAAATATTTTTAAAAAAATTAAAACTTACAAGTCTTTAAAAATTTAGTTTTAGTGTAAAATATTAAGGAACCTAAAATAAAAATATAACTTAAAATTATATATATATATATATATATTAAAAGTATCAAGTCGGATCGGGTACCCAGTTACACAAAATTTTCGGCCCAGACCCGGCTCGATTACCCGAAAAAAATCATGAGTCGGGTACCTGGCCTGGTTGGTAATTTCTTTTAAAGAAATACCGATTTTTTAAGGTTCGGATCGACATGTCAACAGGCCGGGTCACCCGAGTTGGATATTTTTTAACACCTATAGTTTAAAGGATAATGTGACTGTTAAAATATTTTGTATAATAACACATTTAGTCATCTATGTTTGCACATTCAAACAATTTGGTTCTAATTCGAAAGAAATAATAAATTTAACCCCATTATTTACATATTATTTCAATTTAACCCTCTTATTAATTAAAAATAATTTAACCCTAAAACTAAAACCTTAAACCCTAAAACCTTAAACTCTTAAACCTTAAATTAACCCTTTTGAAGTCTTGACTTTTGGAGTCAATCCAATCATGTGAGAAGCACATGTTGGTTTTCCGTTAACTAGGGCGAAGCTGTAAACTCCAAACCTTATGAACTTTAAAAAAAGGCACAATGTCAAAAAATACCATAACGTTTATTGAATAATTATTTTAGTCTTTATTTTTTTGAAGTAATTTAATCTTCAATATTTTTATTTTGCGTCAAAATGGCCCATCTGCGGATAAAAACTGTAAGTCAACCAATGCTAAATGGCTTGAAATGACGTGAAAAACCGACATAGCAGTGCATGCCGCAATTGCAGTGTCATATAAGTAAATATGCAGACTTTACAGAATGACACATCATCCCAAAAAATAATTTTATAAAATATAAAATATTTTTCTTCTGACGTGTCATTCTGTCAAATCATTTCAAGTTGTTTAGCGTCAGTTGACTAACAGTTTTTATTAACGGATGGATGGGTCATTTTAACCCAAAATAAAACATTAATGGTTAAATTACTTAAAAAAGGGATTAAAATGACTATTTATTCAAAAATTAGGGCACTTTTGGGTATTATGCTAAAAAAACAAACAAAACCTTGCTGCAAACATTATGAACTTTTCCGCAAGATTTGGAGCAAGTTTCCTCTTTTCAAGAACTCTTGCTCCTCTCATAGGTGCTGTTTAATCCACAACTTAATTGTTAGTCTCTTTCTCATTTTCTTTTTCCCTCCATTTTTTTCTTCCGTGTGAATTTGATCCTTGATTGGTTTTTCTTTTCCAGTATAGAACAAGTAGTTAAACCATTTATGGGTTTTGAAAATTAAAGATGCCTTTATGATTAGAGGTGAGCAAAAATTGACTCGAAAAGATCGAATTTTTTAACTTGAGGTGGAAAAATTTGACTTTTTTTATATAACTCGAACAACTCAAAATTCAAAAAACTTAAATTTTTTAATAATTAATGAATTGATTTTTAAGTTAGAGTCGAGTCCTGATGACACATCTTTGATGATATGTTTCAGAGGAGTCCAAGTTGCGGTTTCTGTCATTTTTTGCGTCAAAAGAGGACATTTCAAAGAAAATGGCTTTGAATGCTGAAATATGTGACGTGGGTATTGGATACAAGTCGAAGTCTGCAACAGAATCTTGTCGTTGTCTTGTAGAAATTATTAAAATAATTTAGAGTTTATGAGCTCAAGGTTTTAAGTTTAGTGTTTAAGTTTTCGTGTTTTAAATTAAATTATTTTTAATTAAAAATAAAATAAAATTAAAAATAAATATGTAAATAATGATGGTTAAATTTATTATTTTTTTAAAATTATGACTTAATTGTTCTAATGTGTAAATGTAAAGGACTAAATGTATTATTATACAAAATATTTTAACAGCCATGTTATTATTTTAACGGCTAATAACGGGTCAATAAACAAATTAAAATAATATTAAAAATTTAATAATAGCATGAAAGTTTTGTTATTAAATTAAATAATTGATATAGTAACTGTTTGTGAACCTTACCCTAATTTTTTTTTTATGTTTCTATTCCTCATTTGTTTAACATGAGTGACGAATGGACTGCATTTTGGAAGGACGTGACTATTTGAGGAATATTTGGGGCCAATGTCGGTTGTTCAGTCGTCTTGACTCTAAAGTTTTTTTTTTATAAATAAAGTTTTCATAATATAAAAATGTTAGATTATTCTCCTAAACAACATAAAAATTATTTACAAACATCTAAAAATAAAAAAATATTGTTTTTTTTGTATATTCCAAAACAAAATTATCTACAATGTTTTTAATATCAATATTTTTTTAAAGAATACTCTCGATTGCCGTTAAAGTAAGTCTATTTAACTTTTCTTGCATCATAGTTGTTTGTAAGTATTAAGTATGCCTTTATAAACTTTAATTTTGAAAAGTTTTATTTTGCAAAAAGCAACAGTAATATGAATATTCAATAAGAATTTACATACAATTTTCGCATTTAGAAATCAATTAAACGTTTAAAAACTTTAACAAGTCTATTGCTCCTTTTTTTTATTGTGTAAAAGTTTTTCAAGTAATTTCAGCTCAACAAAATATCTCATTTCTACCAACATAACATAGACTCACATTTCTTAATATTATTTTCAAAATTATTACAACGAGATTTGAGATTAACGTCATCCAATAAATAGGATTTATCATAATGAAATTAGAAGTCAAAATCATTCTCATATGACTTGAGCAGTTATATTCTACATCTTTTAAGGTTAGTTTTTAATTATCATATTTTACTTTTAATCCGGTCTTTAAAATAAAATTAATGGAATTGAACCACTGGTGACAATTAATATTTTGGATTAAGATTTTTTTTAAATATTATATATATATATATAATTCGATAACTTATTTTGAGATTTTTTTAAAAGTTATGTGTCGTCGCAGCTCAAAAGCATCCATGAGTTAGTTTAGGGTCAATGTTTATCTGCTCTACAGAAGGTCAAGGCGACCATGGGGATATGTTAAACCGACTAGGGAGGTTAGGGGGGATGACCCAAATAGGCATGTTATCGGGTTGGATTATGCGGACGACTTAAGTTTTGGTGCTTATCAGGTTAAAGATGTGGATTTCAACTTGTTCAAAGGGATTAAGAGAAATGTTAAACCGAATTTGAATAGGAAATTAAGTGAGCGGATTAGGCAAAGTGGAGACTTGAATCTGACTATAGGTACTATTGACCCAGTTACAGGCATTTGGATAGATAAATTAAACTTTAATTATGTTCGTAATGTTTAACTGAATTTAAATAGAGAATTAGATTATACCCACTGCCGCACCACCTACAACCACTGCCGCACCACCTACAACCGGTGTGATTTTTGTTCCCATTATCATCTCACCACTCGTGAAATTAATATTTATATTTGTTCAATTAAATGCGAAGTAGAACAGATTCTTGCAAACTCGCCTCACTAACATCTCCAGTGCTAACATAAATTAAAAAAAAATACATTTTTTGAAAGGAATTTCGCATAAACATGGTGACGATTTGTATTTAAAGGAAAAAATTCCAGGTATGCAGTGCATTTAACAGATTAATAAATGAGGTTAACAATAAGGAAATAAGGAGTAACATTACCAAAGTAGGAATCAAACTATATCAAATTGAAGTCTTGGGGTTAATGTTAAATTGAAATATAAAAGAGGGACTGAAACCAGAGTTTGACCTTTTATAAAGGCTTAACAGTCAAACAAGTGTTCAAACTATAGTTTTTTTTTCCAGTTAGGTGCCTAAATTTTATTTTGGGCAAAATATGTGCCTAACGTTTTCAACGTTACTCAAATAGGTGCATAACGTTACTCAAATAGGTGCCCCGCCGTTACTGTCCGTTAATTTTTATCGTTATTTCTCAAGTGTCATCTTCTTAAATTTCCGAAATTATATTTAAAAATAAATAAAATTTAATAAAATAAAATAATCTCAAATTTTACAAAATAGCCCTAAATTTTAAAACCCCTAACACCCGAAACCTAAATGCCAATTTGACCTCATTTCACCGTCAATTTCCACGCCGCTGCCCATTACATCCGTATTCGGACCACCACTATCATTTACCCCATTACCTCATTGTCAAAAATCGACGACGGCGTGCGAAACGTTAAAATCGTTAAATGATTCATTCGAACAATTCGCGATGAACTACGATATAACGAACGATAAGCGGTGTGTGGGTCACTCGGCGAGGGGATGGCGCTTCATTCTATCTCCGAAAACTCGACCAATGCCGGTGGAAGTAGTAGATTTGGTGTTTAGGGATTTGGGGACTATTTTAGGATTATTTAAAAATTTTAGGATATTTAAAAAATTCTAATTTATTAAAAAAAAACAAAATTCAGAAAATGTTTAATATTGTCACGTGTTTGATTTTGATTGGATAACGAAAAAAATTAACTTCCTTCACGGCCAAACCTTAATTGGATCACGAGATAAAATATTAGGCACCTATTTGGCTTAAAATATAGTTTGGAAACCTATTTGAAAATATGTATAGTTTATACACTTATATGACGGTTAAACCTTTTATAAACGAAAGAACAAACGGCTCTTTATGAACCCGGTTCAACCCAAACCAAACATATCTCTCCAACGTGTAATCCCTACATAAACCTCCCGTCTCTAAATGCTGAAGCTCTCTTCTTCTCCATCATTGTTGCAGGCTTCCAACCTTTTCTTTTGTTTCCAAAACTAACCTCAAACGTTTCTGAACATTTCAAAATGATCACCAAATTTCCACCATCTTATCAATAACACACTCCCCTTAGCGTCACCAATCTTCACTCATCCAATGGACTCCACCTTCGCTTCACCATGCCTCTCTCAACTCTCCCCTCCCAATTTCAGAACCAGGCACCGTATCAGAACCCATAAGTTTATCAACAAACCCACCAAAACTCACTCCATTAAGCTCAATTTTAAAGCTTTTGCCTTCCAAGGAAGTCCCAGAAGCTCCAAACCTGTAAAAGATCAAAATTTGGCGGTACCCAGAAGGGAAAATTTGGAAAAAGAAGTCAAAGCCTCGTCTGGGTTTTCTTCATTCCAATGTGTGGTTAAGAGTTTGGCTTTTACTTTGCTTTGTTTTGCAATTGGGTTATCGATTTTCGGTCCAACTGGGGAGTTTAAATGTGTAGCAATGGCTGCAGTGGTAGAAAAATTGAGTGTGAAGGGGAAAAAAAGAAGGAAATGAAGGGACTTTGAGGAAAAATGAGCACGAGTTTTCGGATTATACAAGGAGGTTGTTAGAGGTGGTTTCGGGGTTGTTGAGGAGAGTGGAGGAGGTTAGGAATGGAAATGGTGATGTTAAGGATGTTGGAGAAGTGTTAAAAGCTGTGAGAGTGAAGAAAGAGGAGTTGCAAGAGGAGATTATGAGAGGGTTGTACAGGGAATTAAGGGAATTGTGGAGGGAGAAAGTGGAGTTAGAGAAAAGAGCTGATAAGATTGTGGATAAAGTAGTGAAAGTGGAAAGTGAGAAGGGTGGGAGAGGGGGGAAGGGGAGAGGGAAAGGGAAGGTGACGGATACAGTGGAGAAAATGGAAGAGGGGATAGAGAAAATGGAGGAGGAATATAATGGGATATGGGCGAGAATTGGGGAGATTGAGGATGAGATTTTGAGGAGAGAAACCACAAGACTGAGTATTGGTGTGAGGGAGCTTTGTTTTATTGAGAGGGAGTGTGAGGAGTTGGTCCAAAGGTTTAATAACCAAATGAGGAGGAAGGAGCTTTTCCAGAGGTAAAACTTTGCTATCTTTTATTATATACTTGTATATGCTGTTTTTGATCTATTGGAGTTCTATCTGAATTGGTTTTGCTCGAGTAAAATTATAGAAATTTTTATGTTCTGTAATCCATATTATGGCATGCTAGGATGATACTACTCTCATGGTTTATTACTCTACCTTGTTACTTTTGTTTTCCCCTTCATTCTTCTTTCTGCGATCCAGACTTTTCTGTCTTCAAATTATCTCATTTCCCATTCTAAATGCAATTATTTGGTTATCTAAATGTTTATTTTCTTCATCTTACTAAGTGTAAATAGCATTTCCCCCCCTTAAATCTGTGATCTCTGAAATATTATATTGATACTTGTCAACATTTTTCACTTTGATGATGCAGATGATATCTAATTTTAGCATCTATCTGTTTTCGAATACTTTGTCCTGATGCTCATTTTGATATATGGACCATTTTAGTCTTTCGAAATTATTGTGTAATTTACACGAGTCGACGAGTTTACCCTAGAGAATTTCTCCCTTCTGACATCTAATTTCAATTTGAAAATATTTTTCCTTAGATAACTCTTCATCTCCTTATTTAAAGTATTGGGGTTTGTGGTTGCAGTTCGCCAAAAAGGTCTATCACCAATCTTTCAAGTTCTGAAATTCAAGATGAACTTAAAATTGCACAAAGAAAGCTCTTTGAACAGATGATTTTGCCTGATGTTGTGGAAGTTGAAGATCTTGGGGCATTCTTTAATCAAGATTCTACGGATTTTGCTTTACACATAAAACAATGTCTTGAAGATTCTAGGGAGATGCAGAAGAATCTAGAATCTCGCATAAGAAGAAGGATGAAAAAAATTTGGCAGTGAAAAGCTTTTTGTTGTAAAAACGCCCGAGGATGAAGTTGTGAAAGGATTTCCAGAAGTTGAATTGAAGTGGATGTTTGGAGATAAGGAAGTTGTTGTTCCTAAAGCCGTTGGTCTACATTTGCACCATGGTTGGAAGAAGTGGCGTGAAGAAGCTAAAGCAGACCTGAAAAGACGCTTGTTGGAAGATGATGATTTTGGCAAACAATATGTAGCCCAAAGACAGGTAGATCCCTTGACATGAAATTCGTTTTATGGAGATATTTTTGATCTTTTACTCATTTTAGAAAGTAAAATGGGGAGGATGCATATGTTACTGTGACAAAAGTTCTATTGTTTTATCCTTCAGATCATGAAGGTCTTTGATTTGGAAGGCGTATATTTAATCTTCGCATGTCATAAGGCTTAGTTTTCACATATTGAAGAAAGGACCTATTATGAGACTATTTTGAGTATGCCATGTTGTTCCTTATATATAAACTGTTAATTGCAGGAACGAATTCTCTTGGATCGAGATAGAGTAGTTGCAAAGTGTAGGTTAATATGTAAATAATAAGAGTTGTAAGTCAATTCGAACTAAGTAGTTTAGAAGAGTTGTAAGTCTATCCTAACTAAGTAGTTTAGTTAGAGTCTAACTCTATCCATATAAGGGATAAGAGTCTTAGCCGAGAGAATTCTACTCAATGTAAAACTCCTTGTAAAAGTCTATAAGTAGACTTTATTTTTCTGTAAATCATAATAACAAGAGTAGAAAAACTTCTCTAACCCTATTTTCTACATGGTATCAGATTAGGAAGATCCTACCTATCCAACAATTTTTTTTTTTTCCTTCCAGGTCTCTCTGTCGATCAAAACCTTTCTTTTCAATGGCTCATTCGGACCCTCTCGCTTCAAATCGGTTCTCAAAATCATCCTCGTCCCTCCGAGTTCCAAATTTTCAGATTCATCTCTTTCTCCAATTACATCCTACAAACTAAATGGAAACAACTATCTCCCTTGGTCTCAATCGGTAAAGGTCAGTATATTACGAGAAAGAAGGAAAGCTTCCTATCTCTCGATTCAATGCCTATTCCGGAAGAATCTGATCCAGCCTATTCTAACCGGGTTGAGTGAAAACAACATGATTATGTCATGGCTAATTAATTCCATGGTTCCCGGGTTGGGGAAAATTTCATGCTCTACCGCATCAGCGGCAGAGATATGGAGTGCAGCCGGGGATACATACTCCAGTGTGGATAATACACACGAGTAATTGTTTGGGGTTGAAAACCAGTTAAGGATCTCGGACAAGGAGATTTGTCCAGTAGTACATATTTTTGGAGTTCTCACTAAGTGTTGGCAACAAATCGATTTATATGAGGCCAATGAGTGGAAGTGTTCGATGATGTTAACTTCTATAGTAGAATCAAAAATCGAGAGAGAATCTTTCAATTTCTTTCTGGACTTAATGGTGAGTTTGATGGGGCAAGGAGCAGAATTTTGGCTACTAAACCTCTACCATTGGTTCGGGAGGCCTTTTCGAGATTAGGAGAAAGAAAGCAGACTCTCCTTGATGGTACCAAATGCTCAATGAGACAGATGCTTGGCACTAATTACAAACTCTAATCACGGGAATAAACAAAGGAGGGGGAGACCATGGTGTGAACACTGTAAAAAGGTGGACATTTGATGGAGCAATCTTTGGAAGCTACATGGAAAACCAAAGAGACCGAAACCCTCTAAATCCAGATTTGAAAGGAAGCAAATGTTGCATCTACGAACATAATTCCAGCAGACTTGAGACAAAGCGGTTGCGAGAACTTCAACAAATACTCACCAACTATCGCCTAAAACTCATACTACGCCTTAACAACATCCAAGGTAGAATTTCTTGCTTAACAACAATTAATACCTTACATTGGATAGTAGATTCGGTGCCTCGACCATATGACAGAAATATGAGTCATTTCGAAAAGTATAGCCATCACAGATCTCCTTCCTCGATCAAGATAGCAGATGGTTCCCTCTCAACAGATTAAAGGGTAGGCTCTATTGAATTAAGCAAACATATAGTATTATCGATGTACTTTATGTTCCTAAATTAGCCTGTAATTTATTATCGGTGAGCAAGTTGATTAAGGATATTCACCGTAATGCTAATTTTGGGGCTGATGGATGTATTTTTCGAGCACGTGGGGCTCAAGATGGTGATTGGCGGTGCTAGGCTATCTAATGGCTTATATATCCTTGATGGAATATCCTACGTAACTCCTTCATTCCCGTTGCCTTCAAACATCGGTTTCATCCACAAGCTTAGGTTCGAGATAATATTATGCTCGGCATCTTAGATTAGGACATCCCAGTTTTATTACCTTGCAAAGTTGTTTCCAAATCTCTTTATCAATAAAAATCCCTCTTCTTTTACTTGTGAAGTATGTCGATGGCAAAACATACCAAAAAACCATATGTTTCTTCTCCTTTTAAACCTACTTCACCATTTGCTATTATACACAAAGATATTTGGGGCCCTTCTAAAGTTCAAAACATTTACGGTCCTAGGTGGTTTGTGTCTTTCATTGATGATTTCTCTAGGACCACTTGGACATATTTAATGAGAGAAAAGTCTGAGGTTGAAGTAATTTTTAAAACTTTTTATCAAATGATAAAAACACAGTTCGATAGAAATATCAAAGTGGTTAGGAGTGATAAAAACACAGTCCATACAGTCCTTTATTCCTATACCTATCCTTCCTGAGCCTGCCTTGGATATCATTGAAACTGCTGTCCCTAATCATATTTCTTCTGTTGTTTCTTAGAGAAAGAATCTCCTCTTTTTTGGGAGCCATTGCGTTGAACAACTAGGACATATTTAATGAGAGAAAAGTCTGAGGTTGAAGTAATTTTTAAAACTTTTTATCAAATGATAAAAACACAGTTCGATAGAAATATCAAAGTGGTTAGGAGTGATAATGGGAGTGAATATCTTAGCAAGTCTATTAGGTGTTTCTTTCGAGAAAAGGGAATTGTTCATCTCACCTCATGTGTCAATACCCCTCAACAAAATGGAGTGGCTGAGAGGAAGAATAGACATCTAATGGAAGTAACTAGGTCCCTTTTGTTTTCAGCTAATGCACCTAAATATCTTTGGGGGAAGCTCTTCATCGCAACCTACCTTATCAATAGGATGCCTAGCAAGACTCTAGGATTCAAAATACCCACCAAGTTCTGTTTCAACATTTTCCACACTTTAAACCATTGTCCTCAGCTCTTCCTCTTCGAGTCTTTGGATGCACATCTTTTATTCATGTGCACAACAACAATCGTAGTAAACTGGATCCTAAATCATTAAAGTGTGTATTTATAGGTTACTCCTCGAGTCGGAAGGGTTACAAATGTTACCGCCCACTAATAGAAAAACCTATATCTCCTTTGATGTTACCTTTTTTGAAAATCAACCTTACTTTGCGGGGCGACATTCGGGGGAGAGACCTAAAGAATCTCACCATACATCCTTTATTCCTATACCTATCCTTGCTGAGCCCGCCTTGGATATCATTGAAACTGCTGTCCCTAATCTCAGAGACACAACTTCTCCACACCCAATACACCTTCTCCACAGTCCTAGACCCTCCAGGTCCCTATACAACACCTCCTCCTACACTCGAACTATATCACACTCTGTGACTCCACAACCACCCGGAGAAACAACTCAATGTCTATACAAGGAGGAAAAAAGAAATCAAATCAAGATGTTGGTCACCCTAGCACTTGCCAGAACCCGTTTTTGAGTTACGATGCTATAGAGACAGGAGGTAATATTATTTCACAAGATTCTCATCAGAAACTTAGATGACTTTCCTATTGCTATTAGAAAAGGGATAAGAAAATGTGTTGCTCATCCTATCAATAAATTTGTTGCCTATGGAAAGTTATTATCTGGTTTCAAAGCCTTTACAAACCAAACATTGATAGTGTGAAGATTCCCAAGACAGAGAAGAGGCGTTCGAAAGTCCCGAATGGAGGAAGGTCATTGAAGAAGAAGAGGTCAAAGCACTCTGAGTAAGAATGATACTTGGTGTTTGACCGAGTTACGAAAGGAAAAAAGGTCATTGGGTGCAAATGGGTATTCACAAATAAATATCACTCGGATGGGAGCATTGAGAGGTACAAAGCAAGGCTAGTGGCTAAAGGGTTTACTCAATCCTATGGAGTAGATTATCAAGAAACCTTTGCCCCAAAGCTAAGTTGAATACCATCAGTGTTATTATCGATGAGTGTTAACAAAGACCGGAAGTTACACCAATTGGACATCAAAAATGCTTTCCTCAATGGAAGCTTGGAGGAAGAAGTATACATGGAGGTTCCACCAGTTTGGAGGAAAAGACCATGAAGAGGGCAAAGTGTGCAAAACTCAATAAATCCTTGTGCGGATTAAAGCAATCCCCTAGAGCATGGTTTGACAGATTTGCTAAGGCTATGGTTCAAAATGGGTACAAGCAGAGTCAGGCACCATACATTGTTTTTGAAGGTTGCTCGGATGGTAAGAAGACCCTTCTAATTGTCTATGTTGATGATATGATCATTCACAGGGGATGATATTGAAGAAATAAAAGTGCTAAAAACTGTTCTAGCTAAGGAGTTCGAGACTAAGGATTTGGGAAGCCCGAGGTACTTCTTAGGAATGGAAGTAGCAAGATCGAAAGAGGGGATTGTTATAAACCAAAGAAAGTACATCCTAGATCTACTTATAGAAACTGGGATGCTTGGAAGTAGACCAAATGAAACTCCAATGGAACCCGAGTTTTTAAAGTTCAAGAAAGGTGAAATGGGAATCCAAAGTGAATAAAGAACCCTATCGAGAGACTAGTTGGGAAACTAATCTATCTCTCACTTACCGGCCCGATATTGCATACTCGGTGGGCATAGTTAGTCAACATATGAGTGACCCTCGAGAAGAGCACATGGATGCAAATCAATAGAATTCGAGATACTTGAAATTTACACTGGTCCGGACTACTTTTCAAGAAACATCGGGATAGGACAATAAAGGTCTACACAGTTCAAGTCAAGGGAGAATTGATGATAGAAGATCCATTAGTGGCTATTGCACATATTTATATGGGGAAATTTGGTCACCGGAGAAGCAAGAAGCAAGTCGTGGTTTCTAGAAGTAGTGCGAAGCGAAATTGAGCCTTGGCTATAGGGATATGTGAAGGAATGTGGATCAAGAAACTTCTTATGGAGTTAGAATTGGATGGAAAGGCGGGAATTTGAAGTTTATAGTGATGACCCGGTCGAATGAGCATTGCTAGAAATCCAAAGACAACACGACAGGACCAAACACATTGAGATTGATAGACACTTCATCTATGAGAAGGTCAACAACAGGGGTTGTAAAACTTCACTATATTCCTACTAAAGACCAGCTAGCCGATATTTTCACCAAAGCACTTCCAAGAGTGAGCTTTGAAGAAATGTCATCCAAACTGGGTGTACATAACATATACACACCAGTTTGAGGGGGAGTGTAGGTTAATATGTAAATAATAAGAGTTGTAAGTCAATTCGAACTAAGTAGTTTAGAAGAGTTGTAAGTCTATCCTAACTAAGTAGTTTAGTTAGAGTCTAACTCTATCCATATAAGGGATAAGAGTCTTAGCCGAGAGAATTCTACTCAATGTAAAACTCCTTGTAAAAGTCTATAAGTAGACTTTATTTTTCTGTAAATCATAATAACAAGAGTAGAAAAACTTCTCTAACCCTATTTTCTACACAAAGACTTGGTACAATGAAGAGAGAAGCAGGTGGGAAATGGATCCAATGGCTGTTCCTTATGCAGTGTCTAAGAAGTTAGTAGAGCATGCTCGAATCAGGCATGACTGGGCTATGATGTATATTGCACTGAAAGGGGATGACAAGGAATATGTTGTTGACATCAAGGTTATATGAATGTAACAACCTTTCTAATGATTCCATGATCCATAATTGTAATGCTTCTTACATAATGTGTTTCCTTTCCTGTTTCCCCTTCTCTTTTGACACCAGGAATTTGACATGCTATATGAGAATTTTGGAGGATTTGATGGGTTATACCTGAAAATGCTTGCTCGCGGCATCCCAACTGTTGTTCAGTTGATGTATATCCCTTTCTTGGAGTTGGATTTTCGTCAACAGTTTCTCTTGACAAAAAGGCTGGTTCATCAATGCTTAACTGGGTTATGGAAGACAAAATTTGTATCATATGGAAAATATTGGGTTTATCAGAAAATTAGAAATATAAATGATGATATAATGATGGTTATTGTATTTCCACTGATAGAATCTACCATTCCTTACCCGGTATGAATTCTATTAGTGCATTCATGGAGTTTCAGAAAATAGTTTCAAATTTTTTTCATTACTTATATTTTTCAAAAAATTCTGCATTGCCATGGTTTCAGGTTAGGATGCAGTTGGGGATGGCATGGCCAGAGGAAATAGGTCAAACTGTTGCCTCCACCTGGTATCTCAAATGGCAGTCCGAAGCAGAAATGAATTTCGAGTCCAGAAAGACAGATGACTTTAACTGGTTTCTTTGGTTTCTCATTAGAGGCACTATCTATGGATTTATTTTGTATCATGCATTTTGCTTCCTTAGAAGAAAAGTTCCAAGAGTTCTTGGTTTTGGACCTATACGTAAAGATCCAAACTTGAGAAAACTGCGTAGAGTGGTACTATTTACTTGCCTTTTTTTCTATATTGCGTTTAAACTGCATTCCAATTTTTTTCTTGTTATACCTACAGTTCTCTTAAGGGTGCACATTCATACAATGGTATTTTGGAGGAAGCTTTCTTGTGGTTTTGTTTAGGCATATATCTTCTCTACACTGGACTTTTGAGGTGCAACTTACTGTTTTAAGATTGTTTATATGTTACCATGCAGAAAGGATATTTTAATTATAGGCTGAGGAGGATCAAACGAAAGAAGAGGGCTGGCATTGATCCTATAAAAACTGCTTTTGATGGAATGAAGGTTCAATTCTGACACAAAGTTTACACATTCAATAATTGAAGTTTTCTATGAGATTATTGTAAAGTTTGTTTTGGCTTGCAGAGAGTGAAAAATCCTCCAATCCCCTTGAAAGACTTTGCTAGCATCGAGTCTATGAGAGAGGAAATCAATGAAGTAGTTGCATTTCTACAGAACCCTGGTGCATTCCAAGAAATGGGTGCCCGTGCACCTAGGGTATGTTATTCTGAAAATGACACATATCCTGCTATATTTTTATTACCCTCTTTCTTTTTATGTGTCATTTTGGAGTTGGATTTTTTTTGCAACTCTTGTGTTGATGCTTAGAATGAAATTATGGTTTGATCTCAAACACAAGAGATGTTTAAAAATGATGGTTTAAACATTGGAAGAGCAAATAGGAGAGAAGCAATAAATATTGGAATGAGAATGATGGTCTTGAATTCCTTTTTGCTAGTTACCAAATGACATGTTGCCATCTCCTCTCCGTTGAGAAGGGGACTGGTTCTTTTGTTTAGCAGGTTCTTACAACCAATAAACCGGGTGATGTTCTTTTTTGGTTCTCATATTCTAAATTTGTTATTTTGGCCTTCAGCTGCAGCGGTAATTACGGTCATTAACATAGCTGTTTATAGTTGGATAGTTTTAGGAGTGGTAATCACATTTTATGGAAGAATATCAATCAGCTGGAAAGAATACCGTGCGATCTATGTCATGAATATAATATCTGTCCTCAATTATATATTTTTCTAAGGCTGATAATGTGAATCGAAACTGTTTGAATTCAACTATTGGAAAAAAAACTATAAAAATATTGCATTTTAACTTGTTAACATGAGCATGTATATTAATCTGTGCACTGTAAAGATCCTTCACTTGAGGAAAAGATATCCATGTTAAATGCAGTGTGGATAAAGTCAAGGTACTCTGTTGTTATATTGCAGGGAGTTCTTATTGTTGGAGAGAGAGGAACAGGAAAAACGTCTCTTGCACTAGCCATAGTTGCTGAGGCAAGGGTGCCAGTTGTCAATGTTGAAGCCCAACAATTGGAGGTTGGGCTGTGGGTTGGCCAAAGTGCATCAAATGTTAGGGAACTTTTTCAGACGGCCAGGGATTTGGTAGGCCTCTATGAGCCTTATTGTTGATTTTTAATTTTTGCTTGAAACTAAATACATTTTATTGGCAAGTAAAATATGGCTGAAATTCTAGGTCTCTACTGGACTTGTAAGTTATAGAAGTGAAAGGATGGTGATGTTTAGGTTCATTTATTTCCAATATCCCTTGTATCTACATCTACTTCTCCTCTAAACTTGGGCCAATTTGCTAATGGTAATGTTTCACTATCTTCAAATTTTCAAAATCATTCTTTTATGTTCTAAAATTTTCTTACTACTACAGTCATGCATTTTTTAATGTCTTTACTCCTTGTTTATCCCTGGACCTTGTGTGACTTGACCAAACCAGTTAACTATATTTCTGACAATATGCGATTTTTGTTTTTGGAATTTGTTTTACATTATATTTTCAGCTTTCTAGTTCTGTACCTTTTCTGTTTATATCTTATAGATGCAAAGATTCTTTTGCATAAAAAACCAGTAAGGGTTGTAGCTTTTGTAAAACATATATATATTATATATATTTTTTCTTGGATAAATATTTTTCAGTTCTTAGAAAACTAAAGTTTTAGTTGTGTTTGTATGGTATCTTGAATTTTCTATCCTTGGGAGGACTATATAAGCTTTTTAACCATATATTGTCCAATCTTTGCTGACGTGTTTAATCCCCTTTTCTAGGCACCTGTAATAATATTTGTGGAGGATTTTGACCTATTTGCTGGTGTTCGTGGAAAATTTATCCACACAAAAACGCAGGACCATGAGTCCTTCATCAATCAACTTCTTGTGGAACTTGATGGGTAATATACTTTGTTTCCCTTTTGTTCATATGGTTCACAGGCACTAAATTCCACTTTATGCATTAATCAAGATGCTCATGTGATGTATGACTTGCTCATGATACCTGATTGGGGATTCTAGTAGCCAGACAGTGCTTTAATAATTTGATCATTTAAGTTCTAAGTTATTTCTGCCCGTGTATCTGCTGGAAGGAATCTGTCATCGAATGTAATTTATGGAGCTTTTCTTTAAAGATTGGGCAACGAGATACAATTTTTTCTTAGGGAAGGCCCGGTCGCCAACTTATGTTGAAAGCTTTCAAACAGTTTGCCGAGCTGCCTGTTTTTGTGATCTTTTATCCTTTTCTCTCCCCCCCCCCTACCGGTTGTTGTGTTTATGTTATTTCAATATTGTGTAAAGTCATTGACCTTTATTAACAAAAGTGATAAGGTTGGCATCTTTTTATTTTCCTAACACACTGAACCTTTTGCAGGTTTGAGAAACAAGATGGGGTTGTTTTGATGGCTACTACCAGAAATATTAAGCAAATCGATGAGGCGTTACAGCGGCCTGGTCGTATGGACAGAGTATTTCATCTTCAAAGGCCAACGCAAGCAGAAAGGGATAGGATACTACAGATTGCTGCAAAAGAAACCATGGATGAGGAGCTTATTGATATGGTAGACTGGAAAAAGGTAGTTTCTGACCTTTCTTTTGAAGTTCCATCATACTTCTTCTCAACTTTTGCTACACAAATGGGTAATTGCTATTCTTATTTATGAGTCACTTCTGTTAGATGAATCTTTTAACCTGCAGTTATTGTTGTCGTTAATAGTTTTTATTTTAAAATTAAGCTATGACTGTCTGCTAATATACTTTAAATCATGATCCTTCTATTTCTTTAGGTCGCTGAGAAGACTGCTCTTTTGCGGCCTATAGAACTTAAACTTGTTCCTGTGGCCTTGGAAGGTAGTGCGTTTAGAAACAAGTTTCTTGATACAGATGAACTTATGAGCTACTGTAGTTGGTTTGCGGAAATAACTGATTCTTATTGTTATTTTATGGTAACTGGGAATGGTTTGGTACTTCAGCATCTATAATATTTCTGTTGCCCACTTTTATTCTTTACAATCTCTTACAAGGACCTTATGTTATGGGTGTTAGTACCTTACCAGGTCAATATAATCCCATCAACGAACTTGTTTTATTCTTATTGAAATTTGAAGAATCACTTATGTAAGTATTTTTTTCATTCAGTTTAGTTGTTTACCTTTTTCTCCTTTGAATTTCACATTTAACTAATACATCTTATTAGGTGGTAAACTCATGTTTTTGGTATTAAATAATTTTAACCAAATTATGTAAGTTTAATTTATACTGCTTTTGCAGACTTTCAGCAGCATGATCCCAAAATGGGTGCGGGAAACCAAAACTGTCAAGCAAATTAGCCAAATGCTGGTGAATCACCTTGGACTAAATTTGACCAAAGATGATCTGCAGATTGTGGTTGATGTAATGGAGCCATATGGCCAGATAAGCAATGGAATAGAATATTTAAATCCCCCCCTTGATGTCAGTAACTAACTTTCTTGTCATTTTAAATATTCAAGCCCATTGCTATTAATAAGTTGCTGTTAGTTTCTGTTAGAATCAGAGAACATTTTAGAGTGTGTCTCTGTTAAATCTTATTTCTAAAATGCTGTACAAGAGTACTCCTTTTATAGGCTTTACAAGTAGTTAACCTAGAGTAGTTTACCTAAGAGATATAACTCTTATCCTTTAATGAGATAGAGTTTATCTAGATTTAAACTTTTAAATTCAAACTATGAGATATGATAAGATAAGATTACAACATTTAATTTACATCCAATATCCTATACTCTCCCTCAAACTGGTGTATATGTTGTATACTCCCAGTTTGGATGAGAACTCGTCAAAGGTCACTCTTGGAAGTGCCTTTGTAAAGATATCTGCCAGTTGACTCTTTGTAGGAACATAGTGCAGCTTTACGACATCACTGTTTACCTTCTCATAAATAAAATGTTTGTCAATTTCGATATGTTTAGTCCGGTCATGTTGTACTGGATTCTTAGCAATACTCATTGCTGATTGGCTATCACTCAGTACCTCGAACTCTTGTTTTTCATCCAACTCCAGCTCGGTGAGAAGTTTTTTAAGCCACATGCCTTTGCAAATTCCAAGGGCCATAGCCCTATATTCTGATTCTGCGCTACTTCGAGACACCACAGTTTGCTTTTTACTCCTCCATGTGACTAAGTTTCCCCACACAAACGAACAATAGCCACTCACAGATTTTCTATCTGTTAACGCTCCCGCCCACTAGAATCATGTAAATCTTCACAGATCTGTCTTGATTTTTCCCGAAAATAAGTCCAAATCCTCGTGTAAACTTTAAGTATCGCAGACTCTATTGGTCGCCTCTATATGTTCTTCTCTAGGATCGCTCATGTGTCGGGCCGATTATGCTTATCGGATAAGCTATATCAGTCCGTGAGTGATAAATAAATCAATTTCCCAACCAGCCTTTGGTAGGATTCTCTGCTCACGGAGTACTCGTGCCATTTTTTCCAAACTTCAAGCTCGCATCCATTGGAGTGTCTGTGGTTTACATCCAAGCATTCCAGTTTCCGAGAGCATGTCCAAGATGTACTTTCTCCGATTTATGACTATGCCTCATTTGATCTAGCCACCTCCATTCCGAGAAAGTACCTAAGACTTCCCAAGTCTTTAGTCTCAAACTCCGTTGCCAAAAAGTCTTTAGTTTCTCAATTTCCTTTGTGTCATCTCCTCCTGTAATGATCATATCATCAACGTAAACAATAAGGAGAGTTTTTTTACCATCCGAAGCTACCTTCTTAAACAAGGTGTGATCTGCTGTGTTTGCTTGAAGCCGTTCTTCTTCACCATGGCCTTCGTGAATCACAAACCAGACCCTTGGTGATTGCTTCAGCCATATACATGGATCTATTTAGTTTGCACACTTTTTGTTTCGTTGAGTCATCCTCTAAGCCCGTGGAATCTGCATATATACTTCTTCTTCAAGCTTTCCATTCAAAAAAGCATTCTTGATGTCCAGTTGGTGCAACTTCCAATCTTTATTAATCAAGCAATGAGAGCAAAGACCCTTATTGTATTCGGTTTTGCCACAGTGCAAATGTCTCCTGATAGTCTATTCCATATGACCGAGTAAATCCCTTTGCCACTAACCTTGCCTTGAACCTCTCGATGCTTCCATCGGAATGATACTTTACTGTGAAAACCCACTTGCATCCGACCACCTTTTTTCCTTATAGCAGTTTAGTTAAACTCCATGTGTTATATTTTGTTGTAGGGCTTTGACCTCTTCTTCAACAGCTTTCCTCCAATCAGGATTTTCAAATGCCTCTTCCACTGTTCTAGGGATCCTTACACTGTTAATATTAGCTGTAAAAGCCTTGAAACTAGACAATAGTTTTCCATAAGCAACAAATCTATCAATAGGATGATTAGTGCATTTTCTTACCCCCTTTCTGATTGAAATCGGAAAATCATCTAAATTCTCATGAACTGGACTTTTTGAGACATCATTGCTTACCCTTTCCTCCATGGCAGCAGGACTTAAGATCAGTTCTTGGCAAGTACTAGGCTGATCAATGGGTTCTGTGACAATTTTCTTTCTTCTGGTATAGGGAGTAAGCTGTTTGACTAGAGATTGCGGGGTTTGAGTAGTGTGAGGCCTGGGAGATCTAGGTTCTGGAGAAGGTCTTCCTACTGGAACATTAGAAGAGATGGGAGATGTAGGCTCTGGGGAAGATCTTTCTACTAGAACACTAGAAGAGCTAGGAAATGTAGGCTCTGGAGAAGTTGTAGGATCATCAGAGTTGCTAGGTTGTTCGTCTTGTGTTTGTTCAAGGGTCGAAAAAGGAGACAACAAAGGAAGAATATGAGTAGGAGTAATAGGCTGAGATTCCTCACATCTCTCCCCCTGAATCTTAGTCCCTACAAAATAAGGTTGATTTTCAAAGAAAGTAACATCAAATGAAACATAGGTTTTCTTGGTAATAGGTGAGTAACATTTGTAGCCCTTCTGACTTGATGAGTATCCTATAAACACACACCGTAAGGACCTAGGATCAAGCTTACTCCTATTGTTGCTATGCACATGAACAAAAGTCATGCGCCAAATACTCGAAAAGGAATAGCAGATGACCATGGTTTGAAATGTGGAAAAAGATGTAAAAGGGTGTCAAAAGGAGTTTTGAAGCCTATAGTTTTGCTAGGCATCCTATTAATTAGGAAAGTAGCAGTAAGAAGTGCTTCCCCCCAAAGATACTGAGGAGCATTAGCAGAAAGCAGAAGAGACCGAGTTATCTCAAGTAGATGTCTGTTTTTTCTTTCAGCAACCCCATTTTGCTGAGGAGTGTTGACACAAGAAGTAAGGTGAAAGATACCTTTCTCTCGAAAAAAAGAACCAAGGGATTTAGTAAGATACTCACTCCCATTATCACTCTAAACTATATTTTGCGTTCAAATTGGTTTTCGATCATATGATAGAACGTTTTAAATATCGTTTCAACCTCCGATTTTTCTTTCATGAGATAGGTCCAAGTAACCCGAGAGTGATCATCAATAAAGGACACAAACCAGCGAGCCCCAAATACATTTTTAACTTTAGAAGGACCCCAAATATCGCTGTGTATGATAGAGAAAGGAGAGGTAGGTTTAAATTTAGTAGGAATATATGATTGTCTTGTATGTTTGGCAAGTTTACATGCATCACAGGTGAATGACGAGGGATGTTTATTCAGGAACAATTTAGGAAACAATTTCGCAAGATAGTAGAAATTGGGTGTCCTAATCGAAAATGCCATAGCATGACATCATTGGAAAGAAGGAAGAAGAGGAAAAAAGCGTAGACGTAGGACAACTGGGAATAGTTTTGTTTCGAGAGGATAGGCCATCAAGAATGTAGAGTCCATTGTGTCGCCTAGCATTGCCAACCACCGTCCCTCGAGTCTTGTGCTCGAAAAATACAACTGCATGCACCAAAGTTAACATCACAATTCTCATCTTTAACAATTTTGCTAATGTATGTAAGATTGCAGGCGCTTTTTGGTACATAAAGAACATCATACAATTCTAGATGATCATTTAATTTAATAGAACCACTTCCTGATACAATGGAGAGAGATCCATCGGCAACTTTGATAGATGATGCAAATGAATGTGGCTTGTACTCATGAAAAAGGTCACGATTGCTGTCATATGGTCAAGCACCGAATCCACTATCCAACTCCGTGGATTGATCAGTGGCCAAACAAGAAATTCTACCTTCATCAGAAAGGAAATGCAATAGAATTTGATTTGGAGAATATTTGACCAAACATCTGTTGGAGCTCCACAATGCTGCTTACTTCAATTGCTAGAAGAACTGTCATGCGCAGAACATGTGCTTCTTCTCTCGGGGCTTTCACCCGTTGGGATTTCCACTCTGTTGGTCTCACTGATTGAGACGGAATGGGAGAAAGAGACGCATCTGAAAGGGTAAAATCAGATGGACGAGAGCTGACCGGAGAGCTAATTGCGTATAAAGAGGTTCTGCTTTAGCCATGTTTTCTAAATAGGGAAGAAAGGTCGAGAGAAGAGAGGAAAAAAAATTGAAATTTGGAAGAAAGGATCGACCTAAACTGATACCATGTTAGAATCAGAGAACATTTTAGAGTGTGTCTCTGTTAAATTTTATTTCAAAAATGTTGTACAAGAGTACTCCTTTTATAGGCTTTACAAGTAGTTAACCTAGAGTAGTTTACCTAAGAGATATAACTCTTATCCTTTAATGAGATAGAGTTTATCTAGATTTAAACTTCTAAATTCAAACTATTAGATGAGATAAGATAAGATTACAACATTTAATTTACATCCAATATCCTACAGTTTCTCTTTTATTGAAAAATAATTGATGGGGCTAATCTGAGATTCTTAAAATTTATAGAATGCCAATAAAGTGCTTGCTGGATAAAATTTGGTGATTAATTAAATCACAAGGCTGTAAATGTTGTCAATTCTCTAAGTGATGATAAATGAGTATGACTTAGTTGTTTCTCATGAATGTTCTGTGGATGTCTTAGGCGAATGGCATTGTTTGGTAGTTTGAGGTTATATATCTTTGTATTAATCTTTTATGGTTGTATACTCACTATGATACGGTAATTATTGGCCTGCTTCTGTCATGAAACTTTACCAATGTCAGTGTGATTATTTGTAGTGGACAAGGGAGACTAAATTCCCACATGCTGTTTGGGCTGCTGGTCGTGGTCTCATCGCACTACTTCTTCCAAATTTTGATGTTGTGGATAATCTATGGCTTGAGCCTTGTTCCTGGGAGGTTAGAAATTCTAATTTCTTCAGTTTGCATTTCTGAAGTATGTTTTGTAAGTGTTATTATCATTAAGGAGTCTATGACTATGGTGCTACCATTGTGTTTCAATGCTTAATTCAAACCTGCAAGTGGGCTGTTAGCCTGTTACTGCTTTCTTTAGGTATTAGGAGTAAACAAATTATGCTTATACTTCCATTATATCAGTTTTTGCTTGATTTTTAGCCCGTTGATTTTTTTTTTTTTTTGTTATCTGGTTGTTGAAATGTTGATAGCTGAAGTAAAATATATAGTTCTTACCTGCCATTTTTGTGTTGCCAATAGTAGCACTATGTTCTAACTATACATCCTAATCTAAATTTTGAACTTACAAAATTTGTATTATTGGCACCATACCATATTCCCTGTTCCCATCTTATTCTAAGTCTTGTTATCTTCCAGGGAATTGGATGTACAAAGATTACCAAGGCAAGAAATGAAGGGTCTATGTATGGCAATGCAGAGTCAAGGTCTTACCTTGAAAAGAAGCTTGTATTCTGTTTTGGGTCACATATTGCAGCCCAACTGCTGCTACCTTTTGGAGAAGAAAATATTCTTTCTGCATTGGAACTAAAGCAGGCGCAGGAGGTTGATATAATCCTATTCTTACTGTTTCATGTCTGAGTATAATAACCTTGTTAAGGCTTGATACAGTTTTCATTTGAACAATTTCATCTGAGTTACTTTCATGAAATTGCAACAGATAGCTACAAGGATGGTGATTCAGTATGGATGGGGTCCTGATGATAGTCCTGCAGTCTACTATAGTACTAATGCGGTACGTTATTTTCTTTATAGATCCAAATACTGAAACAATTGCACATGGTTCATTAATAAATTCTGGAATAATATGTTTTGTTGATATATGGTGCAACTGCTCAGAGGTCATGGATTTACTCTTTGGACATTCCTTCTTTCTGATAGCATTTCATTTCTTGTCCATATAGTTAATTCTTACTGTGTTTAGGCACTTCATTGTTATCAATGTGATAAAAAAGATTACCGGTGTTGTTGCTTTAGTAATATGTAATTCTTCTTTTGGCCTGAGTAGATTGTTTATACTGGACTTTTCTTCGTTGATATTAGGTTACGGCTTTGAGCATGGGAAACAATCATGAGTTTGAGATGGCAACTAAAGTTGAAAAGGTATGTGCCAAGTTTGATTCATTTAATTGTATGAATCTTGGTAGAATAATTAAGTTTGATTTACTATATTTTGGCAATGACATTGGTTATTAAATCTCTATAAAAGATGCTTATTATTTCTGCAGATTTACGATTTAGCATATGAAAAAGCAAGGGATATGCTTAAGAAAAATCGCCGTGTTCTTCAAAAGATTGTGGAAGAGTTGCTCGAGTTTGAAATATTGACTGGAAAGGTAAAGCGGTTAGGTTTAACTTGTTTAAATTAAATTATCTTACAATTTTTCTGAACTTGGTTTTTCTCTTTTGTGGTCTCCACTTACAATTTATATCTCATATAAGAAAATTTTGAGCTTTAAGGGAATGTTGTAACCGAATTAAGGCTTTGTTGAAGTTGTCATCCACTCGAGTTGCAATGGTATGATAGGATAGGAAAACTTAGAATAGCCAATTAGTTGATGAGGAAAACCTGTGGGAGTAATCAGTGGTCTTCAGCTATCTCTATGTCGGCTTGCAAAGGTATCGCATTGACAAAAGACGGTGGACATGTGTTAAAATATTTTATTCCTGGTGCTTTTATTTACCTCTTTAGTGGAAGTGCAGAATATCTTACAGTTTGGCCTACCATTGTGATTTTATTTTGTCCATACATTATTTGGGAATTACAAGTACTGTTAGTCTCATAATTGGTCATTGCTTTTGCAGGATTTGGAAAAATATTAAATGAAAATGGGGGGCTCCGAGAGAAGGAGCCTTTTTTCTTATCGCACGTTGATTATACGGAGGTATACTGTAAACATTTATTTGTTAAGGATTAATTTTGGTCGTGCGAAGTTTGTAGAATTTGTTATGGGAACTTTTTACTGCGTTCTTATTGATACGAAATATGAATAATTTACTTTTTAAAGATAACTAAAGCTCTGAAGTCTCTTTATCTGTTACTATTTTCCAGCCATTGTCTAGCAGTTTTCTCGGTGAAGGGAGTGCATCAGGAACTACTACTTTTCTAGATGTTGCGGCATAGGTGCAGAAGAACATCCAGCTATGGTATTCGTACCTCAAAGGCAAAAAGTGCAAAAGATCATCTTTTGAGTTTCGGAAACGAAAGTAGTTGTACAGAGGGGTAATCTTTCTTCGGATTGAGAAGAGGCGTCATATTTTTCCTTCTCAACTGTTTTTTTTCTTCATTCTACTGGATTTAAAGCTCGGTAATGATTCAGGTAATTGTTTCCCTCACATTCTTATCAAATTGAAACATGTTTAAGGAATATTTTGTGCTCAACGAAGTATAAATATATCTGTATCGGCACAAAATATCCAGTTTTCATTGCCCGGGGAACATTTCTGTATGTGATAGCAAAGAAATAAAATCCTCAATCCTTGTTCACAAGGGAATCAATGGAGGAAACATCAAACCTCTTAAGTTTATTTTTTTTTTTCAATTTTCATGGCCAATGTCATGACTCATGACCGTAAATGCATGTTTGTTGCTTGAACAAGTATTAAAATTCCGGTTATCCTCCCGTTCCTCGTTCTTTCCGTTCTTTCTTCACTCTTTTCTGTTTTAGCTGTTGATTTGTTTACTTATGGCCCGAGTCCGGACAAAACATAGTAGAGGATGAAGAATCAAATGTTCTCACTATAGATTTTACTTGTACATATCATTCAAGTTTACCTTGTATTTTGTGATAGATTGATGATACACTTATTCAATAGGATTGCAACTGAGCCTGCAATAGAGCCGGCTTTTCAAGAAAAAATTACATGAAAAGAAATTAATGGTAAATATTAACCTGAAAAAAATTACAGAAGCCCTATAACAGGTGAGTTGCTAAAGATAGGACCCTCTTTGCTAAAATGGTGATCCCCATTTTGGCAAACACTTTTCCTCCTTGGCTTTGCCTCACCAAGCATTGTAATGATGTCTCTCATGGATGGTCTATCCTTGGGGAGCTTTGCGGTACAAAGGAGTGCAATCCTTAATACTAGTTGCATCTCTTCTTGGACATGCTTGCATTGGCTGGCTATGGTCGGATCTAGTACTTCTTCCAACCCTCTGCTTTTCTTAGTTCGAGTCCACTCGACTATATCGATTGATTCTCCAAAAGAAGGATCTAATGGTGTTTTCCCTGATAAAAGCTCTAACAGAACTACACCGAAGCTATATATGTCGATCTTTTCGTCAACCTTCAGAGTGTACCCATATTCTGCCATAAAACAGGTTTCATCAAAACATTAGGAAATGGTTTCTTGACGAGGAAAACAAAAATTCTGATCTACAAAATCACATATGGTAAGCATACCAGGAGCAATATATCCATATGATCCGGAACCATTGAAACGGTTTCGTTCTTATGAATCATCATCCTTGCCAGCCCGAAATCTGCAATTCTTGCCTCGAGATTTGGATCTAGAAGAATGTTGTTCGACTTGATATCTCGGTGAATGACTGGGGGATGGCAGTCATGGTGGAGATAATTCAGCCCTTGTGCAACACCAACTGCTATGTTATACCTTGAAACCCAGTCCACCAACACCTTCCCTGCTTGTTTACCATGCAGAGCTGTCCCAAGGTTTCCATTTGGCATGTACTCATATACCATCAATACATCAGTTTCATTGTGAACATACCCCAGTAATCTTACAATGTTTCGGTGCCGAAGTCTTCCGAGGAGACTCACTTCTCCAAACAGATCGTCACTGCTTTCGATGTCGGTTTCCGATCTCCATAGCTTCTTAACTGCAACTACTGCTCGAGGACGATGGATTTCAGCCTTGTAAACTACACCAGTTCCTCCCATGCCGATGATGTTTGATTCCTTTATGCAGGCGAGTATATCACTACTTGTAAAACTTAAACGTTGAAATGCAACTACTCTCCAAGGCCATTCTTTGTTACTCGTTTTGAAGAAGTCACCAAAGAAGCTGTTATACAAGTACCATCTTCGATATGCCCATCTTCCAGCAAAAAATGTTATGCCAATAGATAATATTACCAATGCTCCGATGATAAATCCGGCAGCAACATGTTTGATGTGCATTTTCCTTGGCTGCTCTGCTGCATTTATTGAACTCGAAGAAGAGCACGGTGGGAGTATGCCGCCACAAAGACCAGCATTGCCTGCAAGGTCCTCAGGACTTAAGGTCATCAACAATCCATTAGATGGGACCGGACCTTCAAGCTTATTGTATGACAGGTTAAGCATTTCCAGGGCCGGGGAGGTGCCGAAATTTACAGGTATCGAGCCAACTAAGGAATTATTGGACAAGTCAAGCATGGCTAATGTAGGCATTGTTGCAAGTGCTTTTGGGATTTCATCAGTGAACCGATTGTTTCTGAGGTTTTGACTAACCAGCTTTTCACAAGAAGCTATACTCTCTGGAATTTCTCCAGATAAATAGTTGCTCGAAAGATCAAGCACGGACAATAACGGACAGTCTTGAAACTGATCGGGAATTTTCCCCGCCAAGTTGTTGTGGGAGACGATGAATGTTTGGAGATTAGGCAGGGAAAAAATGCTGGAAGGAAGGATTGATTCAAGGTGGTTCCAAGAAACATCAATGAAAGAAAGAGATGTTGACAAAGCTATATCATCTGGAATTTGGCCTGTAAGATTGTTTTTTGCCAATTCCAGACGCTGAAGTAGCGGGAGATTTCCGAAACCTATAGGAATAGTTCCGGAAATCAGATTGTTTTGCACTCGAACACGAACTAGTGACTTACATGTTGAGAGACCTACCGGGATCGGACCAGAAAAGGAGTTGTTGAAGAGGATAAGTTTGGTGAGGTTTCCTGAATCACATAAACCTGGAGGAATCTCACCTGATAATGAATTTGATGACACATCTAACCACTGTAAAGGCGAGTTTCGTCCGAGATTCGTCGGCTTTAGAGTTGAGGGGTTTAGAATTTTGTAGCTATGGTTATAATTTAAGGTTTATAGTTAGCATTTAGAGCTTTAAGTTTTAACCTACAAATTCTAAATTCTAACATTAAACCCTAAATTTAACCACGTCTACAAATTCTAAACATATACCTCTAAATCCCTAAACTATTTCTAAACCCTAAAACTAAAATATTTGTAGAAACAAAAAATTTTCACCGCCCGTGCATAGTATGATTACCCTAAGTTTAATACGAATATATTGTAAAATTTGACATTTATAATTGTTTTTTTTAAGTTGTACCTTCTGAGTTTTATTCATTAAACAAAGTACATTTATAATCGTTTTTGTTGAATTATAATTATAAATATAAAATGTAATATTCATCTGTAAATTATTATCAAATTTATTTTTGGGTATAGAATTATAGTTTGAACTGCATAGATAAGTTATAAGATTAATTAACATTATTATCATTTTATTGTGCATGAACAGACATAATGATATATACAAAATATTTTTTGCTCTAAAACATGAATTTTGGCAGAAAAGAAAAGCATCTCTTCATGTTCATGTTATAGAGATTAACAGTTAAAAAAGCACAGAAAGGCAAGAGAAAGAGAAAGTTGGTGGGTCATAATAATGAAATATTGATATCTCTAATCAAAAAATGATTAATTCGAGTTAAATTTAGTTTGAGACTTTAACAAGTTGATTCGAGTAAGTATCAACTCGATTCGATAAGTTCGGGAGCAGTATGTTAATTTTTTTATAATATGTTAGTTTGTTGTATTTGTGGATTGTTACTTTAGAATTTAAATTTTAGAATTGTTTCACACACTATTTTGATAAGTTATATATAGTTTTACTAGATTTTACATACACTAAAAAAACAAAGTTAAAAATTCTTGCAAACTTAACTAGTAACGAGTTGGGTTGAGCGTCAAATTTTTTTAACAAATACGAGTCAAATAAAATAATATCAAATATCGAGTTGAGCACAAATCAATTAATTATTAAATTGAATCGAATATTGTTAAGCTCGCGATTGATTCCTCAATTAATTATTAAATTGATTCCTCGATAAACACTCATAATCCCATAGATGACCTCAACAACCATTTTCTGGCTCACCGAACACTATTCATTTAAAAAAAAAAACTAAAACAATTATAGCCCATTTCTTGATATATACGCACATGCACCCATCTGGCTTCTAGCAATTATTATCTAAAAATTTGATAAGAATCCAATATGAAAAAATATATATGAATATATGAAAGGGTAATAATGCAAGCCATAAGTAAAGGTGGAGAAGGCTGGAGACCATGTGCAGAGGGGCAATTTCCTCATATTGGCATGCATGGAAAGTGCCTATACATATTTTTGTATATACATAAAAAAAAGAAAATTATGAACCAATTTGGGGTTTTAAAGATTATGTGGTTCACATGGACTTATGCCAAACCCACCATTTTCATCAATCATTTCATCATTAAGGGAAGATACTTTACTTGTATGAAAGATTATTTGATGGTTTTTCTTTTTTATTTTCTTGCTCTTTGATCAAATTTATCCACCCAAAATTAAAATTCTCATGTACCTAGCTTTCATAAATTATTATCTTAAATTATATGTTATATATATATATATATATATGTATTCATAAATATAGAGATTGGGTTGTCTGGGCAACTGCCTTTCTAGTGGGTCTATTTGTTAAAGTCTTGGGGCCCAGTAATGGGCTTTGGGATTGGTAATAAACTACTTTTCATTTTTTTTAATTCCTTGCTTGGATTAATCAATTCAAGATTAGATATGGTTGTATTTTAGCCAAATCAGCCATTACATTAAATTTCAATTGAGGGGGTGAAATTGGTAGAGCAAAATTAGATATTCTTAGATTTGCTTTTTCATGGTTTAATGGTTAGTCTATCTCTCGATAAAAAATTTTAAAAAAAAAATCAATTGTATCTCCCTTCATTTCATGCTTTTCGATGGTATGTCCTTTCCTTTCATGTTTTTCTTCTGGTTCCCAAATTGTTAGGCGTTATGATATTGCTACCAAGATAAAGGAAATCAATGAAGAACTGTACCAGATTGTTAATGACAAAGTTCGGTTCGAATTGATAAAAGAAAAGAAAAGAAACCAAGCAACACAAACGTCGACTAGAGAGTACTTCTTTTGTGAATTCAGGCTCATTTCAGCAAAACAATTTGGGTTTGTGTGTCAGATCCTTTTTATCCAATCAAAATTGCAAAAGCAATTCTTGCAGAGCTTCATCCCCATACATTCGTAACCCTCAATGAACCAACAGTATTAGTTAAAATCACTGAAAAGCTTAAACAAACAAAATTCCTTTTTGTTTTCGATGATATGTGGACGATTGGAACCACTAGAAGCAGCTTTTAAATGCGGCATGCCTGGAAGTTGTATTCTAGCGACTACTCGTAATGAGTCAGTTGCTAGGCAAATGATGTTCCTTTAGAACTCTTACATGAGGAAATGTGTTGGTTGATCCTTGCTCAAAAAGCATTTTGCGGAAGGAATCGGGTGAGTCTTGAAAATTTGGAAGGGAGATTGCAAACAAGTGTAGAGGTTTACCACTTGCAGCAAAAACTTTAGGACGCCTCCTGCAAAACAAACGAGGAAGAGAAGAGTGGCAAAATGTTTTAAATAGTGTGATATGGAAATCAGGTTTTGGACAATAAATTTTTTCAGCTCTATTGTTGAGTTATTATGATTTGCCCTCTCCATTAAGACAATGTTTATCCTAACGTGCAATGTTTCCTAACAGCTATACAATCAATAAAGAGGAATTGATCCAGCACTGGATGGCACAAGGCTATTTGAACTCTGATGACAATGTAAGGAGAGAATCGAAAGGGGAAGAGTACTTTGAGTACTTGGCCACCCGTTCTTTTTTCCCAGATTTTGAAAAAGAGCTCACGACAACATAATTTACTGTAAAATGCATGACCTAGTACTTTTCTGACTTACTATCCTAAAGGGATCAGTCATTTAACCTCTCTTGAGACATTAAGTGGTATTAACATGAGAATAGATCGAAGTGATGGTGATCTCGAACATTTGGACCTCCTAGGTGGAAATCTTTGTGTTCAGCTGATAGGAGATGCAATAGATTGAAGCTAAGAGAGCCAAGCTTCACACGAAAATGAATCTGAAGAGAATGGATATATAAAGGAAGAAGAGGAACTACAAGCTTTAAATCCGCCATCCAACTTTCCTGTTCGATTATCAGAAGTGGTTCAAGTCTTATGATGCTTGCATTATGAGGTTGAAGATAAAAGGAGAGAACTAGAATTGCATTATGATGCTGAATAGTGAATTTGAACCATATTTGCACCAGTCGCATTGTTTTAAGCCGAATGGTGAATTTTGAATCATATTTGCACTAGTAGCATTGCTTTAAGCCGAATGGTGAATTTGAATCATATTACAAAACCATTTGTTTTCTTTGCATTAGTATAAAAATTGTTGTAGCCTGAAGAAAAAAATATCAACATAATCTGCATTCTATAATCTATACTACTTTCTATTCCTCAGCACCCATAACACTTTCTTCTGCAGAAAGGATGATCCAACCGATTGAAAAGGAGCACGAAACAGGTAAAAAAATTGAAAGGTTTTGTTTCACCATGTTCTTCATGAGTTTAAATTTACAATTCCGTCACTCAATTGTCCTATTATCTGTTACATAATAGCTAATTTGATCCATTACTTTTGTAGGAATACTGTCAACTAAGAGGGGTGATTTTGGTAGTGAAAAAGAAAGCACGAAGGAATGGAATGTTGAATTCTGATGTACTCAAGTAATGTGTATAATTTGTCCAAAACTCTGTGTGCTTGCCACTTTCAGATTGTGTTGGATTTATTTATTCAGGCTTGTAGTTCAATATTTGTATCTTTGTTATGTGATTTTGATTACTACTAGAATATGTTCTAAGGACCTATTCATGTTTGTGTTGGATTTATTTACTTCTAGTTGAGTGCAAAAGTATTGTTGGCTACCACTTACAAAAGAATTCAGATGACTTTAGTATTGTCTAATTGCTCTAGGGGTAGATTTCTTAATGTTGCCAATAATACTGAACAGGTAGTAATTGAGAAACAAAAAAGGAGAGAAAAAAGAAGACAATGACACTGACACTTATTTTTTATTTTTAAATGAAATCTAACAAGGAATCAAAGGCCCATTGTTCATAAAATCTAAAAGGAGGCAAAGGCCCATTTCTGTCACAGCAAAACACATCTGAGCCCAAAAATTGGTCAACTTAGTGGAATACCAAAAGTTTAGCATAAACGAAAAATTTCAAACAAATATCAGAGCCAGGTTTCGATCCTGGGACCTGTGGGTTATGGGCCCACCACGCTTCCGCTGCGCCACTCTGATTTGTGGTTCACTCTTTCAAACTCTTTGCTTTTATATATTTTGTGCTCCGGTTGATGTCTGACAGGTATATTGGATTAATTGGCAAATTTATATGGAAAGCTCTGATATATTCCGTATCTGTTCGGCAAATAGGAGAAATTTGATTAATATTTGTTTGCTAATGCTGCTGAATGTTAGGGAACGAGTTGAAGAAACCCTCCTGGTGCTAGAGGAGGCAAAAATTCAAACAATGAGCTTCTGGTCAAATTCCTTTTTCCTGTTGCCTTTCTGTGCTCTAGTCTTTTATTACTACTGTAAAAATAAATTCACAAGTCTTAATATAATAAAATCCTTATTGTATTAATATTTGATTAAAGTGATTTTATAGAATAAGTAGAGGTGGCAAACGGGTCATTCGGTTCGGTTTCGGTTCGGGTCATTTCGGGTATGATATTATTCGGTTCAAATTCGGTTCGGTTCAGTTCGGTTCGGTTTTAGTTCGGGTCTATTGTGATTCGGTTATTTCGGGTCGGTTGATTTTCGGTTCGGTTATTTTTGGTTCGGTTGATTTTGGTTCGGGTCAATTTCAGGTCAATGAGAGATCGGTCGGTTTTAATCGAGTTTTTAGGCCGGTCAATTTTTTACACCCTATATATAGATTTATAAAGTCAATATATTTAACTTTTTGGTGAGTTGTACAGTTGTTCATATCCTATCTTTATTTATTTCTATTAATATATTTTATATATTTCGGGTTGCCTTTGGTTCGTGTCCATTTGGTTCGGTTGAAAATCGGTTCGGGTCCATTTCGGTTCAACTAAAATTCGGGTCGGTTCGGTTTGTTTCGGTTTCAGATCAAATTTCGGGTCATCATATTCGGGTCGATTTCGGGTTTCGGTTCAGGTAAATCGGTTCAGTTTTCGGGTCTCGAATCAAGTTTGCCAGGTCTAAAAATAAGTAAAGTTGGTGTACGGTTCTTTTAATAAAAATATTGTATGAACAAATACTATCTTATAATCACATTAAGACTATTTAAAAGTAAAAAAATAAAAATATTGTATTAAGTGGGTTACTCTAAAAAGGTTTAATATTAAAATAAATATTTAAATTATTTTGTTTTTAAAGTGTCTAAATCTTTATTTATTTTAGGTGTTTAAACTATTATTTTTTTATTTTTTAAGACCAACTATTACAATTTGCACTTATTTTTACTCAAAAAATAATAATTTGCCCACCTAAAAAAAATAAAAAATAAGCATTTAACAAAAAGACGAGATAATGTAAACATTTTTTTATATTAAACCTTTTAAAAAGTCAATATTTAAAAAGGCTTTTAAATTATTATACATGTTTAAACAAGTTTCTGTATTTCCCCCCCAATTAAACAAACTTTTATTTTATGATTTTTAATTTTTACCTTTTTTGCTTTGGATGTTTGTTCTAGAGACACCTGGCAGGCGGCTAAACATTAATGATTAAAAAGTGGAATTTCTATGAATCATCATTCAGCATCCTTATCCTAAAGTTAAAGTTGCTTGAACTTGATTGCTTTTTACATTTATTTTTTCACACACATATATATAAATAAAAGAGTGCAAAAAGGTAAGTTCTTTAGAGATCGAATAGGAGAAGGTAAAAAGTTGTTCAGAAATCGATGTTAAATGGAGATATTTTTCTAATATTTTGGCATTTCACTTGTAATACAGTTCGACATATTTATGGTAAATTTAGTTTGGGGTTTAGATATATTGAATAATGTTTAAATTAATATGCTTTAGTTTAGATTAATATGTGATATAATAATAGTTTATAAAATCATATACCAATAATAAATTTAACAATAATATGTCATCAAAAAAATCATTTAAATTTATTTACTATAATTAGGTTTTAAAATCTAGCAGCTCTCGCTTAAATCTCTGTCGTTTGTAACTTTATTTTTTTCTTTTGGTTGGTGGTCGATAATTAATTTTAGTATTAGTTGTCGACCACCGAATCTATTATTTTTTTTATAAATTTTATAAGAATTTATATTTTTGTGGCACATGCTCGTACATAGATCTTCACTAACGTTATTGATAGTTTGCTTAAATATTTTGGTTTAAACACCCTTTAAGTCCTTATCAATTTTAAAATTGAGCAAATTGATCCCTCTTGACATATTTTAATAATAATAATTTTAAAGTAGATAATTTATTAATAAATGACAACGATGGGTACAATTTTCCTTTTGCATTGAAGTTAAATACATGAATTAATAAATTATTTGCTTTTTAATAAATGAATTAATAGTATATGTAACTAACTATAAAAGTATATGATTTTTCCTTTATATCGATATTAAATAAAGTGTATTAAATAAATTGAACAACTATGAATAAATTAATATATTAATATTTATTAATAATAAAATGTACATTTTGAAAGTGAATAAATAATATCAATCTACTATGGTGTTGACATTTTTCGTCAGTACATGACACATGTACAACTCTGATCGAATAATTTTTAAATAAAATAAACCAAAATATTATATAAATTTATAATATTTTATTGATCGAATATATTATAATATATTTTCATAATTTTGAAAATTTTAATGAAATGTTAAATATTTTTATTATTTTTGTATCATCCTTTTCAATTAAACCACTACTCTCACTTTAAATTTAAAATTTTTAAGAAAAAACTATGTGCACTTTCTAATTAAATATTTAAAGTATTTTTTATATTTTAGCTTGTAATTGTAATATTATTGTAAGTGAAGACAATGGGGTTTGAAATTAGAAAATGAGTTAATTTTGCATTTAGATTTCACAAGTGTTTAAAATTTAATGTAAAAGAATACAAAAAATGTTTTGAAAAATTAATTTGCTCTAATTTAAAATTGAGAGGGACTTAAAGATTGTTTAAACCAAAATATCTAGGTCAACTATCAATAACTTTAGTGTTTTGAATCAAAATATTAACTTTTCAAACTTACATGGACTAAAATAAACTTATAGTTATATTACAAGAACTAAAATATCTTTTTTTATAATAGAGGGACTAAAATAAACTTTTAAATATAGTAGAGGGACTTCTACTACACATTAACCCACAGTGTTCATATTTGAACCATACATACAAATAAAATATAGTACATAAAACATGAATTATCAAATTTATTTCAAAGTTGATATTTTTATTAATTATAATTATAAAATATTAATTAGAATTAAGTGCCAAGAATCAGAATGATCAAATAAGAATATATATTAGAAATTTAGAATAGATAAAATAAACGACACCTGTTTGTTTCGAACTAAATATAATTCATTTTCATTTATATGAAATCAAACTAATTTTACATCTTATAAAAAACTATTACGTGCATATTATTAAGCATTGAGAAATTAGAACATATTTATCACAAAACCACAGCTTCTGGTTTTGGGGTCCCGGAAGTATGTTATGATTGAGGTGCAAGTGTCCTTTAAAAAACTGAAAACCGCCAAAATCTCGGACTCCCTCTAATAAAAGATTCGAACGTCTCAATCTAATGACTGATTAATTTAAATTAAATTTTATATAAATTTATTAGAAAGATAATTATTTCAATTTAATTTGTCTTACTTTCATCAAAATTCAATCTCTGACCTAAGTTTTAAGGATTTCAACGTCTTATCCTGCTAAATCAACTAGTTACAAGTAAAACAACAGTTATTTTTTATATACATTATGTAAATTTATTTTACACAATTTACCTATTCTAAGCCTAAATTTTAAAAATTAAAAACCTAATCCTAATTACCTAAATCCTAAATTCTAGACTATAAATCCTAATCTTAAAGTCTAAATAAAATTTCTAAACCTTAAAATTATCAGATTTATATAAACTAAAATTTACACAATATGTGTATCAAAATATTTTCCATAAAATAATATTTAAACTACCTAAAGTTTCACCAAAAAATCAAAAAATAATACACATTTAAATACGTTTAAACTTGATGTTCTTTTTAATATTAAGATAACAACCATACCAAATATATTAATAATGTATTTTTTACTTTTTGTTGTACATTGAGCCAGAGGATGAAAACCAACAATGATGAGGATTGGTCCATTAATATTAAACCCTACCTTTACTTCATCACCAAGATATATATGCAGCATAATTACTGGTTGTTATATGATCTATGTTATCCGGACATAGGTACTTGTCAGTCATGGTTATATTAGAAATATTCTATCATGTATATTATTATTCAAATATAAATATTAAAAGTAATTGTTCTAAAGAAAATTGAAAAAAAAAACAGGAGTAATTCATCATTACATTATTTTTCTGCACTGTAGCTATATATATATTGTTATATGAACATGTAAAATGATGAACAAGAAACTGCCTTCCACAATTCACAAAGATATATGAAGCAAGAAGGGAAATTAAAAGTTTGGTTGGTTCCTAAAAGACATAATTTTACATGAAATCAAGATTTCAAATCTTATTTATATGATATCTTTCCTTTTTTCAGCAACCAAACACGATAAGTTGAAAAAGTAAGAGAAGAAGAAAAAAAACAGAGAGAAGGATAAGCCAAGCATTAGACTTGCCTAGAGGTTAAGATTTCCTCGAAGCCATGATCAATCAATCGTCTTCTTAATTTGCTCCAATTATTTAAGCCCATGCCTCAAATTCTAAAACTTTTGGCCGGACTGTGTAATAATACCATTGAAAACTTGACCTTGAAATCTTCCCTTAGTTCTGCAGGTAGTTCCATTCTCACCATCTCCATCTCCATCTCCTTCTTTCGGCATGTATCAATTAAAACCCTAAAATAATCCAAAAGAAGAAAGGAAAAATAATTGAGAAGAAGATATCAAAAGCTAGGTAGAGGATAGGATGAGATACTCGAGAGCCAAAGATAGACTAATATATATTTTTGTTTAATCGACGGTGATATCAGTTTTAGTGTTGGTCGTTGATTGTCAGAAATTCATATTTTCTTTGTTTTTTTATATTTGATTCTATTTGTTTTGTTTTTTTTCTTCGCACATCTTATTGCGCTTTCCTATGTATTTGTGGCATGTTTTCTCTACTTTTATGGCACGTTTATATGGTTACTTTTGTAGGTGTTTAGTGTTTGTACAATGACCCTCATGACGCTTATTGCTGATTCGTGTTTGTCGGTGGTCATGAATAGTTTGATCCCCTTTTGGGCTGTTTGTTGATATTATATATAGTGGATCGTCACATTTGGGAATAGGTATAAAATGTAGCCGCTGATTTGGAGATTTCTTCTAATTCGTGTTTTGATAACTTCCCATGGATCGAAAAAATTTTCTTTAATGCAAAAAAGTGTCTAATCTGACTGATGTAATATTTATATTTTTTAAATTTATTATTTCTTTATTGTTTTAAAACCTCTAATGAGTTATATTTTTGTTTTACTTTTGTTTATCAAAAAGTTGTCCGATTGATGTCTAAAAAATATACAATACATTAATAATAATGCGGCTCGAACACATAAATTGAAGGTGAACTTTTATTTACCACTAAACCAAATAACAGATTTCAAAAAAAAAATATTTATTCTTTAATAGTGATAACCATTATAGTAAATAAATTTATACATTTATTTATAATTGAAGGGTGAATAATAAAATCAATTATTTTCATGGTTCTTGGTATGTTGGACGGATGAAACAATAGTTAAAAGATTAAAAAAATATATAAATAAAAGGACACAAATGTCCACTTACATTTGAGGGCCTACTTCACATGTTTTGTACATATGGATTTGTTTTACTATTAAAAACAAAATTGCAATAAACAAAAAATAAATAAATAAAATTAAAGACACTCTATTTTATAAGTTTTAGAGTGGGAATCTATGGTGAACCAGCTAACTGTAGGGTCCATTAATTTTGCTAAATATTCATTTATAATTTATGAATTTAAAGGGACTTAAAAATAATTTTACCAATAAGGGCTCAAAATCTACTCTTAGTTTCGCCACCGATTAAAAGCTGAATCGAAATATAATTTTTTATTACTAGAAATTCTTTTTTTTTTGTAAAAATTTCTAAAATGATTGAATATAATAGTTAATGCTCTTTTATATGTACTTTATAATCTGAACCGATTGTTGTTAGACAAATAATTACCAATTTAGCTTCATAAGGATTTAAAACTATACACCAAACTCCATTAAAATGAATATAATATATAGTTAGTGCCCATTATGGTTTAAAACTATTTAGTGATAACTAGAGTTTGTATTTAATATATTTAAAAAAACATAAATTAAATTAGGAAATTATTTTATATGTATATATTTTTATTTTTTTAATACGCAAAGAGATTTTAATTATTATTTTTATTGCCCGGAGTTTAAAAATTTTATTGACAATAATTTAGATATTTTTTAATTATAATTATATAACTCAATCAGTTATTAATTATAAAATAAAAAATAATGATTATCGTACAAGTTGGATCATGGTTTCCACCCAGCAAGATTTTATTGATACCTAATTTTTTTATATATAAATTTATTAAAATTTAACTTTTTTTGGAGAAATACTTTTATTATTTTATAACACAAACCTTTTTCTCACAGCTAAACAATGATATCAATTGTAATCTACAAAAGCTATAAGGGCTTTATATATATATATATATATATATATATATATATATATATATATATATATATATTTTTTGAAGGACAGGTAAGGCTTAAATTCTGGACAAAGGATATGAATATAATTTAAACACCAAAAGGTCCAAAATAATGAGATTACAAACAAAAGCTATAAGAAAATGAGATTTCATTATGCCTAAGTGTTAATTATATGTATTAATTATTACTATAATGTGTATTTTTATTTTATGTTAAGGAAAACATAAATATATTAGGTGGGACATAATAAGAAAATTTTTGTTTATTTTTTCCCGCTAATACAGAAACAAGCTGAGGCTTAGACTATGATGGGTTATCCTGTGAGACCAAGGCAACTAATTCAACTGGAGGAGTATCAAAAAGCCTTACGCCAACCGGGAGACCACGAGCAATTGCGGCCAATCCATCAGCAACAACATTCACTTGCCATGGGATATGACGAACACGAACTTCCCAATCACGTTCAAGCAATAATTTAATTGAGGTCACAAGTGCAGAGTCCGTAAGCGCCATGGACATACCGTTTAGGATTGTACAAGCTTCAAGACAATTTGTTTCAAGCATTATCCGCAGAAATCCCAACCTCCATGAATGAAATAACGTGTCATGTATCGCCCATAATTTAGCCTCAAGAATCGAACAAATCCCCAAGCTATAGGCAAAAACAAATATCCACGTACCATCCTCTGATCTCAGGACACCAGCAGCAGCGACGTCTACATTTTGGGGGAGAACTACTCCATCAGAATTACCTTTGATCCAACCTTCAAGTGGCCGATCCCATGTCTGAGTGCACACCGGTGAGGCACTTGTACTAACCCGAGTATGTCTTTCGCCTACAATTGCATTAGATAGGAGCAAACAATGGGTTAATAAGTCTTTCTGGTCAGAGAAATTCTTTGCAAACAGAAAATTGCATCGACGCTTCCACAATTTCCAGCACAGAACTGCAAACAAAGTAGACCAATTCCGCCCATTTCTTGCAAAGTCACCGTTCTTATGGAGATTCATCATGATTAAATCGGGTAAATACAGCTCTAAAAGTTCCTCTAACCGATCCACATTTATGATTTGGACCAGATCCTTTTAGCCAAGTGCATGTGACAAGCACATGGTGAATGTCTTCAATGTCACGACCACAGACGTAACATAATTCGGACGAAGCGATATGCCTACGAACTCTCTCAGCATTGGTAAGTAGCCCATTGCGCAGTACAAGCCACAGATGGACCTTGATCCTTTGTGGCATCGCCAAACGCCAAAGGAACTTCCAATTAACCCCATGGTGCGCTAACTCTAATCTTTCTAGGTAACGATATGCCAAACACATTGAAAAGATTCTAGAGGACTCCCAACGCCATCCAATCGTGTCGGGCCCCAAATTCTTATGGGGCAGTACAACAGCAGCAATTTTCCTTAAAATCGATTATGGAAGAACCATAGTTAGCAAATCCCAATTTTATTGTCCTAATTCATCAACCATTGATGCCAACGAACTCGGCTCAAGCATAACATCCATCATGCAGTAGGAAATAAGGGGTACATCATTGTACAACCATACATCATACCAGAAATCGGTTGATTTGCCATCCCGGACATTCCAACAAGTACTAGCTTTTAATCTTCTCCCATACATTGTGTAAGTCACGCCAAAGTTGGGAACAATTTGGGCGAATAATAGAATCTGGCACCCCATCGGTTCACCTATATTTGTGTTTCAGTACCCTAATCCACAACTTATCAGCATTGGCAAGCAATTGAAAGCCAAATTTCATAAAGAAGGCACGATTTTGGTTATTAAGATTATTCATCCTGTAATCACTCATTTTTACCTGTAAATACATATTAGTGTTGCATGTATACATATTATATTATATGTCTATTATTTGCATGAGTGTTACTAATATATATATAAGGTGTGGTGTGTGCATGTATATTATAAGCTATGTATGTATACGTATTAATGGTGTATGTGTGTCGCATATGTATCTATAGAGTACGAGCGTATTTGTTTAATGTATATAGATGTTATGTTAATTATGTGTATGATTATATGTACGTATGCTAGTATGTTATATTAATTAATGTTTGCATAAGTATATACGTTTGTATTATCGTATGGGTATTGTAATTATACTATTACTAATATTATTGGGCTAATATATAAAATGAAATCCAAAAAATATATATTAAACCAAATAAATAAATTACAGTCCAAGTCCAATTACAAATAATTACAAGGCTCGGTTGGCCCAAACCCAAACCCTATCTAATTACATTTATTGTGTGCATGTGACTGTGGGCCATTGGATCAAGATCTGATCCAACGGCCACGATCTAACCAAGGACCAAAATATCTGCCAGCCGCGTGCTCTACACGTATGGACCGTTCGAGTGCCACGCGCGCGTGCGGTCCACGCGCGGACGCTTTGATATCCCACGCGTGCGTGAGCCCCACGCGCTCTGACTCCTGGACTGCTGAGCTCCACGTGGCACGATCTGGAGCCGTTTCACCAAATCGAGGCTTCATCCAGGCCGTTCATCCTTCAAGCCATCTCGACCGTTAGATCAGATCTGATCTAACGGCCGAGAACACGTCTGGCCGCAGGCAGAACCCCCACACCGCCACCATGCTGCACCATGCCGATCTTCAACCACCGCTCTCAGAACATGTCAAACACAACAAGAAAGAAACATGTCAGTCCAGATCTGAAAAAGCAAGTAATATGCAACTTGCACCAAAACCAAAAACAGGCATATATATGTACGAAACAAATATTTTGTAAGAGAGGGAGTTGTAACAGACAAGAACAAAGTTGTAATCAAAAGAACAAGCTGTAATCGAACCAGTCAAGTTACAATCGAAATACCAAAGTCAGTCCAGTGGTAAATACTCGTTTCCCTTTTTTTTTTTATTTTTGCATGCATACATAAAAGAGGTAAAAAAGAGAGAGAGAGTTGTCTTACCGTCACCGTTTGTGGGTCTCCCCTCATCAGTGACAAGCCTTTCGGCTTCCCCAAGCCAGATACGGTGAACTGAAGGGAGGGGGAGACCCCTTGTAGTTTCGTTTTGGGTTTAAAAAATGGGTTTTTTCGTTTCGTATTTCCTAAATCTAGGGCAGATGGAGGCTTTTCCTCTGAATCCAACCTTGGATTCGTGTCGAGGGTGACATGGGGGTTATTTTGGTAGGTTTATTGAGACTCGCCGGCGCCGGTTAGCGGCGGCCGGCGGCGGAGAATACGGCGGCCGGCCGCCAGATTCTGGGTTTCATGGGATCGGTTTGAGAGAAAATGAGAGAGAGGGTTTGAGTTATAAAACTGAAAATGAAAGAAATGAAGGAAAAATTGGTTTCGGCCTAAAAATAGGGTTTATATAGTTATTATTATTTCGTTAAATGGGTCAATTACATACTAAATCCCCCCGTGTTTCCAATATTTTCACTTTTGTCTTGTCGCATGGTATATTTACAACTCTGGTCCCTCTTGTATTTCAAAATCTTGCAATCCAGTCCCTAAATTACACCGAGTCAGTTTTCAAATGGTAAAATTACGCCTTTAACCATCCCGCGTTTTTGAACTTTTCATTTTGGGTATGCCCCTTGGTCCAATTACAGTTTTGATCCTTTTAGGTTCTGTTTATTTCGCATTTTAGTCCTTAAATTACATATTATTGTTCTTTAATTTATGCCACTGACTTTTATTTATTTTTATTTCAGTCCTGTTTCCATGTAAATATTCATGTTCGTATTATAATCGTATATGTTAATGTAGTCTTTTGTCTTATTTTATATCCCTCGTATTTTTATGTTTACATGTATATGTGTATTAAGCTTATGATAGTTATGTATCTTTTTTATCCGGTTATTCGTATTAAGTATGTTATGTTCTAGTCGGTTCGTACACAGCATGTTTTATATTTTTATATGTGTATGTTCTCTTGGCTTTTTTTAGGTTACATGTTAGTGTATTTTCTTTGTATGATATATTGTCCCATATATGTTGAAATATGTTTTATTACTAGTATGTATGTCTTTTTGAAATATATGTTCGTCTATATATGTATTTATTCCTACCTTATTATTGTGGCATGTTAAGTTTGCTTTTATATAATATTAAGTTTGGTATGTATATGTGTGTTTTAATTACGTATTCCATTTATGTTAGATTAGTATTCTGTTATGTGAACATTTACTGTCTTTAAATTATCTGTCATGCTTTATATTTTTGCCACTAAGATTGCATATCGAGATATAAATTGTTAATGCGGTGCCCTTTTATCCGAGCGTAAACGGGGCCAGTATCAGGCGTAGTGATAGTGGTTGGACGTTTATTCTCGGATAACGGGGCCCTTAAAATTTATTCGCAATTATGACCAAATTTTAAAATAATCGTCACTTTAATCCGAAAAATCCAATATTAATAAAGCGGTAATTATTAAAGTACCAATTTTGGGCGGTGTGGGGGTGCTAATCCTTCCCCATCCGTAACCGACTCCCGAACCCATTTTTTTTGAATCTCTGGTTTTATGGTGTCTGGCCTACCTAAGTGGCCGGTGGCGACTCCATTTTTTTAAAAAAACCCCACGGAATAAATATTTTATATCCAAAAGAATCACAAACATCTTTCAAACACCATTCGAAAACCCTCGTTTTTTAGCGATAAGAAAAAAAAGACATCGCTACAGATGGCGACTCCGCTGGGGATATTTTTTGTTTTTTTTTTAAAAAACAAATGAGAGTCAAGCTTTTAATATAATTACCGTTTTACTAATATTGGAAGTTCCGGATTAAAGTGACTATTAAATTAACATTCGGTCATAATTGCGTGTTTATTTTAACGCATTTAAAATATGGCATATAAACCCGTCTTTTTAAGTGGGGGGAAAAGGCTAATGCTTTCGTGGAGATATCGTTCTCCCGTATGGGCCTAGCAAGTACCTTCGGGGCTCGAGTACCTTATGCTTTCATAAGGATATCGTTCCTTCGTACGGGCATAAGCGAATGGGTCCCCCTGAATTGAACCTGGTTGAAAGGAGCCTATAATGGGTGATGATCGGGGGCCTTGCTACTCTTAGTAGAGGACAACAAGGACAATTCGGGTACCTCCTAGAACCAAGACTGCATGTAGAGAATACATAGAAACCTACCCATTTAGAGCCATGCGGATAACCTTAGGTTTTAGATGGGATAAATAGGGTTGTTTTGTGTGTTTATTCTGTTTAATTTTGTCCTTTTATTTACATATTTATTAATTTTATCTGGTACTGACTTGTTTTCTTTTCGCTTTTGTTTCTTTTCTCATACATCATGCATTTGCATCACATAAAGGTACTGGATCAAGTGGTTTGCCTGATCAGAAAGTCTTTCACCATGGAAAAAAGGTGTCTTAGGAAAGAAGAACTTAATTTGACAGTCAGACATTGGTCAGAGGTCAACCAAAAAATCCAAGGGGACAGTTTGCCGAACGAACGCGTAATAGCAGGGTACACCTATGTGAGTCTCCAACAGAACGACCTATGGGATCTTCAAAGCATTTGGGAAAGATGGGACCGAAGACTACAAGACTTGTTCTGCGATAGTTATGGCGACATTGCACAATTGTTATATGTTCGGGTTAACCAGCCCCTACTCCGAGCTATAGTCCAGTTCTGGAATCCGGCTTTTTGCTGCTTCACCTTCAATGGGCAGGACATGATGCCTACGGTAGAAGAATACACTGCTTTACTTAACCAGAAAAATATTCAGGAAGATTGGATCTACGCGAAGCCTCCGAGGAATCAGAATTACACTGCGAAACTCAAAACCTTTGCGGGAATGAGTGACGATTGGGTTAATGTCCTGCTTCAGATCCGAGGAGACAATACAGTTTTTGCATGGGAAAGTATTCGGGACATCATACCGACACATCCAGACGAGGCAAAGAAAATGGACCTATTCGCTTTAGGAATATATGGCTTGGTGATCTTTCCAAGAGTACTCGGGAACATTGACATAGCCATTCTAGATTTGTTTGAGCGGGTGAAACGGAAAGCAAACCCAGTACCAGCAATCTTGGTCGAGACTTTTATTTCTTTAAATGCTAGCCGAAAACATGAAGAAGGACGTTTTCGAGGATGCGCACAGCTGTTACAAGTATGGATTCAGAGTCACATGTGGAAGACACCGACGAGGGTCCTGCCGGGGATATCCTTCCAAGGTTTTTTGCCTTTACGGGAGTACTTAGCAAAGGAATGACGAGAGGATTTGAAAACAAAAATGTGGACTAGTTTCTTCAGGAACATTCAAGATGAAGACATAGCATGGAGGGTCCCATAGCTCGGTAAAGTTAATTATTTTCTATACAGTTGTGGTGACTTCAACTGGCTGATGATGTTGGGATTGCATGGAGGGATCGCATGTGCTCCGCTTTTAGTGTCTCGACAGTTCGGATCACGATAGTTCATTCCCAATACTGCCGGATTAAGCCAAACTGAATTTCTTTTCAAATGGGAGTTCAAAGGAAAAATTCAGACCATCATGAGGGCTTGGGACCATTGTTACCGAATCAGAGTGGAAGGAGATACAGAGCACATGACTACCCCGGACTACGATCTTTGGAGACGTTTGAGGGTTAATAATGTGATTCCCGAATCTGATCAAGGACCAGCAGTGTCACTTGAAGAGCTTACAAAGGTGGTACCGTCTAAAGCTGACATCTTAAGGAATGAACTCGAAGAAGTTAAAAGGAAAATGGACATCCAACAGACCCTACATGGGAGCGAGCTCTATAAGGCAAGCTTAGAGGTTGACGAGCGGGACGGGATCATTAGGCAGTTGAAGAAATTAAATGCAGATTTGAATGACAAGAATGCTCTTTATCAAAAAGATGCCCTTCTACTACAAGCAAAAATACAGAAGGCCAGCCGGAGTCAATTCATAGCCGTGGAAAGAGAAAGGATGAATGGTATCCGTTTGGTGGAAGAAGAATGAGAAATCAGTAAGAGAGCAATCGAGAAAGAGATAGAAAGTTGCCGGTTGGCTATGGAAGAAGAAAAACGGTCCTCCAAGAAGGCCATTGATCAGGAAAAGGAAAGACTCAGGCAAGAAATCAGCAAGGGAAAACAAGCTGTCCATCATGAGAAAAAAAGCGTCGTCGTATGGAAAAGAAAGTCCATGAGTAGCCGAAATAGACTGTTAGAGATGCAAAAATTGTACGATGATACTATTCAAAGTCTGGAGCAAAGCCAAAGTCAGAATGGCGAATTAAAAGGAAAGGTGACGGAAGTTGAACACTCACTTCGAATGTACTGCCGCAGAAATAGTTTCACTGAGCTTCAAGAAAGAGAGCGTGAAGTAAGCATGTTACGAGCACGAATTGAGTCCCTCGAAGCAACTGTTGAGGATTACAAGGAAAGAATTAGTGTGTTCGAGGAAGCTGCAGTTGGAGGGGACACCTATTGGCAAAAGAGACTGCGCGACGCTGCCCGGATGGTACAGGACAGGGACCAGTATTACGGAAACTTGATGGTAGACATACAGCGAATCGCCAGGCATGCGAATGATTTAGCTGTCGAGGCTGAGACACTCCGACCTTTCATAGTCCCGGAAATGGAAGAAGCTCCCAGGTTCATCAAGCTGCTCAGGGCAATTGGAAAATTAGGAGATAGAGCTAGAGCTTATCTATAGAACTCTGGGTTGTAGTTAGATCTTTTATATTAGGGGTCTTTATTTTGTAATACGAACTCTGTTGTAATCTAGACCCTTTAATTCCTGTGGAAGTAGTTCAAAAGGGTGATTACCAGCGGAATCAGTACCTTGTCTGCATACATTCTTGCATTTGCATCATGACATTCGCATCATTATACATGCATTTATTTCTTGCGACCATATTAACATTATGAATATTGTGGTGTTGTGTGTAGTTAACCCGCAATCATTCATCACCCATACTTTACTCGGTTACAAAGAAAGCTCATGGAAGACAGGATAATCAGTCTAGAAAAAGGGCAAAAAGAACTCGAGACAAGACTTGAAGAGGCCCAGAGAAGCCTCAGTGATCAGATTGCGCAGTCACAAGCATCCATAGTATCTGACATAACCGTATTGTTGGCTAAGAGTCTTGGAAAAAGAGTGGAAGGAGAAAATGTTTAAGAGCCAGAGGGTACCCCAGCTCACTACAAGGTTCAACCAACTGCACCAAACCCGGCTAGGAAGGTGTATATCGACCCTGCAGGAATGTCTTCTAGTTTTCAAATAGGGGCACCTCAGACTCAACCCCTCGATGCTGAAGCACTCTATGAAGAAGAGGTGCCGGACCTGAACATGGTTGAAAGGACCAAGACTGAGGTAGAGAAAAAGTGGGAGGAAAGGTTTCGCCTCATGGAGGAAAAATTTAAAACGTTACAATCAAATGAAGAATCAGGAAATGACGCTAGCGACTTAAGTCTGGTGTCCGATCTTGTCCTACCGCCAAAATTTAAAACGCCAGAGTTCGACAAATACGATGGAACCACATGTCCTTCCGCACACATAACAATGTACTGTCGAAAGATGGCGGCCTACCATAAGGACGAAAAGCTACGATCCATTGTTTCGGGGATGACCTAATCGAGCGGCGGCGTTACGGTGGTACACCCAGTTGAGCAAAGCAAATATTAAGACATGGAAAGATCACAAGAGCATTTATCGAGCAATATAAGCATGTAATGTATATGACCCCAAAGAGAATTATGTTGGAAAATATGAGATGCAAGTCCAACGAAAGCTCTGCGTAATACGCCTAAAGGTGGAGAGAAGTGGCGCCCAAATTCAGCCACCCATCCCGAACATGAAATTACGCCGTTATTTGTCAATACTCGAAAGGGCACTCTTTGATCGTCTCATTAATAACACAACGCAGTTGTGCTTTGCTGACTTAATCGGGACCGGGAGTCCCTTGAACTGCAATTAAGAGTGGTAGAATTGATAGCGGGAAGTGTCTCTAAGTATAGCAAGAGAAATGAAGTAAACACCACCAAAGACTTATACCGCCCAAAGAACTTCACAGTCTCACAGCCACAAGCACTTGTGGAAAAAACACAAAACTCGAATCAAAGAGATGAGAGAATCGCCAGAAAAGAGAAAGAGAGAAGAACTTTCACTCCCCTACCTGTTTCGTATTCAGAACTTTACTCCCAGTTGTATGAAGCAGACCTTGTCCGTCCATACATCGTTACTCCCGTCAATCCGCCCTTCCCGCCTTGGTATAATCCGAACGCGCATTGCGACTATCACGGCGGTACCCCTGGACATCCCACTGAGAACTACCTTGCTTTTAAAAAACTTGTGCAGAACTTAATCGATTCCGGGATATTGAAGTTTGAAGAGCCGAGTGTAGCCAACAACCCGCTGCCTAATCATGGGAACAGAGGAGTAAATGTTATTGAAGAATACTTTACCAGGAGGATTAAGGATGACGTGTCAGAAATCAAATCTCCTTTACGGTGGGTATTTCAACAGTTATGCATGGCTCGTGTGATCGACAAAGGCATGATAACAAGGCAGAAGGGATGTGGAGAGTATTGCGAATTCCACCAGACTGAAGGGCATGATATCCAAGAGTGCGATGAGTTCAAGAAATTGGTACAACAATTAATGAATGAAAAACAAATAGAATTCTTCGAGGAGCCCATGGGGAAAAAGGGGTCGGACGTACACATGACGGATAGCCCCAAATCTAAATACGGGAAGGATATACCTTTTATCATCTCCCCCAGGCCAGGGAATGCAGGTGCCTCCCAAGGAGAAACCAGCAAGATAAATCCCAGGATCATCATTTCAGCACCATCTCCATTCCCATTCAAAGATATGCGGTAAACCCCCTCTGGAATTATGCTGTAAATGTGACCACGCCAGAAAAACCAGAACACGGTCAGGTAAAAGAGCCTACGCTGAAAGACCAACAAAGCCAGAACGATGTAAACGCTGGTGAGGCAGGTCATTTCACAAGGAGCGGCAGATGTTACTCCTCCGAGACTTTGAAAGCAGCTGAAAAAGATAAGGGGAAGAGTACAGCAGTTAGCCTTACGCATATATTTAGAGAATAACCTCCCCCAAAAATGAATGAACCGGTAACTGAGGCCCAAGCCAAAGAATTTCTAAAGTTCTTGAGACATAGCGAGTACAGGGTAGTGGAACAACTACGAAAGCAACCGGCCAGGATCACAGTACTGGAATTACTCTTGAGTTTAGAAAAGCACCGGAAGACGTTACTAAAAGTACTGAATCAAACTTTTGTGCCCCAGGATATTTCTGTGACAAACCTGGACATGATAGTGGGGTATATGACTGCCTATAATCATATAACGTTCAGTGATGATGAGATCCCTGAGGGAGGAATGGGGTCCACCAAAGCCCTTAACATCACTACCCACTACAAAGGGTATGTAGTACCAGGCGTATTGATCGACAACGGGTCAGCATTGAACGTCTTGCCTATGGTGACCCTGCAAAAACTGCCAATAGATGGTTCTCACCTAAAGCCCTGCCACAATTCGGTAAGAGCCTTTGATGGTACGCAAAGAGGAACAATGGGGAAAATTGAGGTGCCCCTATTGATCGGACCAACTGAATATGTGATCGATTTTGTGGTGATGGACATAAAACCATCTTACAGCTGCTTGTTGGGAAGACCATGGATCCACTCCGCAGGAGTTGTCCCCTCATCATTGCATCAGAAATTAAAATTTGTAGTCGAAGGCAAATTGGTTACAGTAGAAGCAGAGCAGGAATTTGTTGCTTCAGTGACATCAGATGCCCCCTACATTCAAAATGATGAAGATGCTGCAGAATGCTCGTTCCGAGCATTGGAACTAGTGAATGCCACTTTCGTTTCGGAGGGAAGTCGGATCCCCTACCCCAGGTTATCTAACTGTACCAAAATGACCGTCGCAGAAACTCTGGGCCGAGGAGCCAAAATAGGAAAAGGGCTGGGGAAAAAATTACAAGGAAACCTAAGACCCAAGAATATGATAACCAAGAAGGATCGTTTCGGGCTGGGTTACCAACCAAGTGTCCAACAGAAGAAAGAGGAATATAAGAGAAAGGAGGAGCAAAGAAAAGCCAGATCTAAAAGAGTAGACATTCCATGGAGACCAATGTCCTTTCCTAGTTTGAAAACCACTTTTGTCTCCGGAGGGTTCTACCAGCCAGGTCAAGATGTTAGAGAGGCAATGAAGAAAAATGAAGTACTCAACCAGGAGGAAATACTCAGTGAATCATTTGAAGGGATGTACATCAACATGATAGCTGAAAAGGACCAAGGCAACAAAATGTTGACCAACATCCGCCCTTGCCGTCCCGAGGAAACACTCGATAACTGGGAGCTGCATTGATCTACCTGTAGTTTTTAGGAATAGATCAGAGTAATGCTCCGAATCAACCTTTTGTTTTTGCCCGTAAACAATGAGGATCTCTTGTACGGGGCACCTATGTTAACTTTTTGATTGAAATGAAAATATCCCCACTTTCCTAAAATGACCAAAGTTTCATTTATTTCATTCATGCATTCTTCATGTTCATTCCCTTCATATAAAACCGTCTCTTTCCCAATACGATTTATTCTCATTTAATGCAGGTCACTCATGATTGACGATATGAATGATACCGGATCCAATCCTGGAGTGAATTTTGAATGCCCTGAGGTCTTAGAGGGAATTGAGGAAGGATATGATGAGATAGAAAGTGAGGTCCCGGAAGAGTTAAAGAGAATGGTGGACAACGAGGAAAGGCAGATCATGCCCCACCAAGAAGAAACAGAAATTGTCAACTTGGGGACTGAAGAAGAGAGAAAAGAAATAAAAGTAGGAACGACGATTTCCTCGAAAACCAAGCACGAAATGATAACCCTACTTCAGGAATTCAAGGATGTCTTCGCCTGGACTTATCAAGATATGCCAGGGTTAAATACCGACATAGTGGTGCACAAATTGCCAACAAAATCGGAGTGCAAACCAGTACAACAAAAACTTTGGAGAATGAGACCAGATATGTTGTTAAAGATCCGAGAAGAAGTGAAAAAGCAATTTGATGCGGGATTCTTGGAGGTAGCCAAATACCCCGAATGGGTTGCAAACATTGTACCAGTACCAAAGAAGGACAGAAAAGTTCTTATGTGTGTAGATTATAGAGATCTGAACCGAGCCAGCCCTAAAGACAATTTCCCCTTACCACATATTGACACGCTGGTTGACAACACTGCAGGACACTCATGGTTTTCATTCATGGACGGCTTCTCAGGGTACAACCAGATAAAGATGGACCCTAACGACATGGATAAGACCACGTTCATAACCATGTGGGGCACTTTTTGTTATCGAGTGATGCCGTTTAGGTTAAAGAACGCAGGGGCAACATACCAAAGAGCAATGGTGACTCTTTTCCATGACATGATGCACAAAGAAATAGAAGTATATGTGGACGACATGATTGCCAAATCCCGAACAGAGGAAGAGCACCTACAGAACTTGAGAAAACTATTCCAAAGACTACGGAAGTACCAACTGAGGCTCAATCCTGCCAAGTGTACTTTCGTCGTTACTTCTGGAAAACTCCTAGGGTTCGTGGTAAGCAGAAGAGGGATTGAGATTGATCCAGATAAAGTGAAAGCCATCCAGAATCTCTCACCACCCCGCACTCAGAAGGAAGTTCGCGGTTTCCTGGGGAGATTGAACTATATCTCTCATTTCATCTCCCAATTAATCGACCAATGTGACTCGGTCTTCAGACTTCTTAGAAAGAATAATCCTGGTGTGTGGGATGAGGAATGTCAAAGAGCCCTAGAAAAGATCAAAAAGTACCTGACAAATGCTCCAATTTTAGTCGCACCAGTACCTGGTCGACCATTAATTCTCTACTTGACAGTTTTTGAGAATTCAATGGGATGCGTATTGGGGCAACACGATGAGTCAAGAAAAAGGGAGCAAGCCATCTATTACCTAAGCAGGAAATTCAATGATTACGAAACGCGGTACCCGCCAGTGCAGAAGCTGTGTTGTGCTCTAGTTTGGGCTACCAAGCGGCTTAGACAGTACATGTTGTACCACACTACTTGGTTGATATCCAAGCTAGATCCATTGAAATTCTTAATGGAAGCGCCAGCACTAACAGGAAGGATGGCCCGATGGAAGATGCTCTTATCCGAATTTGATATTGTATACGTTAACCAGAAAGCCGTAAAGGAGAGTGCCGTAGCAGATTTCCTAGCTAGTCATGCTTCGGATGACTATGAGGCATTGAACTTTAATTTCCCAGACGAAGACTTGATGTGCATTACAACCGATGAAGAGGTTTCAGATGATAAATCATGGAAGCTTTATTTCGTGGAGCCTCTAACGCCCTCGGACATGGGATAGGAGCAGTGCTAATTTCTCCTGAGGACGTCTATTATCCTTTCACCAGCAGATTGGAATTCTTCTGCACAAACAATATAGCTGAATACGAAGCTTGCGTTATGGGACTGAACTCAGCTATTGAGAGAAAGATTAAGGAACTTCGAGTATTCAGAGATTCATCCTTAGTAATTTACCAATTGCGCGGGGAATGGGAAACCAGGGACCCGAAATTGGTCAAATATTACGAATTGATCCAAGAGCTCACCAAAGAGTTCGAAAAGGTCAGCTTCAATTACCTGCCCCGAGAAGAAAATCAGATGGCAGACGCATTGGCAACCTTGGCATCCATGTTTAAAACAAACACCGGGGCAGAAATGAAGCCCATTGAGATGCAGACGTTTGAAAGGCATGCTCATTGTTGTAATGTACAGGAAGAGATTGATGGAAATCCATGGTACTATGACATCGTGCAATATGTCAAGCTTCAAAAGTATTCGGAAGGGGCAAACGACAATGACAGAAAAACGCTCAGAAAATTGGCAACAAGATATGTCCTAGATGGGGAAATCCTGTATAGGAGAAGTCATGATCAGACATTGCTGAGATGTGTGGATGCCCAGGAGGCGAAGGAGATTCTAGCCGAGGTACATGACGGGCTCTGTGGAACGCACGCTAACGGGCTATCTATAGCCCGGAAAATTATGAGATATGGTTATTTCTGGTTGACCATGGAGGGAGATTGCATCGATTACGCCAGGAAATGCCACAAATGCCAAATCTACGCTGACAAAATTCACGCACCCCCATCGCCTTTACACACCATGAATTCTCCGTGGCCTTTCGCGGCGTGGGGCATAGACGTCATCGGATAGATCCATCCGAAAGCTTCCAATGGACACCGTTTCATTTTGGTCGCCATAGACTACTTCACTAAATGGGTAGAGGCAGCGTCTTACGCCAACATCACAAGGACTACAGTATGCAAGTTCTTAAAGAAGGAGATTATTTGTCGATACGGATTGCCAGAAAGGATCATCACCGATAACGCTTCCAATCTGAATAACAAAATGATGACAGACGTGTGCACTCAATTCAAGATAACACACCACAATTCCACAGTCTATCGTCCTAAAATGAATGGAGCAGTGGAAGCAGCAAACAAGAACATAAAGAAGATCATAGCGAAGACTACGGATACCTACAAGGATTGGCATGAGAAGTTGCCTTTTGCCCTTTTCGCCTATAGGACGTCCATTCGCACGTCAACAGGGGCAACACCCTACTCCATGGTGTATGGTACCGAAGCAGTACTTCCCATCGAGGTAGAGATCCCGTCTCTCCGGGTCTTAAACGAAGTAAAATTGGAAGAAGCCGAATGGGTGCAGGCCAGACTCGATCAACTAAATCTCATTGACGAAAAAAGACTAAAAGCCATTTGTCATGGTCAGATGTACCAAAAGTGGATGATGCAGGCATACAACAAAAAAGTGCGCCCAAGAGAATTCAAAGAAGGGGATCTGGTGCTCAAGAAAATCCTCCTGATCCAGAAAGATGCTCGAGGAAAGTGGATGCCCAATTGGGAAGGACCGTACGTCGTAAAAAAGGCCTTCTCAGGAGGAGCCCTGATCCTAACAGAAATGGATGGAGACGAGCTGAAAAACCCCGTAAATTCTGATGCCGTTAAGAAATACTATCTTTGAAAAAAATGAAAAAAGAGAACAAAAATGGAGAGCTCAGGGCGAAAACCCGAAACCGGGAGTCTTAAAGCAAAGGGAGGACCCGAGTTGAAAACCCGTAAAGGGCGGCTCGGGTAAATTGAAAAATTGAAAATCCGAAGAGAAGGGTATCCCCATGAACATTATGAAGAGGAGGTTTCAGGCAAAAATTCTACGCCGGTCGACAGGATCGTGTATCATTCATATCGAAGATAATGAGGGATCTTGTATTTCATACTTAACTTTTTTTCTTTCTCATGTGTGTCATACCTTTCTTTTTTAAGATATCATAAGGCCTTAATCATAATAAAATCGTGTTTTTGAGCATCTATTCCTTTCCTTCTTGACAACTTCAGTCAAATAAGTTAACAATAGGCTTATAGTGAAACAAGAGATTTCGGAGCATTACTGTGATTTAACCTTAAAAATGCAGGTGATCAAAGAAAGCGATGTTGACTCCGTCTTCTAGTTCCCTACATAACGGCCATTGATAGGGAAGGCTGAAAGCTTCAAACAACCGGATAGGATGACCAATGGCGTACGTCCTGTCTATTCAAGGAAGGCATGCGAGATAACAAAAGAGATCTTTTGGGTGAAAACCCAGAAGGGCACCCCACAAAAAAAATCTCTCTAAAGTGAAAACCCGAAAGGGCACTTTAGAATTCCAAGTCGTAACTGGAGAAAAAGAAAGGTTGGGATGGTTGAACCTGACAGTGAAACGGGGTATCGATGCCCGTAAGAAAGGAGAAAGTGAACATCAAGATCAAATAAGGACCAAAACAAACCCACCAAGATATTGACACTCATGCATCATGAATAGTCAAACATCACTAGGATTAGGAGCATGTCAATTCATTTGTCATAGCATTTTGTTTTTATCTCAGACAGGTATCTGCAGATTCAAAGAGACATCGATGGCCATCGTGGTGTGAATCCCGAATGAGAAGAAAATGTTTTTACATACAAAAGACATATGTTTCCAAGCTCCAGAGAGAGGTTCTATATAGGAAGAATCCTCCGCTCTGAGGTTTCAGAAGCTGAAAGTTCTATATAGGAAGGACTGACAGCTCCAGGGTGAAGACTAGCAGTTCTATATAGGAAGGACTCCCAGTCGAAAGAATTCACCCATGACACACACGATTATATAGGAAATCCTGCTGTGTCGAAAGCGAAGAGTTCTATATAGGAAGGGCTCCGAGCTTCAATATCTTAGAGTAAAAGATTCTATATAGGAAGGATTCGTAGCTCCAAGATTCCAGACGCCAAAAATTCTATATAGGAAGGACCGACGGCTCCAAGGAGAAGACTCGCAGTTCTATATAGGAAGTACTCCCAGTCGAAAGAATTCACCTATGACACAAGGTTATATAGGAAACATGTTGTGTCGAAAGCGAAGAGTCTTATATAGGAAAGGCTCCGAGCTTCACTGTCTTAGAGTGAAAGGTTCTATATAGGAAGAACCTGTAGCTCTGAGATTTTAGACGCCAAAAGTTCTATATAGGAAGGACTGACGGCTTCAGGGTTTGAAGACTAGCAGTTCTATATAGGAGGAACTCCCAGTCGGAAGAATCCATCAGCGACGCATAAGGTTTTATATAGGAGAAACCAGCGTTAAAGGCGAAGAGTTCTATATAGGAAGGACTCCAAGTTGCACTGTCTCAGAATGAAGAGTTCTATATAGGAAGGACTCCAAGCTTTACTGTCTCGAAGTGAAAAGTTCTATATAGGAGGGACTCATAACTCGAGGCTTCAGAGCAAAGGGTTCTATATAGGAAGAGCCTATAGCTCCAAGATCGGAAGGTGACGAAGCTCTATATAGGAAGAACTTACGAGCCTGAAGATTCAGCTGAAGAAGAGCGAAGATGTCCAAAAGAACACGTTTTTCTAAAGCTACAAATAGGGAAGTCTGATAAAAATGAGTGCTTATGAATCTTTGCTTTGTTTCCCATTCCATGAGAACAAGCAAAGAGGGGCAACTGTAATCACTCATTTTTACCTGTAAATACATATTAGTGTTGCATGTATACATATTATATTATATGTTTATTATTTGCATGAGTGTTACTAATATATATATAAGGTGTGGTGTGTGCATGTATATTATAAGCTATGTATGTATACGTATTAATGGTGTATGTGTGTCGCATATGTATCTATAGAGTACGAGCGTATTTGTTTAATGTATATAGATGTTATGTTAATTATGTGTATGATTATATGTACGTATGCTAGTATGTTATATTAATTAATGTTTGCATAAGTATATACGTTTGTATTATCGTATGGGTATTGTAATTATACTATTACTAATATTATTGGGCTAATATATAAAATGAAATCCAAAAAATATATATTAAACCAAATAAATAAATTACAGTCTAAGTCCAATTACAAATAATTACAAGGCCCGGTTGGCCCAAACCCAAACCCTATCTAATTACATTTATTGTGTGCAGGTGACTGTGGGCCGTTGGATCAAGATCTGATCCAACGGCCACGATCTAACCAATGACCAAAATATCTGCCAGCCGCGTGCTCTACACGTATGGACCGTTCGAGTGCCACGCGCGCGTGCGGTCCACGCGCTGACGCTTTGATATCCCACGCGTGCGTGAGCCCCACGCGCTCTGACTCCTCGACTGCTGAGCTCCACGTGGCACGATCTAGAGCCGTTTCACCAAATCGAGGCTTCATCCAGGCCGTTCATCCTTCAAGCCATCTCGACCATTAGATCAGATCTGATCTAACGGCCGAGAACACGTCTGGCCGCATGCAGAACCCCCACACCGCCACCATGTTGCACCATGCCGATCTTCAACCACCGCGCTCAGAATTTGTCAAACACAACAAGAAAGAAACATGTCAGTCCAGATCTGAAAAAGCAAGTAATATGCAACTTGCACCAAAACCAAAAACAGGCATATATATGTACGAAACAAATATTTTGTAAGAGAGGGTGTTGTAACAGACAAGAACAGAGTTGTAATCAAAAGAACAAGTTGTAATCGAACCAGTTAAGTTACAATCGAAATACCAAAGTCAGTCCAGTGGTAAATACTCGTTTCCCCCTTTTTTTATTTTTGCATGCATACACAAAAGAGGTAAAAAAAAGAGAGAGTTGTCTTACCGTCGTCGTTTGTGGGTCTCCCCTCATCAGTGACAAGCCTTTCGGCTTCCCCAAGCCAGATACGGTGAACTGAAGGGAGGGGGAGACCCCTTGTAGTTTCGTTTTGGGTTTAAAAAATGGGTTTTTTCGTTTCGTATTTCCTAGATCTAGGGCAGATTGAGGCTTTTCCTTTGAATCCAACCTTGGATTCGTGTCGAGGGTGACATTGGGGTTATTTTGGTAGGTTTATTGAGACTCACCGGCGCCGGTTAGCGGCGGTCGGCGGCGGAGAATACGGCGTCCGGTCGTCGGATTTTGGGTTTCATGGGATCGGTTTGAGAGAAAACGAGAGAGAGGGTTTGAGTTATAAAACTGAAAATGAAAGAAATGAAGGAAAAATTGGTTTAGGCCTAAAAATAGGGTTTATATAGTTATTATTATTTCGTTAAATGGTAAATTACATACTAAATCCCCCCGCGTTTCCAATATTTTCACTTTTGTCTTGCCGCATGGTATATTTACAACTCTGGTCCCTCTTGTATTTCAAAATCTTGCAATCCAGTCCCTAAATTACACCGAATCAGTTTTCAAATGGTAAAATTACGCCTTTAACCATCCCGTGTTTTTGAACTTTTCATTTTGGGTATGCCCCTTGGTCCAATTACAGTTTTGATCCTTTTAGGTTCTGTTTATTTCGCATTTTAGTCCTTAAATTACATATTATTGTTCTTTAATTTCTGCCACTGACTTTTATTTTTTTTTATTTCAGTCCTGTTTCCATGTAAATATTCATGTTCGTATTATAATCGTATATGTTAATGTAGTCTTTTGTCTTATTTTATATCCCTCGTATTTTTATGTTTACATGTATATGTGTATTAAGCTTATGATAGTTATGTATCTTTTTATCCGGTTATTCGTATTAAGTATGTTATGTTCTAGTCGGTTCGTACACAACATGTTTTATATTTTTATATGTGTATGTTCTCTTGGCTTTTTTTAGGTTACATGTTAGTGTATTTTCTTTTTTTGTATGATATATTGTCCCATATATGTTGAAATATGTTTTATTACTAGTATGTATGTCTTTTTGAAATATATGTTCATCTATATATGTATTTATTCCTACCTTATTATTGTGGCATGTTAAGTTTGCTTTTATATAATATTAAGTTTGGTATGTATATGTGTGTTTTAATTACATATTTCATTTATGTTAGATTAGTATTCTGTTATGTGAACATTTACTGTCTTTAAATTATCTGCCATGCTTTTTATTTTTGCCACTAAGATTGCATATCGAGATATAAATTGTTAATGCGGTGCCCTTTTATCCGAGCGTAAACGGGGCCAGTATCAGGCGTAGTGATAGTGGTTGGACGTTTATTCTCGGATAACGGGGCCCTTAAAATTTATTCGCAATTATGACCGAATTTTAAAATAATCGTCACTTTAATCCGGAAAATCCAATATTAATAAAGCGGTAATTATTAAAGTACCAATTTTGGGCGGTGTGGGGGTGCTAATCCTTCCCCATCCGTAACCGACTCCCGAACCCATTTTTTTTGAATCTCTGGTTTTATGGTGTCCGGCCTACCTAAGTGGCCGGTGGCGACTCCATTTTTTTAGAAATGCGTTTTTAAAAAAAAAACCCCACAGAATAAATATTTTATATCCAAAAGAATCATAAACACCTTTCAAACACCATTCGAAAACCCTCGTTTTTTTAGCGATAAGAAAAAAAAGACATCGCTACACATCCCCATGCCACCTTCTTCAAGAGATTGTTGCATAAAATCCCACAGTACTAGCGACATACCCCAGTGATCATTGCTTGTACCCCATATAAAGTGACGAATTAATCTCTCCATATCATCACATATACCAATCGGCAACCACGACGATTGTATTGCACAAGAAGGGATCGCCTGAAGAACAGATTTTGCAAGTGTGATTCTTCCAACAAGGGATAACGTCTTGGCTACCCAGCCAGATAAACGTTGTCTAATTTTGTCCAGAAAATATGCATACGTCGCGTTGGTCACACGGCCATATAACATTGGGACACTGAGGTACTTTTCAAGATTCAACACTTTCTCAAATCCGAAATTACCAGCAATAAAGTCGCGAAGGTTGACATCATAATTTTTGAATAAAAGATTTAGGTCTTGGCGATACTAACTCGATGATCAGAGACAATACAGAACTGATCTAGTACTTCTTTAATTACTCACATTTGATTCAGGAAAGCTTCCGCAAAAAGAACAAGGTCTGTCAGCAAAAAACAGATGTGATAAACCAGGTTCGCCCCTTGAAAGATAAATTCGCTGCCATAGTCCTTGCTCAACCTTATCATCTATCAAATGCGAAAGCCTTTCCATACATAACACGAACATGTATGGAGATAAATAATCCCTTTGTCGGCCAGAATACATCAGTAGTCTCACTATTCCAGAGGACTTGTGTAGAAACATAGTGGACACATTGCATAATCAACATGATGAAATAACTCGGAAGGCCCAAATCAATGAGTGTTTCTTCTACAAAATTCCACTCAAGACGATCATATGCCTTTTCTAGGTCCACCTTAAGGGGAAACCATCCCTTTTTACCCGAATTCTTCTTCATTGAGTGAATTACTTTTTGGGCTAAAATAACATTATCGGTAACGTGTCATCCCAGAACAAAGTTGGCTTGTTGCTGCGAAACCCAAGTTGGAATAAAAAGTTTTAGCCTATTAACTATGACCTTAGTGATCACCTTATAAATAACGGTATATAAGAGGTTAAAATTGGTTAAGAGATTCGGGTACCTCAACCTTGGGAATTAAAACAAGAAGAGTTCGGTTTACCCAAGTCTCCAAAGGCTCACCATCAAAGAATTTAGCAACAAACTAATCCACAGCACCTCCCACAGTATCCCAATTCTTTTGAAAAAAGTAGCTTGAAACCCATCGACTCATGGTGTCTTTAACGGTTCCATGTTGAATATAACATTACGAACTTCATCCAACACTACTTTGTCCAAAATAGAACGTAATTTACCAGCTTCAAAGTGGTGAAAGTGGCATGTGCTTAGAGGAGTAGGGGCTGGATGACCTTCACTGGTAAATAGGTGAGAGAAATAAGCCATAACATGATCCTTTAGCATATGCGGATCAGCACACCATGCACCATTATCAAGTTTAAGCATGCAAATAGTATTCTTTCTACGCGGAGTCATTGTTGAAGCATAGAAATATCTTGTGTTATGATAACCTTTGGCTAACCAATTAGTTCACGGTTTTTAGTACCATAAGCTCTCATCTTGCTCCAAAACTACATTAAGATCCCTCTTTAATTCAACCTCTAAAGCTAAAAGAAAAAGAGAATCAGATGTCTCTAAAGCCTTTTCAACCCCTCGTATCCGAGCTAACAAAAGGGTCTTGAGATGCCCTATATGGCCAAAACCATCTCTGTTCCAAGCTTGGCTTTTATTCTGAAAGTTGACCAGGTTATCTAGGATAGACTGGTTATTGTTCCGAGCTTGCTCTAATAATTGTCCAAATTCAGGGTGATCATTCCAGGCTTCACAAATTGAAACGACCGACTTTCTTGCACAGAATTTGAGCATTCGGATGACAGTAAAATCAGGCGATGATCCGATCCTATCTGTTGTAGACGGAACACATCAAAATTAGGGAACATTTCATACCATGCTTTGTTACAGAGGCAACGATCAAGACGTTGCAACAAAAATACACGTTCTCAGGTAATCTAGCAGACCTGAATTAAAGAGGAAGTCACAAAAACTTGGACATACACCAAAACTATTTGTCGATCCACCATTCCTTTCAGAAGGACTACATATTACATTGAAATCTCCCATGAGAGCCCACAGAGTTGGTGAAGATGGGGCTAAAGTTTTAAGTTGCTCCCAAAGATACCTCATTTTAGTACTATTCGGGCTGGCGTAGACAAAAGTCACAAAGAAATTCTTACCCCCACCTTATCAGTACAAAGACCATGAAAAAATTGATTTGAGACAGCTACAAAGTCTATAGAAACACAATCATTTCATATGACCCAAATTCCACTAGAAAATCCTAGAGCTTCCACCCGATAAGAGTACTCAAAACCTGACTTCCGAATAAAATCATCTGCCTTGGAGCCACTCACATGTGGTTCAAAGATAGCCACAACATCTGGCTTCTGAAGCTTAACAAACATCTTGAAATAACGGGTAAAATCAAGGCCTAAAATGCCTTGGAAATTCCAAAATATGAACTTAACCATAAACAATGTATGGAGGGAAAAAAGAAATGATCACCTCAAGATCTCAGAGTGGCGTCATTGGCCAAATTTTATGCAGAATTTTCACGCCATTGTACATGGTCACCCTGTTGCAAAATATGCACTGGGGGGACTATAGACTGGTTGTCCGTCCGGGCCCCAATAGAGTCTAATTTAGCCGACATAGCTTCCACCCACTCTGAGAGGACCGGTTGACTTGGAACTTTGTCATCTTTTCTCCTTAGTTTTAAATTCTTCTTAGATAGGCCTTTAGTTCTGCCAGGTTCTTAACTGCAGCTTTGGAGTTGCTCCCCCGACTAGAGGATAAATGAATCCTACCATTGTTATCATGGAGGATCGGTCTGTCATCGTTTCCCGCAACCTGAACTGCTACATGCTTGTCCGTAGGCAAAGAGGATCTTGCCGAAATCACCTTATCAACTGAGGCAACAACCTACACCCGCTCAGTACCAGCACTCACAACATTTTTCTTTTCCCCCAAAACTCTTACACTAACACTAGTGACTCCAGAACCCACCTTTTTACCATGTTGTTTCGATGCAACCTGCTGGCCCCCTTGCTTCTTATTACCTCGCATGCCACCTTGTTCACTAGTTTCTGCCCCGGTATGTCCAATCTCTGTTACAACCAGGTGAGCACGATTTCCTTGTAGGCCATGCAATGCATTCTTAGCAACGGTCCTATCTTGCTCTTCTGAAATAGTATCAAGATTGAGGATATCGAATTGTGAGCCTCTACCCTTACCCTCATTAGAGAGAGCCTCAGAGTTGATCATCTTACGACTTGTCCTTGATCTTCTCTTGCGATTTTGAACCTGCATCCAAGGGCCATAAAATCCTTCGACATTCGGATCAGTCGGCAAAGTTGATCTTTCAACTCGGTCCTTTGAAATCTCTTGTCCACAAATTTTCTTGGAGTGCCCATACTTACCACAACCGTAGCAGATAATCGGTAAACCTTCATACTCGAGTATCTGGTGGATTCCATCGATAATAAGCCCTGAGATAAGCGGTTTATCAAAGTCTACCACAACCACTAACCGTGCAAATCAACCTCTTCTCCCTTTTTTGTATTGTACTCAATTCTTACCACATTACCGATGCATTCAAGGATAGCTCAGAATAAGCTCTTGGCATAATATCTGTGAAATCACTCATTTTTATCGGGTTTATAAATATGATATTAGTGTTGTGTTAATGTGTTAATAATTATTTGATATTTTATTTTCATGTTTACATATATGATATTATTATGTGTGCTTGTACGAGTGACTAATATATATGTAATATATGTGCGCGCATATGTATGTATGTGTGATTGTATGTATGTGTACGTAAATACGTATGTGTATGCATTTATTATTATTATTATATTAATATATTATTAATATATATATATATAAAAACAAATCTGAAAATAAAAACCCACTGTTACTATTAAGTGTCCAAGTCCAGTGTATGAATAAATTAAAACCCAAATTTAATTACATTAAGGCCAACCGGTCAATTCAGACCCAATATTCTAAAACCCTAATCTATATCATATAAAATAACGCTAATATTATCTTTTGTGTGCGCAGCCACATCTTAACCGTTGGATCGAAATTTGATCCAACGACCCAGATCGGGTGAAGACTCTCCAGCTGGCGCACGTGTGATGCACCCCCTGGACTGTTCGCCTTCGTCCTCCCATGAGCCACGTGGCAAGATCTCACAGCCTCGTCTTTCGCCCAGATTGGATCTTGACCGTTCATCTCTTGAGCAATCTCAGCCGTTGGATCAGATCTGATCCAATGGCCGAGATTAAAACTGGCAGAGGTGACCCCTTATCTTTCTCATCCCGATGACAGCCACGCGCCGTCCGTCCAGCAAGGAGAGCCACTATGCCGTACCACCAGCTCCAACCACCCCTCAGAGAACGTGTAAAAACACCAAAAAATGGATTTTGTCAGTTACCGAATCTCAAATCGAAAATATATGTATTTTTATGTATTAGTTTACCAAAAAAAAGGTCAGAGAGTAGAATATATGTTTGAAAAAAATCTGTAAGAACATAGAGTTTTTCTAGTTTTCAGAATAGAGAAAAAAAAACACAAAAGTTTCAAGGGTAATTTTTTTCTCCCCTCTATCTTCTTCTGGTACATACATGTAAATAAAATAAAAAAGGTTAAGAGTATACCCTCGTCGTGGCCGCCGTCCAGTGATAAGCCTCGGGGTTCTTTCAAACCGTGCATGGTGAATCGGACGGTGGTGGTTTTTTTAAAAGAGGAGTTTATTTCTTGAAAACATAGTTTAGGTTTCCTAGATCTAATGCTAAGGATGTTTATTTTCTAAAATCTATGGTGGTATTTGGTTTCAAAAATGAGAAACGTTTCATTTTCGGGTTTAGGGGACAATGGCCGGTGGTGGCAGAAGGTGGCCAGCCACCACCGTTTTCTAGAAAATGGTTGAGTGCTTAGAGGTTTTGGGTCGTAAAGTGCAGAGAATTTGGGGTTGCATTATACGGTTTTAAAAAATGATGAAAGGTTCTAAGTTTGGCTTTTGAATGTGTTTTATAGAGCCTTTAAAATTTTTAAATGGTATAATTACGGCACTAGTCCCCCCGCGTTCTTGCACTTTTCGGTTTGAGCTTGCCCCTTGGTCAAATTACAACCCCAATCCCCCTCTCTTTTTAAAATCTCTCAATTTAGCCCCTAAATTAAACAGATTCTTAGTTTAAATGGTGAAATCACGCCCTTAGTCCCTCCGCGTTTTCAATATTTTCAGTCTGAGCTTGCCCCTTGGTTTAATTACACGATCAGTCCGCATAAGTTTCGTCCGGTTCTCAATTAAGTCCTAAAATGCGTTTTTTTATTTATTTAATTTCTGTCATTCTGTTTTGGTTTTATTTTATTTCAGTCCTTCATTGTGTGTTTTTTATTTTATTTTAAATAGCTATGATTTTATGTATTTTGTAGTATGATTTGTGCTACATATATGTATTATATCTATAGATTTGTTGCTTGTTCATTTCTTTTTCATGTGCATTATCATGTTAATACGTCATTAGTTTGTTTATTCATGTTTTATATTTGTTTTAAAATGCTTTTTTATGTTGTATTCTATGTGTTGTTTTCAGTATGCGTTTTTATATTTTATAGGTATTATCATGCTAATGTGCCTTAGTTTAAGTTTATCCATGGTGTATGTTTATTTTGTAGCATGTTTTTACAATTTTGCATCTTAGGTTCATGTTAGAAATGGGTGATAAATTTGTTACATATTAATATTGTGATTTGTTTATAATATGTATGCATGTAATTTGTGTCATTTGTTAAGCATTAAGTATTAGTTTTTTAGCATGTTGCTTTGTTAGTTCAATATCATATTATATGTATTTCATGCATTTGTTGCATTTGTGTTTTTTTATGTGTTCAATCATGTTGTAGTTAATTTATTTAATTCTTAAAGCATGTTTTTCGAATTGTTTATGTTTTTATTATTGTGATGTGTTATGTTATTCATGTCCATGTTTTTTACTCTTGTTTATTATTGTGATCTTTTTTTATGTTTTTAATAATATGTCAATGTGAATGTATGTTTTTTTTAAATTGTTTTCTAAGATTGCATAACGGAATATTAATTGTCAATGCGGTGCCCTTTTATTCGAGCGTAAACGTGGCTAGTATCAAGCGCAGTGATGGTAGTCTATCTGTTTACTCTCGAATAACGGAGCCCTTAAAATTTACTCGCACTTATAACCAAATTTTAATTTAATCGTCACTTTAATCTAAAAAAATTAATATTAATAAAGCGGTAATTATTAAAGTACCAATTTTGGGCGATGTGAGGTGCTAATCCTTCCCCATATATAACCGACTCCTGGACCCAATTGCTTTTAAAATCTCTGGTTTTATGGTGTTCGGCCTACCTTAGTGGCCGGTGGTGACTCCATTTTTAAATGAAATTTGGTTTTTTTCTAAAACCCTACGGAAAACATTTTTAAATACCTGAAAGACCCCCAAGCACTTTGAAACTCGTTTTTAGCGACTCTGCTGGGATATTTTTTTATTTTTCAAAAACAAAAGAGAGTCGAGCTTTTTAAATAATTACTGCTTTACTAATATCGGAAGTTCCGGATCAAAGTGACTATTAAATTAATATTCGGTTATAATTGCGCGTTTATTTTAACGCATTTAAAATTTGTCATATAAACCCGTTCTTTTAAGTGGGGGGAAACGTTAGTGCTTTCGTGAGGATATCATTCCTCCGTATGGGCCTAAAAAAGTAACTTCGGGGCTCGAGTACCTTATGCTTTCATAAGGATATCGTTCCTTCGTAGGGGCATAAGCAAATGGGTCCCCATGAATTGAACCTGATTGAAAGGAGCCTATAATTAGTGATGATCGGGGGCCTTGTTACTCTTAGTAAGGGACAACAAGGACAATTCGGGTACCTCCTAGCACCAACACTGCATGTAAAGAACATAAAGAAACCCACCATTTTAAAGCCATGCGATAACCTAGGTATCTTAGACGGGATGTCAATAGGGTTATTTTGTGTGTTTATCTTATTTAATTTACCCTTTATTTATGTATTTATTGATTTTTATCCGGTACTAACTTTTTTCTTTTTTCTTTTGCTTTTTTTTGCATATATCATTGCATTTGCATTATGTAAAGGTACTAGATCAAGTGGTTTGCCCGATTAAAAAATCTTTCATCATGGAAAAAAGGTATCTTAAGAAGGACCTTAATTCAGCCGCCAAGTTGTTCGACCTTTCATAACGTCAGACATGCAAGAAGCACCTAGGCTCATCAAACTGCTCAGGGCTATCGAGAAGTTAGGAGCTAGAGCTAGGGCTTATGTATAGAATTCTACTCTACTATTTTGTAACCTGGACCCTTTAATTTTCGTGAAAGTAGTTCAAAAGGTTGATTACCAGCGGAACCAGTACCTTTATTTGCATACATTATTGCATTGCATCATGGCATTTGCATCATTATACATGCATTCATCTGTCTTCGCAATAATATTGTTAGTGTAAATATCGTGGCAGTGGAATTAAAAGTTAAGCCGCAACCATTCAGCATCCATACTTTACCCGGTTCCAAAGCAAACTAATGGAGGACAAAATAGTCAGTTTGGAAAAAGGGCAGAAGGATTTGGAAGCACGTTTCGATGAAGCTAAACAGTGCCTCAGCGAGCAGATCACTCAATCACAAGCTGCGATAGTATCCGAGTTAACCGCATTACTAGGAAAAGATATGGGAAAGAAAAGGTTAAAGACGAAGTCGCCCATGAGCCAGAATGTACCGTATTTCACAGCAAGGTTCAACCAAAGATAGCAAGTCCTGCTAGGAGAGTATACATTGACCCTTCAGGGGTATCTGTTAGTCATCAAGCAAGGGCATCCGAAAGCCAACCCGTAGATACAGAGGCATTCTATGAAGAAGAGATGCCGGATCTGAACTTGATCGAGAAAATTAGAAATAAAGTGGAAAAGAAATGGGAAGAAAGGTTTTGTCTCATGGAGGAAAAATTCAAAGCCATGCAGACTGTAGAAGAACCAGGGAATGATGCCAGTGATCTGAGCCTAGTATCTGACCTTGTTTTACCACCGAAGTTCAAGACCCCTAATTTCGATAAGTATGATGGAACTTCGTGTCCTTCCGCGCATATTACCATGTATTGCCGGAAGATGATTGCTTTTGTAAAAGATGAAAAGCTTTTAATCCATTGCTTCCAGGATAGCCTGACTGGGGCAGCCATCCGGTGGTACAATCAATTAAGCCGGGTAGATATCAAATCCTGGAAGGATCTTTCAAAATCCTTCATAGAACAATACAAGCATATAACAGATATGACCCCAAATCGATTCGTGTTGCAAGGTTTAAAGCAGAAGCCTGATGAGTGTTTCTGTTAATATGCTCAACGAGGGCGAGATATGGCATCTCAGGTTCAACCCCCGATTCAGGAAAATGAAATTACTCCCATGATTGTGGATACTTTGAAGGGAGTGTTGTATGACCGTCTGGTAAGTCACCATGTCGACAACTTTACAGACTTAGTCATGGTTGGAGAGCGCATTGAAGATGCAGTTAAAAAGGGGAAGATAAGAGATCCCTACAGTACAATTCCTCAAAAGGAAGAAGATTCTCATGTTCATATGATGAGTGCTCTTTCAATCAGTCATCCCCAGGGTTGTCCTCGTAATCAGTCTTCACGATACATAAAACTTGCAAAGGTATTCCATCTCATTCCTATGACCTACACTGAGTTGCTTCCGATGCTTGTCGAAAAGAAGTTATTAGCCCCTGTCTAATCCAAGCCAAAATATCCTCCATATCCGGCGGGGTACAATGTCAATGCGGTATGTGATTACCATTTGGGAAGTACAAGCCACACAACTGAAAATTGTGGAGCTCTGAAAAATAAGGTCCAAAGTTTGATCGAAGCCGGTCATCTGAAGTTTTATGAATTTTGGGGAAGTGCTAATTTCCCAGTTAGGTGTTTAACTAGATTTCATGCTTTTTTACTTTCTTTTCAGAAGTAATGCGAAGTCAGCTTTACTATTTTTTACGCATATCATTTTTGTGCACATTTAGCAAGCAATTTTCATTCTTTGATTCGTTAAAACATTTCACTCATCGGTAGGGATTAGTTTTTGTTTTCCCATGTGTATACTCATATTTTTGCACAGAATATACATGTATTCGGCTATTGTGTCCATGTATATCAATTGCATGAGGGACATCATTTTAACCTAGGTGATTGGTTTTGAGCAACCTGCATTATACGGTTTTAAAAAAAATGATGAAATGTTCTAAGTTTGGCTTTTGGATGTGTTTTATAGAGCCTTTAAAATTTTTAAATGGTATAATTACGACACTAGTCCCCTCGCGTTCTTGCACTTTTCGGTTTGAGCTTGCCCATTGGTAAATTACAACCCCAATCCCCCTCTCTTTTTAAAATCTCTCAATTCAGCCCCTAAATTAAACAGATTCTGAGTTCAAATGGTGAAATCATGCCCTTAGTCCCTCAGCGTTTTCAATATTTTCAGTCTGAGCTTGCCCCTTTGGTTTAATTACACGATCAGTCCGCATAAGTTTCGTCCGGTTCTCAATTAAGTCCTAAAATGCATTTTTTATTTATTTAATTTATGTCATTCTGTTTTGGTTTTATTTTATTTCAGTCCTTCATTGTGTGTGTTTTATTTTATTTTAAATAGCTGTGATTTTATGTTTTTTTGTAGTATGATTTGTGCTACATATATGTATTATATATATATATATATATAGATTTGTTGCTTGTTCATTTCTTTTTCATGTGCATTATCATGTTAATACGTCATTAGTTTGTTTATTCATGTTTTATATTTGTTTTAAAATGCTTTTTTATGTTGTATTCTATGTGTTGTTTTCAGTATGTGTTTTTATATTTTTATAGGTATTATCATGCTAATGTGCCTTAGTTTAAGTTTATCCATGGTGTATGTTTATTTTGTAGCATGTTTTTACAATTTTGCATCTTAGGTTCATGTTAGAAATGGGTGATACATTTGTTACATATTAATATAGTGACTTGTTTATAATACGTATGCATGTAATTTGTGTCATTTGTTAAGCATTAAGTATTAGTTTTTTAGCATGTTGCTTTGTTAGTTCAATATCATATTATATGTATGCCATGCATTTGTGTTTTTTATGTGTTCAAGCATGTTGTAGTTAATTTATTTAATTCTTAAAGCATGTTTTTCGAATTGTTTATGTTTTTATTATTGTGATGTGTTATGTTATTCATGTCCATGTTTTTTACTTTTGTTTATTATTGTGATCTTTTTTTATGGTTTTAATAATATGTCAATGTGAATGTATGTTTTTTTTTTAAATTGTTTTCTAAGATTGCATAACGGAATATTAATTGTCAATGCAGTGCCCTTTTATTCGAGCGTAAACGTGGCTAGTATCAAGCGCAGTGATGGTAGTCTATCTGTTTACTCTCGAATAACGGAGCCCTTAAAATTTACTCGCACTTATAACCAAATTTTAATTTAATCTCACTTTAATCTAAAAAAACTAATATTAATAAAGCGGTAATTATTAAAGTACCAATTTTGGGCGATGTGGGGTGCTAATCCTTCCCCATATGTAACCGACTCCTGGACCCAATTGCTTTTAAAATTTATAGTTTTATGGTGTCCGTCCTACTCTAGTGGCCGGTGGCGACTCAATTTTTAAATAAAATTCGGTTTTTTTCGAAAACCCTACGAAAAATATTTTTAAATACCCGAAAGATCCTCAAACACCTTGAAACGCTGTTTTTAGCGAAACGCCCGTAGAAAAAAGATCGCTACAATCTGTAAGGCAAGACAGGTAACCATGCTCACACCAATACCTTCGAAGGGTGATCTTTCGACGTAGAAAACGATCGGCTCTCTGGCTGAATAGTTAAATAATTGCCATAAATCATCCATGGCCCTCCAGTTAGCACTCAAGAAAAATCGGCTTCCAATGCAAAACAGACAATGAAGTAATCATTATCAAGGTCTATTAGGCTAATTTCACCAGTAGGCATCCACAAGGCCTGAATACGATTTAGGAGGCCAATAGTCTTACCCAGCAATTGGATAATGATCAAGTTCGCCAGTTGATTATCGATCCGATTAGTGAACTCTCTCGAAAAAAATTAATTTTCGGTAGGCGACCATCACCACTAAGAACAACGTCCTCAGCATGTAATTCAACATCTAGATCACGAAGAAGAGAGGCTCGCTGGGTTTCCTTTATGTCGCATGCCACCATATCCCTAAAGGATGGCTTTACAAGATTTCCAGGTAGATCCTTAGAAACCGTGGATTTCCCATTGGCTAGAGATTCATCAATGTTTAAGCCTAACACATTCTCCTCCCTAATGCCTTCTTCTGTTCCAGCATATCTCATGCACGTGTCACTATCACCTTTAAGAAGAGGGCGGGGATCTTCAGGGCTGGATTCAAAAATCTCCCCATCATTTCTTACTTTGTTTGCAGTGCGTAGATCTTCTATTGGCACAGGAGATCCAACACGCTCCAGAACAGTGGAGGTCTCGACACATATCACCCATTCCACTCCATTGCCATTCGGAAGGCCATCCGGCGATCGTCCATTTTGCATACCAACTGGCGGCGAGCTAATGCTTCCAGGATGCGCATCATTGACTTTTGTCGCCTCCGGATTTTGCGGAGGAAATGAGAATATCATCGTTGACTTTTGTTTATTTATTTTTAAATTAGTTTGTTAAATACTTTTGAAAGAAATTATGATGATCAATAAATAAGAAATGTGATTTTATTATACATTTATTTTTCCGTTTTTAAAATAGGAGTTATGAAATCAATAAATAAGAAATACAACTTGAGACTAAATCGTGTTATAGTAGAAATTGATAATATGCAAGTCTTACATATTGTCATGGGGCTAGCGTCTTGACCTAGCAAACCACGCGGCCTTAGTCGATGTAACTTAGACAAACGACTAAGTTAGCCTTTTTCCTCACTTCGAAAGATCATACTTCCTTGGCACTGAAAAATGCTGAATCGTTCTAGGCAGAAGCAAACTATGAGAATGATCACGTAAGAACAAAAGAAAGAACATCAAGAACACTTAAGAACAACATAGATTTTAGAGTGGATGCCTTGATTACTCAAAGATGAGATGATACAAATGAGGTTAGGGAGGCCTCTATTTATAGTTGATTCCTCATACATCCGACGATTCCTACTGATTTACATTGATGGCTAAGATCAAGTCCCACCAACCACAATGGTACTACGAACGTTGAATCGTTCTAGTGAAAGCAAACAAATGAGAAGGCAACTCAAGAACAAAGGAAGAACGCTAAGAACGCTCAAGAACACAAGAGATGATTTAGAGTAAATGCTTGTTATTACTCAGAGAATGGATGATCCAAATGAGGTGGGGAAGACCTTTATTTATAGTTGAGTCCCCTTACATCTGATGGTCCCTAATGATTTACATTGATGGCTATGATCAAAGCCCGCCAACTACAATGGTACAATTCTAAGAATATTCCCTGCTAACTAAGGAAACAAATCCTTTGTTTACATGGAAAGTTTACATAGGTCAAAGTGGTTGTCTTCTAGAATCCCCTACAGATCGGGCTAAGTTTGGTGGTCTCTTTAGGTCCAAAATCTCTGTTAAAACCTCTTGGGTACCCATGTATGCATGTGACTCGTACCTGAACTGGCGGCCCGTGACAATATGCTCAATTCCCGTTCAATGGATGTTGGTTATATGACGATTTCATGTCACATTTACTCTATTTTTAAGACGGGATTGGGAGGTAAATATGGTCATGAAGGAAATATGGTAGTTGATGGTATTACTAGACTGGCCTGGCAATATCCATTTGGTCTCCATAAATTCAATAATCCACCTAATATGGTGTACATACTGATTGCCATGCCTAAGAGTATGATCCTTTTGTAATGGTCCAAGGGAATCCTATTTGAATAAAGAAAATTATATATATATATATATATATATATATATATATATATATAAACTAACAAGGTTTAACTACAAATTGTATCGTAACTTTTACGATATTTAGTTTAAATGATATTGTTGTTATAATATTTTGAGTATTATATTTTCACACATTTAAGAACACTAATTTCTGACTTAAAGGTCGGAAAACTTATAGATATTTGGATATGAAGTATCATTTTCATCAAAGATTACCTAAGACCTAATAACTATTTGCATCAACTAAAGCTTATATAAAGTATAATCCTTGTTTATTTGCTCTTGATTTTTTTTTTGTCTTTTATTGATTGTTGGGTTTTGGTGGGTTTGGGTTTGGCACCCCAATTTCATGAAATATACTAAACAATGGTTTAGTATCATTAAGAGCGCAGCAAGCATTTAGCTAAACAATGGTTTTGGATGTAAACATTACAATAATCAAAGTTCAAATGAGATAATATTTGCCCATTTCTATGTCTAACACTAAAAAATCAAATTTTAAGTCATAATTTTAAATTTTAAATCTTAAACCTTACACCCTAAACCTTAAAAAATACACCATACCTCAAATTTTCTAAACACTAACCTTAAACCTAAACCCTAATCGTAAACCTAAGTTTTTAGTATGAGACATAAATATGGGCATCAAGAAGAGGCATGAGATTTCTTTTCGTTTATTTTGGTCAAAATAAGGAATAAAAATTATCCACCCCTTTCGGTATCCCATTTATTCCCCGCACTAAAAAAATTAGAGTTACGGTTAGGATTTATTGTTAGAGTTTAGGGAATTAAAACTAATGTGTATTTTTTAGGTTTAATGATTATAGTTTAAGATTTAGAAATTAAGGTTATAGCTTAAATTTTAACTTTTAATGTTAGAACATAGAAAAGTACACCGATATATATATATTAGATATGTAATTTTTTAAACTGCATACACTTAAAACAAACAATAAAACTTTAACGCTTATTCTAACCAAAATAAAGACACGTGAAGCCTATTCAATACTTAAAATCTAATAACATAATCCAGTAGACTTAAAAAAACTCATAAACAATATATATGTATATATATTTAACTTCATAAACGATAATAAGAAAGCAGTCACATACTTCATTTTTGCAATTTATTTTTTAAAATATACCTAAAAAATAATTACATAATATTGTCATTTACGAAGAACAAGAAGGATTCCAATAGAGGCAGCTGCCCAAATACTGGATTGCTTCCCCTTACTCCATAAATAAAATAATTCATTCATTTGTCCTAATCTAATAATAATAAAAATAAAAATTCTACAACCCCAAAATGAAGGCATGGATATCATCCCAACTAGAAGCAGTGTAAAGAATTCCAGATTGGCCCTTCCAAACACAAGGGCTTCTTCCTTCAGCAAATTCCTTCTGTTTCTTAACCAAGCCCGGGAACAATGGGACAAAAGAAACGCCATATTGACTCCCCACTCTCCTTAGGCTTGAACTTGACCCTACCACAATTCCTATATCTGCTTTCACCAGACACAGCAAATCCCCCACTGAGTCTCCGATGTAAACACTCAACTTCTTTCCGCCATTGCCAGTGTCTTGTAAGATATCATTGAATGCTTGAATCTTGTCGATCGGGGACTGAACAAACCAAACAATTTCACCTGTGGATACTGATTCTTCATAACTGAACTCATTTGCATGTATGTTCTGAGCATCTAAACCCCCTGCTTCAACAAACTTTCTGTCAGTATTGACGATCAAGGGATAAATTCGGACATTCAGTTCCTCGAGAGAAATGAAAAAATTAAACCACATAACACTTGAGAAAGCACTCACAGCAACGGACAAGATAGAAGAATTAGAAGATGGTGGAAAGAGGGCTATTGAGAGAGAACAAACCTACCTGAAGAGAAAGCTGCCCGGATGAGATCACCACACCAACAATAAGAAAGGACATGGATATTGGCATTAAGACTTTTATTCTCTGTGATTCTTTTAAAGAAGCGAATGCAACCATCTTGAAGAATCAGTCTTTCTCCAGCTCGTTTAATGTCTTCAAGGTTTAGACCCTTAAGCACCCCTGACTCAATCACCCTGGAATTTGCTCTTTTCTCAAAGTCCGAGAGTTTCTCAAGTGCTTTATGCAAAGTTTCATAGTTGAACTCCACTGTAAAACCATGGGAAGCAAAAAAAATCAATGAAAAGGGACTAATTTAAATGTTATCCAGACATCTTTTTGAAGATTAAACACATATAATTAAATACCTTTCTCAGAAGGCAAAATGCTTTCTATGCATTGTTCATACTCTTCTGTGTATTGTGTAGAAAGTTGACCCCAGGTGTTCCTCAGCTCAGCAGACGACATCCTCGCAAGTTGACCAGCTGGTTAGTTCTGATCAGATTTTGGGGCTGTTACTATTGCTATCTCTGCCAAAATGGCAGATGAATCAACAACCGTGCAAGTAAGATCAAAATCAGAAAATATCATACGACGATCTTGTTCAGGGACATGTTCCTTAGTCAAAGGAGCAATAGTAGGCTGAGTAAGCGGTTGACTATAGAAGAACTCTATTTCAAGCTTCATTGCTTGGTGATAAAGTTTCTCAATGATGTTTAGTTCCTCGCCTGTCAATGGGACACTAAGTTTATCCAGCAGGTCTTCGGTTTGCAGAGCTGATGCCTAAATTCAAAGAATCATCAGTTGAGCCATGGGATTGAAGGGCAACTTATCTAAAGATTTTCGCTCTGGACTGTAATCAAGTTGACCACTACAAACAATGAGTGCTATCTATGCCATACCTGAAAGCTTTCGGAAGAATAATTCTCAATCCACTTTTTGTATGGATGATCGTGCTCATTGGATTCTAGAAGTGCCTGAAACTCCTTGCCCAAAAAGGCATACAGCCTCATGCAAGGTGTCATGGCCCCTAGAGTGTAAGCTGCAATTTTTGTTTTCTCAAATGGAGTGAAAAGTGTTCCTGGAGCTTTTAGTCCTTCAATTTTCCCTGAAGCTGTAGCCAGCAAGAATTCTGTATACTTCAAAGTTGCAGAATTGACAGGGCTCTCTTTAACACAGTCAGAACCCCACTCCTGCAGAACTCCAGCATTCAGACCAATAAGACACCCCTAACCAGACAAGAACTAAGGAGCCAAGATATGCATACAGATTAATAAATAACTATCTTAGAGAGTAAAAGCTTTATTGTATTGTAAATAGCATAAGGCAGATAGAATTTATTCTATAAAAAAGTGTTATTATTTACTCAAATCCCTTTATAAGATTTCTCTTGAGTAATGGTTTAATAAACTTATAATATCAAAATCCACCCCACCCCCCCATCCAACTGAAATTTGTCATCCATGAGGAGGTCAGGATATTTCATAGGACAGCCATCTATATGATCAGAAATAAAGAATCAAAGGGATAACGAATTAATGATATCCAAGCAATGTACAAAAAGTCGGGATTAATATCTATTGGATACCATTTCATATGCCAGTATGACCTCAGGTTTAATCACCTAAGTAGTTGGTGATAATGTTTCGTAAATATACAAGCAATGGCAATGGGAGGAAAGATTCAATTTCCTTTTTTCATTTTAACTTTTCCAATAACTGAGCACGCAGTAAGCAATAGAAAAAAAGAACCCAACTTACGCACCTGTACAAAAGAATTGTGCATTTTTAGCTCCTCCAAGACAGCCTTCCTTAACTCAGAGATAGCTAATTTTGCATCATCGTCGTCAGCACAGTCTTCTGCCAATTCATATCTACAATCCAGATTGAAGAAAACAATAAATCAACTTAGGACCTATGCCTTGGTATAAACAGAAAAAGGCAATTCTAATTAAAACTAGCTAAGGGAACAAATATATTCCTTTTAATCTAGCACGACATGTCAATTTAAATTATGGAAACCTCCAATTACTTTTCACCAAATAATTACTCAAGCAACCAAGTAGTGCTTAGAAATTAAAGTTTCAATCATCTTCTTTTCCTAATTTTCTCAGCAACCAAATCTAGGAAGCGGTTGAAGCTAACTAATATCAATCTTATAACAGAAATTCAAGTCTCAAATATCAATTCTCACTTTTCGCAATTCAACAAGACGGTTCAAAAACCATGATCATTTCCCCTTAAACATAATATCAGCAAGGATTTAGCAATACCAAAGGATAAAAAGTTTATGCCGATTATTCAATTTTCTTTAAATTTCTATTCAATAAAAACTAAACATGGGTAAAAAGTAAATCCCCATTTGATATTTCAATTCCCTTCCATCTAATCTTAGCATATACTGTACAGCAGTACAAAACAAACAAATAAATCAAACAGAAAAGAAAAGCAACTCTAAACCCAAAAATACATTCTACAAAACAAACAACATCCAAATCGAAAATTCTATCTAAAAGACCAAAAAAAAGGAGAAATGAAAAAGGGACTCACGCACGAGCAAAGGCTTTGAAAAAGTGTACATCTTGGGCAATATAATGGCGAAAAGCATCGATCTTGAGAGACCCAGAAGCCAAACAAAGAGCGAAAGGTGAGTAAAGAGAAAGCATGGATTCTCTACGGAACTTGATCCAGAACCTTGTCGCTAGACGGTCCTCGGTGGGGAAAACGACAGCAGAGGAGGACTTTGGAGGGATCGCCATTGGATTCGACAATCTCGGAGTCTGCGAGGAGCAGAATCGGCTGTGGGATCGGACGAGTCGGGAGAGAGCTGTGATCGGATAGGGAGAGGAAGAAAAGAGCGAACGCATCAAAGAAAGAGAAGAGTGGCTTTTGGCAGTAATGGCGGAGGAGAGGAGAGGAGAGGAGAGGAGAGAGTATGTGAAAAGGGAGGGAATGCGTTTTATCTATACTATTCGTTTTGATGTGAAATAAATGAAAAGAAACAATTATATGAGGAAAACCCTGAAATAAAAATAATTTACAACATTAATCACTCAAATTTCTTTTCATTTCTATTTTAGTCATTAAAGTTTAAAAATGTTCAATTTAATAATTTAACTTTCGAATTGCTACTATTTTGATATGACATGATATATTTTATTATTTTTTAATGTCATATCATACTTAAATTAAAATGCCTATATTATAGAGTATCATCCCTACACTTTCTTTTCTTGATGAACCAGTCTTCATTTTCAAAGCACAAAAAAACATTAAAGGCATTTTAATGTAACATATCAGAGACATTTTAAGAGTAAAAATAAAAGTGAGATCTAAAACATAGGAATTGAAATACATATCTGGGTGAATAAAAAATGAGTGGGAGATAGTTATCCATCATGGGAGAGTAAACGACAAGGTAATTATTCTTAAAGGAATTGAAGGTAGGGGAAGTGTTAATTCGATCTTTCTTGTTCTTGCTTAGCTCTAATGCCATCGCCGTTCTCCCTCTCATTTTGGGATTAGAGTTTGTAGATTAGATATTTGTTTATTGCAAAAATAAACAGGGATCGAAGATGGTAGTCCAATGATAGTCAAAGCTACTGTCTCCGTCGGAGTCTGAATACCATGCTCCTCGTGTCCATGGTGAAGTCTTGCATGTTCTCTTTTATACTATCAGGATATGTGTCGTGGCCAGGTTGTCATGGCATGCTGATGAGATTGGCTATGATTAGACGTCCTAAGTTTGTGTTGCTAGCCACAGTGATCACGCGAGTTGTCACGTGATCGTTAGATGTCATCCCGTTCATAGTCCTACTTCATTCACCATAGGCTGCAAAGAGGACCAGATAATTCAGAGATGGTTGTACACATTTGTCGTTAACAATTGATTGCTGGATATCCTTCGTGCATATCGTTTGCGGTCATGTTCACGGGCTACACAGTCGTGACATGTGGCGGTAGGTATTTGTAGGTACTAACAATTTCCCCCCAAGTGAGAGAAGGTTATAAAGTGACCTTTTCGAGCCTGAGGTACTCAGAGAGGGCTCCTTGTGTTGAAGCTTTCATGGTTATAAGGTATAAATCACCGTATAAGTATTATAAAGGTTATACGAAGCGTCACGTAATAACTCTCTGTAATGAATCATTGTATACAAAACATCACATAACAGAACACTTTATCAGCGAAACGTGTCGATGAAGACACGGTTCTTAGGTATAAATAAAAAAAATGTTGATAATTTTAAGATATTATTTTGCTTATCTTGTTATCTATTTTTGGGTTTTCGAAGAGGAAAATAAGAGAAAAAGAAAAGACTTTTGGAAAGGAAACATAATTGTTTGTGCTCGAATGGCTAGTTCGCTTGTTGTGGTCAGTGGTGAGTATTCTTGCACTATGGAGGCAGATGAGTTGTTGAAGACGCTAGAGTGACAAGGTCTTCGTGCTGCTAACCATTTTCATTATCAATTCAGCTTGCCGAAGAGGGCATTTTGCCTGAGTGCATGCTCCGATGAGGGGAAGTCGTGGTGTTTGATTCATCTTTTTCACTTTTGAAGTCGAATTCCATCTATCATTGCATCCTTTTTTTAAATTGGTTTGTTGTGGCACTGGGTCAATTAGGTGGATGTAGTTGGTGGACTTTGATGACATACTCTTGAATTGTAAAATTCATGGGGACGAACCTTCTATCGACGTATTTTGTTACTTTTATAATGTGATGGCTGGCCATGACAAGAATGCAAAGGGTTTTATAACCATTGGTCATCGTAGAGGAAAAGTGTCGGTGATGAGCAATCAATGCAATAATCTTCGCTTGTATAGGACAAAATATATCAAAGTGGAGTGTAGTGTTAGAAGCTTTCCGTTTCCTGTTGTATGGCATCGGCCGATGAAGAATAGGGTTGCACCGCCTAACGTGGAAAAAATGTCACCTGCTGAATTGAGGCTTCTCAAAAAGCTAGAAAGTGACCCACCTTCATGTTTTAAGGAGGTATGCACTGTTAAAAATGTTTGGGTGTATTGTTTGGAGGAAAAAACTCCAATGGTTGGGATGAAGAAGATTTCAATGTTTTTCTAGATGGCTCCTTGGCGAAATGCCCATTCGTGTAGAGGCTTGGCCCTTCGATGAGGAGAGCGATGAACGAGTGGTAAGGATTCTTCTGGTTACTGAAGACGAACTAGAGGATTTCTTTTTTGAGTACACGGGCGTCAGGGGAGATGTCCCTCCAGGTGGAGTCAGTGGAGAGGCTGCTCTTGTTGCCCCGAGAGGTTGCGCTACTGTTAACCTGTCCGACTCTAGTCGTGGTAGGAAAGAGGGAATACAGGTAATCTTAAATTCGCATGTTGTGTATGGTTCAGAGAATGAAGGTAGCTGTTCGCAGTTGGAACACATGACAAAAAGACGGATGGATACAAATATTAGTTTGGTGTAGACTCTAAGAAAAACAAATTTCTTCTGTTTATTTGTATATGTTTTTTTCATGTTTACTAATGGTTGTTTGTTTTCATTTTTCTCTTTTTGTATGTGTGTGTGCTTTGTAGGGGTGACAATTTCTGCTCCTCGGGCTATAGTGTCAGGTACGATGATTTCTATTTCTATTATCGGGCAATTAGGTTCACCAAGTTCGATGGAAGTGGCGTCTTCAATGTTTCCAAGTTCGATGAAAGTGGCATCTTCAAAGGTTCTTAATAGTGGCCATGCAATCCCTTAGTATCTCTGTCTAATCATGAATCTAACGTCCTCGTTCCAGTTGCATCGTGTGCCTAACTAGTGATTTTGTGCAAAGTGTGCATTCTGGCATGGTCGAGCCAGGGCCCTTCGCTTTTCTGATATGCACTCCTCGATGCTCTTTTTTCTAATTTACATATAAATTGAACACCTAATAACAAGTATTTGAATTTCTTAACAATGGGTCTTAGGCAAGTGTCCTCCTACCCAAACCTAGTTACGACACTGCCCTCGATCACTCTCGGGCAAACCCCCAACACCCAAGCCTGCACCCTACGATACTCGAGCACACAACTGCTTACCATTACGGCACCCTTTGCTTTGCACTCGAACCCCTTAGTCTATCCATCTAAACCCCTTAATCTTTCATCTGCCCTTATTGAGGCCCAAACCCATTTCGACGCTAATGTTCTAATAAAAAAACTTTTATTTTCATTTAGGGCTTCCAACTTGCTTTTCGGTCTCGTGGGTAAAAATCGGGTTTAGGGTTATCAATAAATTAATATTGTTGTTAATATTTAGTTTAGATTCCATATTACTACCACATAATTTGTTAATTGAAGGTTCGAATACCATTGGACGTAATAACACTATTGATGGTGATAAAAGGATCGCTTATCAGCTCGTTTGGTTCGTGTTGCCATTTCAATATAATAAACACTGTAAGTAGTAATTTGTTTTGTATAGTTACCTGAGCTACTGGAATGCACGGTATATCATGCATACATATCTGTTTTGTTGCATTCGGGTTAGGTTCGTAGGAGAAAGTTTCTGGTTGTTCACCCATTTAATGGTTGGTAATCTCACGCTCTATTTTGGTGGTTCTTCCGATTCGATTGGTAATTACACGCTCTTTTCTAATGGTTCACCCTCACGGACTGACTCGTAATTATGCGCTCTGTTTGATGTAGTTATGAGGAACTCACTCGGATCGATGTGTAGCGGTATTTTGGGTAGTTAAGGGCTTATTAGCCCGCCTCTACATTTCTGGTGAAATCATGAAATTTGTGATATGTTATATGAATGTTTACTCTGAGCAAGATCTTTCTTTACTATGCCGTGCCCGTATTGTCTATTTGCATCGTTTAGACCACATTGAGCTCTTTAGCTAGCCCTGGTAGTTTGTTTCCCTTTCATATTGCATTGGATATTATGACCAAATTTTGACATTTTGAGAATTCAAATCTTCGTTCTTCCACTTAATATGTTCTCTCAATTATCTCTTTATTTATACGCACAAAGGAGTAATTTGGTCCCTTAATAATTATAAATCAGCAATGTTATCCCTCATTTTTAATTGTATCAATTTAGCCAATCTACTATTTCAAAATCAACAATATTGCTCATACTTTTTAATTTCATTAATTTAGCCCTCAAGCTCTTTAATTGCATCAATCTCTCCATGTGACTGTTTTTGACTAACATAATTATTATCATTAGTCTCTCTTTGTCATGTCAGGCCCCCTGTTTGTAAATAACTAACATCGTATGAGTTAGGATGTCTATATGTTATTTTTTAATAACTTAATATCATCTATTAATATGGTGGCATGTCAATTTTGATGATGTAATACTGACAGTGAAGTTGACATGATTTTTTTAAACTATAATTTTAAAATAAATAAATAAATCTAAAACTCTTCATTCGTACTATCATGTCATCAAAACTGATCCGTCATCAACGACATTACAATACATTTTGGCAATAACAATCGATGTGGAAGCAAATAACGACCTGTACACATAATTTAATGGCTCTGTCAGTTAATGATAGTCAAAGAGCAAGATTGATACAATTTAATAGTTTGAGAGTTAAATTGATGAAATTAAAAATGAGAAGTAACATTGCTGATAGTAGAATATTATTATGGCCAAATTAATTCTATTAAAAAGAAATGACAATATTGTTGATTTGAGATTACTACAACGTCGAGCCTTATTTATCTTTTTATAAGCTCTAAATATTATTAAAAAGAAATTCACACGTCCGGTAGATACTTTTAGAAGAAAAAGAAGGAAAAAAACTCACACAGGCCTGATTTAGATTATGAGTCCTTAAGTTTGGTAAACTTTCATCCATCATACGATTTGTTATGTCAACTTTATACCTAGATATGATTTCAAATTCACAATAAATAAACTCATCTTTATTTTTGAAAAGCTTTACACAAAACCTGCAAGCGCTCTTTAAATAATGTAATTTAATAAAATCGGATTCATCATAAACTGGCTTCAAAACTAAAACTGTTTTTAAGGTCACCTTGATGATTGGTGTGATCGTTACAATCTGGTCGTAACGTTAAGACCGGATATGAGATGTTACAATTCTATTCTATTCCTTTGCTAGCAGATGCACCGTCTGGTTCGTAGCTTGACCGACATGCTAAGCATCCACAACGAACGCTGCAGGGGCTGAAACAAGCATAAACATATCATGTCATCATCCCGGATCACTATGCTAATACAAACAACACCAGAAATAGGATCATATGCAATATCAAAGTTCACCTTAACCACGCCACTCAACGGCGGCTTCCATCGGCGAACCAACCGATCGGGTGTCTCAAGCATTTCATACATCGCCTACTGTCCTACATACACACAAATAAATTCAGCTCATAATTATTTTTACCAGTGCCCTCATGTAACACTGCATTTTGGTTTAACCAAATTGACTAAAGTGGCGTCAAGAACCTTAAAAAACTAGCAACATCTAGTATTTTTCGCAACCGGATCGAATATTATTGAATTTGTCGGCTTAACCCAATATACATGAAATTATAATGGGCTAAACAGGCTACAGCCTCTCATATTAACCAATTCTGAACAAACTTCTAGCCCAAACAATCCAGAACTATCATCACAACCAACTGCTTTGCAATAACTCTCTCTCGAATAAAATGAACATCTATTTCAATATGCTTAATTCTAGCATGATGTGTAAGATCAACTGCCGTGGAAACAGTAGATGTGTTATCACACCAAACTGTAAGTATGCCTACCTTTTTCACAACATTAGGCTATCCCTTAAGACGCAGCTGTTACATAATGTAGTGCTCGCGTTGTAATACTACCCATGGATTTAAATTGTGGTTGCGATCGAATTTTCGATTATGTTTATCGCGGTTACAAACATAACGGATACTATTGTAGTCACTGCGGGTATTACGGTTGTAATTTTTTTTCAAAGAACATATGCAAACTAGACGATCTTTTTGGTTGGTAGTCCATTGGCTTGAAATTTGTAGAAAATAAAAGCATAGCAAACTATGGGATTCTGCAAATTCAGGAAAGCTCCAGCTGCTGAATTCACAATGTTAGTGAAGCACAAATTCATACCCTATCACGTATATGTGAAACTGCTTGAAAGTTATAAAGTGTTGTTGTTGTTTTACAAAATTAAATAAGAAGCAAGGCATCGCTTACATATTCTATTAATCTGTATGACTAGATATGAATTAACCGTTCTGATAAGTTAAACTTGAAATCCCAAATAAGGCTTTACTATAAAATAAATGACTAAACTATAATTGTTTTTTGTTTTAGGTTTTTAAAGTCTATTTTGCTCATAATATGTGCTTAAAGTTTTATTTTGTTTGATTTAGGTGCATGCAATTAAAAAAACTTATTTTGTTTGATTTAGGTGCATGCAATTAAAAAAACTAACATTCAATCATTATTTAACAGGTGACTTATTTTAGCCATCTATTTTGACCCAAAAATAAGTGTAGGTATTTATTTTGACCAAAATAAACTTTAGACGCTTATTTTTACAAAAAAAATAACTTTAACACATACTCAAGCCAAAATAAACTTTATACATCTAAAACAATATATATATATATAATTTGTACATTTATTTTATATTAAAGCCCCAAATAACAACAAATTAAATATTTCAGTGACAGATACACCTCCAAAAACCTTGCCCGTCACTGTTCTCACACTTGGACAAGCTCACTGACAACCCAGAAAATATAAAAGAAAAATAAACCATAAAAGGAAAAAAAATATGTTCATACAAAACTTCAACGTGACAGCACAATTGCTGGTTCATAACAATTTCTGCAATTTTCCATCACTGTTTTCCCATCTTTTTTTCCTTGTTAGAGTTCTCAATACAATCATATCATGTCATCATCATCTTCTATTATGGACATAGAGACAATTAATCACATGAGCCTTTTCTTCCACACTAAAAGATGGAGCAATGAAAAAGAAAGTTCGGTCCAAATTGCATTGCAGCAAATATTGAACCACAAATGAATATTTCGGATTTTGATGTAAGTGTCGGATATGGTTCGTGTTTAATACATGTATATTCCTTTTTTTCTATGAATTTGGAAGGACTTAAAAAAAAATACCTCCTCATATCTGAGTATCGTTTACTCAAAGATATGGTTAGTGAAACCATTTACAACCTTATAAATTCTATCACTTTGGAACTTTGTTGATGATTCAGAGCCGTGGCCTACCTTCTGGCTGGTTAACATTGACAAGCTTCGGGTCCTTTTGTGGTCCATGATTTCTTGATTAAAGTATTTTCCAATAGGGTTGGAAGTCTGAACTTTGAGTGCGATCGAATATGGCGACAACTTGTCATTTGGCATTATGTTAATGACCTGATGTTGGGTTAAGTTTTGAGCAGGTAAGGAGCCAGAGTTAGGGGCGAGTAAAACTCGATTCGGTTTGAATAAATCGAATTTTTTTACTCGACTTGACGTGAAAAAACTCAACTCGTTTTGACTCGACTCGAAAAAAAATTAAATAATGTTTAAGTTGAAAAGTGGAAATTCGAATAACTCAAAAATTTTAGTAATTAGTGGATCGATTTTAAGTTTGGGTCGAGTCCCTCAACTATGTCTGATATATATACACACACATATTGTATATGGATATAAAAAATCGTTTAAATTGAAATCAACTTGTGTTATAACATTGTAAATAATTACAATTAAATTTGTACAGAAACTTGCAAACTCGACTTGAATCGAAAAATTTCAAATAAAGTTTGAGTCATAAAATTGAACTCGCAAACTCGAGTAACTCGAAATGTTTTGACTCAACTCGATCGAATGCTCACCTATAACCAGAGTTTGGAGTTTGGGGGCAAAAATATAAATTTTGAAAAGTAGGGAGCAAATTCATAGTTAATCGATTTTTAAAAAAAAATTATACAAATTAAAGGTTAAAAAAATTGTGGAGCAGGGGGAAGGAGCTCCTCCCATTGCCCACATAAATCCGTCTCTGATTTTGAGCAAGTTGAATGGATCTTTCGGTATTGAAATGTCAATTGAATATTGACTAAGTTAATACCGTTATTATTGCAATGAAATACAATCGAAACTTAGCACCATCAATTTCATTGGTTTGAGAATAAATTCTCTGTCAAATAATATCGATCTCTTAAGGGGATCATAATGGGCTATATATGATAATGGCTTAAATGAAAAATAGGTGCACATTTGAGATCAGAGAATAAAGGCAATAAAGCAACGGTATATTGGGGATTTTTGACCATAAAAGATCAGCAAGTAGTGTTAATTATTAGTATGGTGAATATTCCATTGAGTCAAGTTAAAAAATCGAATTAGATGGGTTGATGAATATTTTTTTTACCATTCAAATTTTATTTATTTTTTTCGAGTCGAGTTGAGTTGTTTGAATTTTTATCCAAATTTAATTATAAATATTTATAATATTATGATATTGATTTATTTAAATTTAAACGACTTTTTATAGCCATATACGATATATGTATATATTTCTTTATTTTTTTCACAAGTGAGAGTAAGATTTGTAATATTATTTAATAAAACAAATATCATCTAATATAATATATTTATAATATTATTTTTTAAAGAAAATTTTTTTTAAAAAAATATTGATGGAATTACGAAGGAGTCAAGATATTAATGGAAAGACAAAATTTGCGAAAGAATTTAGCCATAGGACTAAATTAAATAAAATACAAAGTTGCAAAAAGAGAATATTTATTTTCAAATAATAAATTGAAGTTATATAGGTATTCTACAATGGTAGATGAGCATGTGGTTCAAATTTGGTAAAAAAAACTTAAAATGAAGGAAGAACTGAAGAAATAAGAAAAACATGCACAGTTGATGGACTCAACTCGAACTCGAAAATTGATTCACTAATTATTAAAATTTTTGAATTATTCAAGTTAACGAGTCATATTTTATCATTCAAACTTAATTTGAAAATTTTCCGAATCAAACAAAAAATTTAATTTTTCAAGCCTATTCAAATTTTACTCACCCCTGATTATCGATACAATTTCATTAGATAGTTGAAAAGATTGTAAGTATATTAATGTATATATTATAGACATTCTTCAAAGAATTGGAGTTGAAAAACAAAGTTATAAATCAAAATCCAGGTTTAGGTTAGGACTAATTTATTCCAAAAAATGTTAATACTATTTTTTTATTTTTTTTACTATTGATATTCAAAATTTGTAACTACACTTTTAATTTAAATATATTTTTTAAAAGAAAAAAATCAGCGGCATTGATTCTCCATGTGGCCCATGGATAGGGAAATGGAAGTAGTTCCATTAAAAATATGAAGAAATATTGATAAAAATCAGAAAGAGATTATAAATGTTAAAATTCAAATTTTAATATTGTTTTTAAAAGTAATTATAAGAAGTAAATGAATTAAGTGTCAAAATCAGCTTTACATTTTTCTTGCCCTTTCCCTGAGGAACTTGATGATCCAAAGGTGCGTTGTGATTTTCTTTGCTTTTGTATTGTCTGGTCATTTTTGTTTCCTTTTCTTGCCCATGCTTTTGCTGTAATAAGATATTTTGTGATACATATCTGAAGAATCAATCACTTTAGTCTCCAGAAGTATATTCGAGTTCAAAATTGTGAAAACTTGTATGCCTTTTGATTTCAACATATGGATCAAAATTCTCAGCATATAGGCCATTTAGACCCATTAATTTCAAACATGAACCATTATAAAAAGCATGAAATAAAATTTTTTAATAGGTAAATTGAGATTTTCCCATTTTGTTTCTTTATTAGTTTCAATGTTTTTTTTCTTTAAGTTGTTCAAATTTAATATATATTATATGTTACATGACATGCTCTTAGAATGTCATGTGGATTTTTTGTAACGAAAAATTAGACTAGAGTAATGCGTAGTACAGTTGAAAAGTTCAAAGGATAAATTGAACCAAAAAATTCTTCGGGTACAGAGTGATAATGAGATATAACTTTAAGGGCAAAAGGTCATTAAAAATCTAACCCCAAATATATCACAAATTTTTTGATTTAACAAACAGACTTTTTTCGATTTAGTCCATTTCTTTGAATTTTTAAAGTTTTTAAATTTAATATATATCACATGGCATGTCCCTCGTTGATTTTTCTGTAACGGAAGTATTGGATAGGGTAACGTGTATCATAGTTGGAAAGCTCAGAGATCAAACTAAATTAAAAAATTCTTCATGTACCAAAGTGATAAAGAAGTACAACTCTACGGGACACAAATAACTAAATAAATAAATAGTATATATAGGGAAATTTTACTCCTAATTGGTATTGAACTTACAACCTAGAGAAGCAGAGAATATGTCAATCGAAAACTTTCAACCATTTGCTTTAAAAGTTGTTGACAACTATAATCTTATATTTTGTTGACTAAACAACATTTTTTTTATTTTAACCAAATGAATCAAACAAAATAATATGCCATGTCCGTTAATATGTTGAACAATTTAAAGAGTGAATAATTTTACTGCAAAAGATAATCAAACATTTCTTTTCTATACTAGTCATTAAACAAAAACCCAATACATTTAAACATATTCGAATTTATACATAAAATAGACTATAAGTGAACTCCCTTGGTCATTGAGCCAATCAATGGGACTTGATATTCCTTGACCTAAACATTGTTGAGTAATTATTTTACAATCTTTGTGTAACATATAAAAGTTTACAATTACAAGGACAAAACAAAAAAAAAACTTTAATCATACATTTGCAGGCGACCGGCGACCTTCCGACGATGGACTTATATTTGTAGGTTCAATTTTGGTCATCATCAACCCCGGCCTCATTGAAAACTCCTCTTCATCATTGTATGCATAGGCAAATCCCCCATGTCTAGTTAAGTCCATCCCTTGAGTTTCATCCTCGGTAGAAATCCTCAACAATTTCATCTTATGTAGCCCGTAAAAGAGTGGCCCCATTGTGACCGTCACCCACCCTATTATGGTCAATATTTGGATGATTTGGGCCCCTAATAACTTTCCTCCACCACCCATGAACAGACCGTACGGCCTCCCTGGTTGCCCGGGATACACCTCGTTGACGTAGTTCTTCGTCGCGAACAATCCGGTGAAGAGTAAACCCCACGCGCCGCACCCTCCGTGTAGTTGGGCTGCCTCGAGTGGGTCATCATACTTGAGTTTGGATGCCAAGATGTTGAATCCAATTAGAACCCATGCTGCTACAAACCCACATATGATTGCAGCCCAAGGTTCTACTACTGAACAACCGGAGGTAATTGCTGCAAAGCCTCCTAATAAACCATTGCATACATCAATTACATTCCAATGGCCAACCAATAGCCTCTTGCTAAACAAGGTTGTAAGGGCAGCCGTGCACCCGGCCAATGTTGTTGTGATAGCCGTCCTTCCGACAGCACTCCATTGTCCATAATAGCCTCCACTGCTACCATATACTTTCATGATGGTTACAAATGAACCTGGGTTAAACCCGTACCACCCGAACCACAGGAGAAACGTCCCGAGGACCACTAATGAGGCACTATGACCACGTAACGCCACAGATCGTCCTGCTTGATCAAACCGACCGATCCTCGGGCCTTCGATCAACGCACCCCATAGCCCGGCAATACCGCCAACCATATGAACCACACCTGAACCGGCAAAGTCGATCACCCCCGAATCAAATAAAAGGTTATCGGTTCGAGTCGGGCTGGCCCACCCATCTCCGGACCAAAACCAATGTGAAACAACAGGGTAAACAAAGCCGGTTAAAAAAGAGGAGTAAATAAGGTAGGCCACAAATTGGGTTCTTTCAGCTATGGACCCACTAGTGATCCCAGCAGCAGCTATAGCAAAAGCCCATTGATAAAGGAAATAACTATAATCAAAAGAAGGTGAAGGGAAATCATGAAGTCCAAAGAAGTGACGTCCGATGAAACCATTAGACGGGCCACCAAAGGCCAAGGCGAAACCGAAGAGGTAATACGACAGAGCACCGGCTGCGGCGTCGAGGACGTTAGTCAACATGATGTTCATGGTGTTCTTAGCTCGGACAGAGCCGGCACAAAGCATGGCAAAGCCGAGCTGCATGGCGAAGACGAGGTAAGCGGAGAAGAGGAGGTAAGTGTTGTCGATAGCGTGAGTGGCGTCGGAGAGTTGGTTGGAGATGGTGGAGAAGCGGCCACAGAGGAAGGAGGCGAGGGCGGTTGCATTGGAGGAGGAAGATGAGAGGAGGGGAACGAGGTCGGAGGCGGTACAAGTGAGGGAATCCATGGCGGAATAATGAAGAAGGAAAGAGGGGATGGAAACACAGAGAATGGCCGAGCGTGTGATTATATAAAGAGAGTGGAAAGGAGTGGTGGAGGGTAAGAGACAATGACAAATTGTGTTATTCCTTTTTGTAGCAAACTTCAAAATGAAAATTCTTTATTTTATAATAATAATAATAATAATAATAATAATAATAATACAGCAACCAATATTGTAGGTTTATTTATTTATTGTAAAATCAAATTGTAAATTTAAGTGCGTGTGTGAAAAACTCATTGAATAATGTTAGTGGTAAAGAGTGATGCATATATATATATATATATATATATATACTTATTTGCTCTTTTGATTTTTTAAAGTTTTGTTTTAATTAATTCGGGCCGATTCGCGTCGTACATTTAGTTTTGGTGAGTGAATATCCTAACGTGGATTCTCTACATACACAAAATCTCGAACTCGATATTTGCTTAAGCGATATTAATATACTTACCACTTGAATCAACCTCTATTAATATATATTCCTTTTAAGTGATGAGTGATGATCTAGATTTGAATATTGTATTTTGTAGGTGTGTAAAATTATCTAAATATAAAATTGGACTAAAATATTAATTTATAATTTAATTAGAATATTAAAAATGAATGTGTGAAGAAGAGATAAAATGAGAATCGAGTGGTGCCAAATTGAAGGCGATGTGATTCATATGATACTATCTAATTGTAGAAAAATAATAATCGTGTAGTCAAACCAATTTACACACCACACCACCGCCCAGCAGGAAGTAGTTAGTGCCACAAAACCAGGCTAAAGCTCTAGGCCCATGCTGACTCTGTTGCAGTGGATCCTGACTGTATTTATTTATTTTTCCCGTTTAACCGTTAGTATTCGAGTTATTGTCCGATTAAACTATATTGAACTTTATAAATATCTAATATAAGGATGACTCTTTCAATAGAACTATCTTTATTCCCAACGTTATGATCGAACCTCTTATCTTACTTAAGAAATTTAACGCCTCGTTTAAAATAATGGGTTGTTGGTTGTATCTATTTATTTATTTATTTATTAATATTAACTTTATATATTAAGTGTTTAATTAAAATAATGCCATGGGTTAATTATATTCCATTTGAGTAATAAAATGCCATAAAAGCAAAGTCAAATCAAGACTAAAATATTGAGTAGAATTCACCTGCAGCAAAACTTGCCACAATTAATTGTTTTAAGTTTTATAATTTAATTGTTTCAATTTTTTAATACTGATTAGCATTATTTTCCTGCAGATGCAAGGGTTTTTTTTTTTTAAAGATGTTTATTCAATTAATATAGAAACTTGATTTTTGACAAAAAAATCTTTACTTATTAAATTTTATTTATTTTGAAAAGGTTAAATTTACCACAATAATTTATCATCTTAAGTTGACATGGGAGAGATGTACGATTCACAACCTTTAAAACAATTATTTAAACATATAAAAATAATCTAGCTAAAGTAAAAATAATAGAATAAAGAGTCCGTAAATTGAAGAACTTAATAAACTATTTAATTGTTAATATTTTATAATGATATTTTTAATTCATCCCAATTCATCTCTTATTTTATATAGATGTAATAAATTTTTATACCTAAATATAAATTAATTAAGTTATTAGAGCCAAACGTGTTCTGTCACTTTAAAAAATCATTGGTTTTCAAAGTTAGCCGCTCTCCTTATAAACTCTAGCCGCTCTTTCAAATCTCAAATATCTTTTGCATATAATTTTTTTTCTTTGGTTAGTGGTCCACGACCACTTTTAGTATTGGTTATCGATCACCGAGTTTATTTTTTTTGTTTTTTCATATTTTAATAAAAATCTATGTCTTTGTGACACACGTTTTTTCTATCCTTGTGACACGTTTTTCTTTGTTTTTTTGTGGTTCGTTTCATATGTTCTTGTGACATGATTTTAGCATACCTTAGTGGTCGATTGGTGCTCGTATAGAGATCTTCACGACGCTAATCTCTAATTATAGTTCTGTCGGTGGCCTTAGAAAGATAGATCCCACTCGGTTAATAATTTGTTGCCGAGGTAATTAGACCTGGGTAGCGGAGCAACTTGCCTGATAGCTTGGTTCTCTCACCACTCCTTTTTTACCCCGTAAAGTGTCTCGTTTGGATAAAGATAAAGAGATCCAAAAAACTTTCTGAATTTTGATATGCTAATCTCGATGGAAGTGTTTGCTTTTCTTTGCACCATTGTAAGAGACTTTTAGTGGACTTGTCCCCTTTTTTTTCTTTTTGATGCATTATATTGTATTATCTTTCATGGTGATTAATAAAAATTTAGATGCTATTATTCAAAAAAAATAATAAGTTATTAGAGATTATTCAATTTAAAAAAACTTATTCTATTCTTTATATTTTACTAAACTATTATTATTTTGATTTTAATATAATTATTAAAGATCAAAGTCACAAATCCATTCACAGATCGATTTAAACATCTTCATTTAAAAATCATGATTCAAAAGGTGCATGTTAATTTTTAATCAATTTAGAAATATTTATTTATTTATAAATGGTCTAAAGGTGATTATAAGGTAGTATTTGTTCATACATATTCTTAACCCTTTGACAATGGTCATACACCTTATAGAAAAAATGATTTGAATTATTGTCTCTTAAGATGAACGTCATCCGCTTTTCTACTGGAACACTTTGTGGGTTAATTATAAATTACTATCATGTATATTATATTTCTCAGTTAGTTAATATGAAGAGAGCTAAATAATTATTATTTAAATCAAGTTTCACAATTAATCGGTGTTACTTTATTATAAATGTTTTTTTAAAGTGGGGTGGTGTTCGACAAACAAAATTCGTCTATTTTTTCTATTTATATGTTTTACAAATAATTTATATTACGTGTATTGATAAATATTTTTTTATTATTTTATTAATTATTTATATTTTATTAATAATACACATAATATAATTAATTGATATAACATATAAAGATACATGAAAAAGATAAAGAAATTTTAGTAAGGGTTGGACCTGTTGCTCGTGATATTTGGTTTTATTGTAACTCTTGCTTGTTTTCGGTGTTTTCTGTTAATGTTGGTGTCTGAGTGTAATATATTCTTTATTAGAATACTGACGCAATTAAATTGTCGAAAATATAATGCTTACAAATATTAGAGTACTGACGCAATTAAATTGTCGAAAATATAATGCTTACAAATATTAGAATACTGAAACAATTAATTATGGAAAATTGTTTATAAATTAACTGAAATGACGTGGCAAGTTTGGATGAAAGGGACAGGAAATGGGGACCAGGGACTCTACTCATATAATGCTAATAATTAAATTACATTTATATAATTTATATAAAAAATAAATTATTCATCATATTTCAAGGCAAAAAACCAAAATATTGTCTTTAATTTTTTCTTACAATACGATAAGACCCAGTTTATTTCGTAAAATATTATACTTTCTACAATTTTTTTAAAGATGATAATATTTTTTACCGTCTATAAACAGTAAAAATAAAAATATAATTCAAGGATGTTCCATCTTCAAACAGTGGTCATAGTGTCATGTGGAGCGCCATCAACGAAGCAGGCACTGTTAAAAGATGGTAACATTTGGCACCGACTTCAAACAGTACTCACATCACATGGCCTGCTCAGCTGGTGCAGCTTTGCGCAGGGTGGCAGGTGTGGCATGTAGGGGTGATAACGAGCCGAGCTCGAAATTTTAGGCTCGAAGCTCGTCAGGCTCGACTCGAAATGAATAATTTTGCTGTAATTTTTTTATAAAATATAGGGTCTCGTTAAAAATCTCTTTCATAACCAACACTGAAAAACGAAATTCAATATCGGGGAAGGGGAAAAGAGTGCCCAATTTATTTTAGTTAATTTATTTTTACTGGATTTTCCCCTAATTTATTTTATTATTTTTCTTTTGCTAAACATATTACTTTTAGTGTATATATATAATATATATAATTATTACGAGCCTGTTCACGAGCTTTTCGAGCCGAGCTTGGGTCGGCTCTGCTCGGCTTGTTAAGATCTCGAGCCGAGCCCGAGTAGCTCGCGAGCCGGTCAGGCTCATTATCACCCCTAGTGGCATGCATAGGGTTGACATGCAGTAGAAAAATAATACAGGTTGGGTGGAAAGGTGATTGTAAATTAAATAATTCGGTTGGGGTATTAATGGGATGAGTGGTTTGAATTTTTAAGTTAAATAGGGGATGAAGTTGTGAAAATTTGTAGGAAAAAATTGAAATTTTAGTTGAGAAGAAAAAGGAAGAAGAAGAAGAAGAAATACAGTAAATATGAGTTTGATTTTTAAATTTAGTAATATAATTTTATTTTAAAATTGTATTTCATATCTATTAGTGTTATAATTTTGTAGGAAAATTGAAGAAGAGGAAGAAAGATTTGAAGTAAATTTAGTTTAAAGAAGAGAAAAAAAAGATTTGAAGTAAGTTCTGTGAAATTTGTTTGAGAAATTTTTAATGTAGTAAGTAATTTTATTGTTAATTTTGTAGGAAAATAAAAGTAGAGGAAGGATGATTTGAAGTAAATTTAGTGAAATTTATTTGACCAATTTTCAAATTAGTAAGTAATTTATTTAAGGTTAATTGTATATTAATGCATTTAGAATTTTATTTTTTTAAGTAATTTATTGTATTTAGTTAGTATAATTTAATGTACTTTTGAGATGATTTAGAGGAAACAGAAGATAGTATTTAAATTTGAGTAGTATAATTTAATTTAATTTAATGTATTTTAATTATTTTTTTTAGAAATTTAACTTGATGGGGATAAGTTAGTTATTTTAAAGTAAGCTATAAATTAATGATAATTATTGATATAATTTAGAGCAAATTTGATAGAAAAATTTGAGTAATTTAATTTAGTAGCAAGTAAGTAAAGTAAAGTAAGTTGAATTATTTTTTTAGAATTTAGTTTAGTTATGTAATTTTTAATTAAACTAAAAATATTTTAAATTTTGTTTTTTATTTGATTATGATTATTATTATTTTAACGTAGTAGATTTAGTCACGTGTTACTAATATTTTCTTACTTGTCATGTAGGATGGATGAGCAAGCTCTTCCGTTACATTTACAGGATCGACACATTACTAGTCTTGGGGTTGATGAGATGGTATATTTTTTTAATAATTTATTTATTACAAAATTAGTCACTTTTGTATTTTGTTAATAATTATGTTTCAATAATGCATTAATTACATGATATAGATGATATATTTAAACTTCATTGGAGCATGGCAAAAAATGCCCCAGACGATAGAATCTTTCATTTATTGCAAATGGCAGGATTTTATTGTGTGACATTCCTTCGTGGGTACAAATTGGTTTCTCGGTTTGATTAGTATTCTAATTGAGCGTTGGAGACCGAAAACACATACAATTTCATTTCATATGCCGTGTGGAGAATGCACGATCACGCTAGAAGACGTGATTTTTCTTATCGGGGTCCCCTATAAACGTGAAGCCATTGATCGAGTATACTCTAGGTTCAACTGATGAAATTTGCCAAAAGTACCTTGGGAATGTGCCATGTGGAAGTAATGTGAAGGGTCTCGTGTCAAGTTGACTTGGTTGCAAAGTGAATTTGGACTCAATCAATATAGTACGGTTGATGAGATTTATAAGGCAAATTGAGCATATATTCTACAGCTGATTGGAGGGATACTGATGCCAAATAAATCTAAAAATCTGGTCCATATACGGTATCTACATTTTTTGGATACTTCTTGGGAAGCTGGTTGTCAATATAGTTGGGGATCGACCATATTAGCGTTCTTGTATCATGAGTTGTGCAAGGGCTCTATATTAGAAAATGGTCAGAATGTAAGGGGTATTGGTGGATGTCTGATGTTATTGCAAGCGTGGGCTTGGCAGTGACTTTTTTTTTACACTGATTACTCAAACACAAATATAGTTTCCTCTTGTTGCAAGGTAAATGTCCTAAATTTGAGTTGAATGTTTAAATTAAATTTACTTGTTTTTAAAATATTATTATGATTTGTATGCAGATGTTGCGAGGAAAAAGCTCACACGAGATTGACACATAACAACGTCAGAGTATGTAGATCTCAGATTGATTCATATTTTCAAGATCATGTATTTGAATGGAAAGTTTATTTGGTTAAATGTGTTATTTACATTTTAGTTAGATATACAAATATAATAATTATATTTTTTTGCAATTTATTTGGATGTCGTACAATAATGATTGTATATTTCTACCAGATAATTTGACGAACGATTATGCTTTATGGTGTAGTGTTACACCGTTGATCCACTTTGCTACTATCGAGTTCCACTTTGAAGATAGGGTGCTGAGGTAATTTGGCTTCCACCAGCCCATTTCACGTATTCAGTCGATCATTACTTTCTTCATGACTTTGATGGACGCGACAGGCCAAATGTAGATTGGGAAGTCACACAAGTAGAGTACCTTAATATGTAGAACGATGGAACTTCATCATTGTCGTATCGCAGTCCAATACAAGCTGATGATTTTGATTTTGAGAGTTCAGAGTACATGATCTACTATCGTAGTAATGGAAAACTGTACTTAACTACTCTCGAAGGACGGGAAGAATGTCAGAAGTATAAGAAAAAAATATGGTGGTAAAGGTGAATCATCGAAGACTGCAGCAGGCACATTTAGGAATAGAAACGTCAAAAGTTGGCCGACAGCTATATGGGAAAGGGAACCGCCCCCTACATGTGTACAACCACAGCTCATCAGATAATCAAGGGTTTGATGATACTGGTTTATATAGACCCAAATTTTATCCGCCTCAGTCACCCATTTACTCGAACTTTGGCGAGAACATGTATTTTCAGGAAATGCAAATTTTTTTGTGTTCACTAGAGATTATGGGAAGGTAGAGCGATTATATGGATTTGTTCACAACACCACCTCCTATGCCATCGGTGACTGAGAATGTGAGCAACACTGAAGAGGATCCCAAGACACCATAGAGGCCACAACGTGATCGATGAACGTCGCGACATTATTATTCGACCACACCCCGTCATGGGCAAAAATTGCATAAGAAATGATTTTCATTTAGCTTTTTGTGTAATACATTTGAGTTTGAATTTTATTGTTTTTTATCTCCCACTATTTTTATTATTCATATAATCTAATTATTTTTAGTAATTAGTGAATCGCTTTTCAAATTTGATTGTTTGAATTCATTAATTAGTAATGAAGTAAATTAATGATAAAAGTTAAAAATTAGAAATATCTTAAATGTTCATGTTCATGCTTAAGACTATGTAATTAATTTACCTAATAATAAAAGTAACAATTAGGGTTAAAATGGCTTAAAATGTCATATTTTGGTGAAACATGACAAACATTTCGAAACCATACTAAGAGGTATCGAAACCTCTATTCTATAATGTTAATTTTGTAAATCTGTGACATAGAATTCGAAACCATTCCCATAGGTTTCGAAACCTTACATAAATTATTGAATTTTTATGTTTTGGTCACTATCTCATAACTTTTTCAATTGAACTCCGATTTAGTCACCATTTTTTTTGAAGTTCAAGTTTTATGATGAACATGAAATTAAAAATGTTTCCTGCTAATAAAATGTAAAATTTATTTGGTCCTTCAAACTTTTAAAAATTTATAGATTAGTTCTTGAACTTTTGATACTTAGCAATTTGGTCTGTAATTATTAAATCAGAATTAAGCAATATGATAGTAGCAAAAACATAATATTATAAATAACTAATCAATATTGATGGAAAGTAGAATACTTTTTAATACAAATAGAAATCACTGAGTCATAGACACATATACTGGTTCATTTGTATAGTTTGGTCTTGAATGTCCTTCAACCCTATATTTGGTACATCTCTTTCATTATCCCTTCTCTATATGATGAGGATTCATACTGGTATAGATACGAGTTGATCTAGGTCGGCCAGTTGGAGTTCTATGGAGTCTAGTATCCCATAACTATTTTTCATGCTTCACTGATGGTCAATACTTTGAATTCGCGATTTATGGGAACTCACTTCTGTAAATATTGACCATCCTGTGAAGATTGAAGCATTCATCAGCATAGGTGTACGAGTCAACCCCTATAGCCATACATACTGCAATTGCATGGGAACACGGATATCGCCATGCATGGAACTCGCCACAATCACACCACCTACATCTGAAATCGACTCAAAATACATTTGAGTGGCTTGCTTCATTGTTGCGTTTGGAACCAACAACATCAAAAGTCTGATTCATTCGGTCGAACCCATGAATATTCATCGACGTTGTAGTCTTCACATTATCTTACATTTTTCTCACAAGATCAGGAGCCTAACTTTGCCCCCTATTTATTAAGGACTTGATTTGCTTTCCTTTAATGGTCCAAACTTTAGCCAACATGTAGTACGTCTCTTTCACCAAGCTTCCTATTGGGAGATGACGTGATCTTTTTAGTACTCCATTTATGAACTCCACAAGGTTGGTTGTCATTTTCCCGTATCATTTACCACCTCCATCATGTGATTGGGCCCATTTTCCCCTCTTGATATTGTTTGCCCAACTCCAAATGCGCTCGCCATACTTCATTAAATTGTCCATCTTTCTCTCAAAATCTGACAGCAATAGTAGATATCATGTGTCATAATATATGTTGTTAGTATCGAGAAAAATCAAAAACACATAAATAGATATGCATATATAATAGAGTTTGAAAAAAATGATACTTACACATAAATGTATTTGTTTTTAAACTGTTCGTAATTGTTCTTACCAATGTGACGAACACACTACGCGAGACATGCGTACGGAGGTGTTCAACGACTTTCGTCTCAATTAATTGCTGATTTGATACCTATCTCTCGATCATATATAATGCAGACCCCATATTCTCGGATGACATGCTCACGTAAATTGCTCAAAAAAATTCCAAGTTTTTTTCGTCTTCTGCTCAACAATTGCGAATGCAATCGAGAAGATATTGTTCTCACCATCTTGCGCAACGACAATTAACAATACATGAAAGTATCTCTCGTACAGCCACGTGCCATCAACTTGGACTATACGTTTGTAATATAGAAAACCTTTAATGCATGGCTTGAACACCCAGAATAGTTGATGGAAAAATTTATGCCCTTCAACATGTTTGCCTTCTCGGTCGTATGCATGCGAGGTTAGATACCTCACTATGGTGCCTAGGATGAAATGTTTCATTGCTAGTAATAAAGCCGGTAGCCCATTGTACGACTTATAGTAACCACCATACACCGACTGCATTGCTTTATCACTTGAAAGCCACCATTTCTTGTATTTTATATAATATCCAAATTGATGCGCTATGGTTGCCTGAATCAATAAAACAGAAACCCTTGGATTTGCTTCAACCAAATTTATCACGTTTATTATATTCGAGTCCAACTTATGGTGGTCCTAGTCGATGAAAGTCGTAAGTATGTGCGATCGCCATTGTACTGTGTGACCTCCCAAGCATTTTCCTCTGAATCTTTGACACTCGGATCTTCCAATTGCACTCTTGTCCATATTTCACACACTTGGCAAAGAAATTCGTTGGTCTGGATTCTAAAACAACGTAGTCTATATACTTCTTGATGTTATACCTTTTAACTACCAACGTAGCTTCATTCTTTTTATTAAATTGAACCCCAACCGATAATTCTCTATGCTGACTCAAAGTTAATTGAGGAATATTTGGGAATTGAGGCGCCCTTGTAACACCCTCAACCCGGATATCCATTTGGGCCTCAAGCCCAACCCATAACCATAAAATTTCCAACCTAGTTTAGTCCAAACCACATCCATTTCATAAAACCCATTAAGTTTAAATATTTTAGAGTAGATAAACTGATTTAAAGCATTACATGGGAACTCCATTTAAAATCTATAATTAAAAGCCTTCGACTTACAAGTTAAAATCCAAATATAAGAGTTACAGTACAAACATAGGGTCTTACGAATGTATAGCCCAAATAATCTAAGTACTGTACTCAAACAACAAGTCGATGCTGAAGTCTTACTCTGATGATGCTCCAACGATGTACGCCAACCTACTAACCTGCAAACAGAAATAATAATTTCGAACGCTGAGCTAACGAAGCTCAGTGGATACACTTCCACTCAACCATACTTCATGCAAATTATAAATAAGGCATGCAGCTAAAGATGACAGCATGAAAATGACAATATATCAATATGGCGCTACCTCTAGCCGCCTAAACACATATATCAATCAATAAGAACATAAAAGTCTCATATAGAAATCATACATATAATACCAACAAACTTAGAGTGAGGCTCGGTTCTATTAAGCATCAGGTTCATGCACTCATGTTCGAAATCTCTTATCGAGCATTTTCGAATGAGCTCGGTCTCACTAAGCCTCAGGTTTATACATTCGGGAATCTTTAACCATGGTGTTGCAATACACTTTACTCATATTGGGTATTCGAAGTCCCAGCAAACAAGGTGACTCAACTATACTAATGCCCTTACGTGGCATGCAACCATCGTTCAATCCACCAAAGATCCTCGTTAAAATAACATGACAAGTCACCAAAGTTTTAATAAGTTATTACTCATTATGATCGTTTATGAGGTTAAATTCTCAGTTTCTTAGTTTTACTATCCATTTTACCCTATTAGAAGTCCATTGGGCCTTAGTCCTCGAATTATAGGTCACTGGAACTCAAAACGATTTTTTCAGACAGATTGCCCAAAGGGTATCAATACCCTCATACGTGTATCGATACACCCTTCAGGGTACCGATACCCATGAATACGCATCGATACCAAGCTTTACATACACATGGGTTTAACTAGCAGCCCTATACCGATACACGGGGAACATGTACTGATACCCCATTGGTACCGATACGTACTAAGTGTATCGATACATAATTTTGCTATTGGAATTTGATGGAACAGAGGGGTATTAATACCCCTCTTAGGCGTACCGTTACGCCTTTCGAGAATAGCTTGATTTCATCAATTTTAACATAAGGTACCGATACACGTTCAACCTGTATCGATACTCGAACCCATAACTCATATTTTAGAGTTCGTAAATCGCCTCTCATGCCCACAAAACCCAAAGTTAAGACCCAAAATGAACCTACAAGTTATGGGAAGGGATTTAAGTGATTTCCTACCATTTTTAAGCCATTTTAACATCAATCTTAGGATTAGCCATTTAAGAGGTCTCAAGCACTCATACAACCAAAACATCACCAAAGCAACAAAGAAATCGAATTGATAATTTCCAGGAACACAAGGGAGTTAGTAGTGTACTAACCTTGGTTAAAAGTTGAAAACGAAGCTTCCACCAAGCTCCTAAAGCCTTATTCTTCCCAAGCTCCTTGAAAGATCCCCCAACCTCTTTCACTACAAAGTGATATTGTTTACAACATTACTAGAAGTTTAAGAAACATAAAAGAGGGAACTATACAACAGAAAATGGAGTCAAATCCCCCATTCTCGTTCATCCTCTACAACCCTCACCAAACTTTTATTTTTTTTTCCGAACTCCACCAAAATCTTCTATCATTTTCTTGCTAGATAGATCGTTTGATGCATATAACACTTCCCTTCACTTGTACTCCAAAATCCAACTCAAAACTACAATGTTTCAAACTTTGTTTTAGTGTGGTAGTTGGGAAATGAAGGATGGCTAAGGGAAGAAGACAATGGGGAACAATGGTGATATCATCATCCCCTTTTCTACAGAGGGAAATTAAAAGCCTTTTCCCCAACCTTTAAAAGTTTAACGCCTCGGTTTTGGGCTTAGAGGTTTTAAGGCTAGTTAGGTGGTCCGGTGGACCGAGTTAGAGATTCGAGTCAGATTTGGGAGCAAATATTTTTCTGAAAGATAAAAATATGGGAAAATGTTTAAAAATTATATTTTAATATATTAAAAATATTGGTGAAATCAATTTTGGGAAATGAGCTTTGGAAGGGTAACATTTTGGCTAGTGACCAAAATGCATTTTTTTTAAAATTGTTTTTAAAGGTGACTGTTCTGTAAAGAGTCAAAACTTTGAATCTTTAAGGAGCTATTTTACCATTTGGTCTAATCTGAGTTTTCTCTTAATTAGGATTATTTTTAAAAGAGTTTTAATTAAGGGAAATTAAAAGGATTTAGTTAAAGGTAGTTATTCTTCTAAATCACAATTTGACTAACTTTCTTCCCCTCATATTTTCTCTCAAAATACTCTCACCCAAACACTTTTTTTCTTATCAGTGATTCAAGGTAATGATCTTGTTTCTTAATTCTTTGATTTTGCTAAATGATTCTTTAACTTGTTTTCCAAAAATCTTGTTGAATCTTATTGTTTTTCAAGAGGAAAACATCCAATTAAGGGGAAGCTCACTCATTGGAGGTAAGTTTTGTTCTTCTCCTCTAATGAAAGGTTCTTTACTGAAACTCCCAAGTTTTTGACTCTTTACATATGTCTTCTAATAGGTTTTAATTAATTAATTATGAAATTTTGCTTAATTGAGGTTTAATTGATGGAATCGTATGATTTTCGAATTGGATCTGTTTTTCCAGCGTTGAGGATTAATTTCAATCTTATTTTGGATGTATTATAATATGGATAAGTTGATTTTAATAATGGAATCCCGAAATTGGTTGAATATCTAATTCTTTTAAGTTGTTAGTTAATGATTTTTGGTTGTTTTTGGAGTTTAATCTTTGCTTGAAGTAAAAGGATGTTGTAAAAGGGTTTTTAGATATCATCTGATGAAGTTCGATGTATTGAATCGTTATATTATGGTTGGTTTAAGATTGAGAAGCGTTTGAGGTTGATTTCGGTAAGTTTCAGATGAATTTTGAGTGGGCATCTTGAGAGCTGCGGGATTTTGGTTTGAAAAATAGAGTTGGATGCATTTTAATGCATGTTTCCTCTAGTTTTGTGTGGCCAAAAGAGGGGATAATCAAGGCGTAGCATCTTCAGGTGGGTTGAGGCTTGCCGGGAGCTTGTTTCGCGTTAGCAAGCAAGGCGAAATGAAATCAGTGAGTGGAAATGGTCTTAAAAGTCTTTCAAAGGTTTGAAAGTGGTTTTGGAAGTTTAAGTTAAGTTTGAAACACTTACCAAAGCTTGGAAGTAAGTTTCCCTCATTTGCTCTTTAATATCGGTTCGGATATGAGCATGTGTGATTCATGTTTTTGTCGTAAACATGGTTTGTTTTACCTACTGTAAATGCATGATTTTAAGTACATATGCAATGGCTTAAAAGTATATTAAATGCTAGTGAGCATTGGTTTTCCAGTCGGGAATGGGGTATTGCTATAGCAATGTGAATCGTATATGTGGGAATTTTGTGTAAATGCATTGTAAAACAGTGAGTAAATGGTTTTGTAAATGATATATTGGCTATGTGATAAGGTGATAAAACATTCAGATATAGTTGGCATGCTATAGGATAAAGCGCACTATAATATGTTTAAGAAATCGATCGTGGTTAAAGGTCCTTGAGGTATAGCGGTCGGCTACTCAGACTATGTTGTTATCACTTGGGTTGAACGGACGGTTCCCCTTGTTGATGTAAAGCTTACGGTCGGCAAGGTTGTTAACTCATGCGGTCGGCAAGGTGTAGTCTTGATGATGGTCGGTCATTAAAGGAGATCTGTGTATCTGTTGTGTAAAGTTAACGGTCGGTTAACTAAAGATTAGCGGTCAGCTAATCAATGATAGTGGTCAACTATCTGAAGTCAATATAATTGCCAATATATGAAAGTTCTTATGATGAACCTATTTTTTAATGCTTTAGGATTTAAGCATGGTATATGATTTAATGCTTTGGGATTTAAGCATGGTATATGATTTAATGCTTGGGATTTAAGCATGGCAAATTGTTTTAATGCTTTAGTCGTAAGCATGGGTTGAAAGCAAGTGTTTGACTTTTAAGGTTTTTAATTGCATCATTTTTTATAAGCATCCTCACTAAGCAAGTGTGATTACGCTATCTTTTCCCTAATAATGCAGAGCATTAAGGCTTGGAGGCAGCAAAGGCAAGGTCTAAGTGATCCAAGGACAAGACTATTTGAGTATGAACTCAGTTTAAGTTTCCGGTTAATAAGGCAATGTGTCCGCCATGGATTTGGGATATGTAATTCTATTTTCCCTAGTTTTGAACATGTGTAATGCAGTGATTTTGGAGTTTGATTGATGTTGTTAAGCATATTGTGCATCGTTACCTATGGTTGATGTTATGGGGTTACCTAAGTATGCATCTAGATAGTTTTGCTTGGATATCATACTTTGATGAGCTTAACATGTTCAATATGGTATTAATGTGATGTTGGTGTGATGCTTGTGATGGTAAATGTTTATTTGAGCATTTTGGTATGCTTGGTGGAGTGTTCTAGGGAGTATGTCTATTGACTAATCCATTTGGTAACATAAGCTTGTATTGTAGCTAAACCATGGTGCAAGTGTTGATATATGTATTGATGAATGTTTATATTCATGTATGCAAGTTGCTAGGATCTAAGTGCATCTAGAATTGAGTGAAAAAACAGAGGAAAATGACATTACAAGTCTATGCGCACCGATACGCATGGACTGTATCGGTACGGCTAGGCAAAATAGGGCATTCGGTATCGGTACAGGTATTTGAGTACCGGTACGGATAAGAAAATTAAGCTTGTCGTACTGGTACAGGATAGAGTGTATTGGTACGAGAACTCGTTACTGGAAAGCTATTTTTTGAGGAAAAACCCGTGTACTGGAACACCAAAGGTTGTACCAGTACGATTTAATTAAATTGCAAGCTGACGTAGCGTACCGATACGGTACATTGTGTACCGATACAGGTGGCTGCTCCATATCAGTACGGCTATGTTCGTATCGGTACGAGTGGCAGTTTTTACAGGTAATGTCATGGATTCCAGTTTCCGGTCTCTTGTGTTTGGTCCCTAAGTTTTGCGAATGTAATTGTATGAGCATGGTTGATCATATTGACTTGAAATTTGCTATGTGAGCTTGTAAATGGGTTAATTGAGGATTGGTTACCTTAATTTCAATTTTGGTCCTATGATTTAAGGTATTTACGTTTTAGTCCTCAAAATGAATATGATGCAATTGTTGCCTTTTATGATTCGTTTCTTTCGAAAATTCACTGCTGCAAGTATGTATATGTAAGGTTAATAAATTGCATCTAGGCAAGATAAAAGAAAAAAATAGACCGACTTTCTGTAACCTTTCTCCAGTTTGCTTCGGCAAACCTAATATAATTCTCTCAGTTCGGTCGGGTGTCTAGGCCGGGTCGATGGGGTTACAAAAAGTAGGCAAGTTACCAAAATACCCTCCTTTCATCATCCAAACTCATCCACCTAACCAAGGCCTAAACCCAACAACTAAACACAAGCCCTCAAGGGCTCTCAAGGCCCAAACATCTCAACCCAAATGCGAAGCCCAAGCTTCGGGTTAACCCGACCGTTAGATTTCCAAAATCTGGGTCGTTACTACCCTTATCGCATCAAAATCTGCTAAGCTCATGTGAGCATGAGGTTCATACCATGTAATGCCATCCCTGATCGAAACGAATTCTATAACACCGAAATCAAGGGCATTACCAACATCATCAATGAACAAATCGGGATCCTCAATATCTTCATCTTCGCTAGAATCTTCAAGTGTTTCTCCCCATCGACCTCGTAGGTTTTCCACATCAGTATCAACAGTCGGCTCGTATGATACTGCATATATCGAAGGTCCAATTGGATGAAATGCACTCGATTTCCCATTAGCCAACATTGTGACAAAACTGCCTCCGGACATATCAATCTCATTATTGAAACCTATTTGAGTAGATTCTCTAACTACATTTCTGGATAGGTCGAGAATATCACACACCTAAACAAACAACCCGATATTTTGAATATCCATAGATTTATGCTCTACAATCATTATTCCAACAACAGAATTATCTTGGAGAGTTATTGCACAATATCCGACTAGATTGTCACATGTCAGCCACCTGTACCACAAACCATGAATCTCAACTCCAATTTTCTCAGATATCTTCCCCTTCATTTCTTGAAGCGTGATTTCCTTTTCAAATCTCATATTCGTAGTTCTTTCAATTTCAAATTCAAATTCAACCCTGACATCAGTTTTCACCATTTGTCCATTGTAATGGACAATCGTCATAAATCTGTTCTTGCTCATTTTTCTCTACATATTCAAAACAATATATATTTTCAATCAGAATACACAAATCAAAATGAACATACTAAAATTTTAATTAATGTTACTAATCCTAGTGTTAACCAATAAATAACAATAATTTTAAAACATACTACACGATATACAATTATTTTTCTTTAATGTAATATACTATAAAAATAGACTAATTATTTCGAATATATATATATATATTTGAATATACTTTCTAAAATTATACTAATTTATCAAAAATATTAATTGTATTATATTAATACAAATTTTTTTATCTACTTGAAAACTATTCATACATCTAACATAAATTTTAAATTTTAAACACCTTAAAATGTTAGATGGATAATGTAAAAATTATAAACTAAATTAATTTACATCAATACAAAATAATACAAAATATATAAACTAAAACAAAAACAAAACTAAAAAATTAAAATTTTGAACCTACTTACAATATTTTCTCCACAACTTTCTTCTACTTCTTCTGCTTCTTTACTCAAAATTTTCCCTAACAACTCACCTACCTTTAACCTCACCTATTTAACACAAAAAATCATAATTTTCCCCTTACCTACTCCTACCACTCTTGTAATAACACTAATAAGTTTGTAACCCAAAATTTTAATCTACCCCTACACAATTTAAAATAAATTTATAATCCCTACTTACTAACACCCTATCATTTTTTATTCCCGAAACCTATATCCCTACACCACCTTACACCCCTTAGATGCATACAATCCTATATCCCACTGCCCACTACCCAGCCGACTGCACCCCATGCATGCAAAGCTGGCACCCCAGCTGCACAACATGCCCATTTATGCTAAAGACGATAGGTGCTTCTTTCGTCTTTCAACAGTGACTGCATGGATTCGCGCCACGTGGACTACGCTCCACACCCAAGACACTATTTGAAGGCGAAACTAAAAAAATATGACTTCAATTTTTACTATTTGAATATGAAACTAAATAAAATCGACATCAATTTTTTAATTCCAAAATGTAATTTACTGTTCATAGACGGGTTGTTCTTGTATCATCTTCACTTTCACTGTAAAAAGTGCTATATTTTTGGAAATAAACTGGATTATACCATATTTTGGGGGAAAAACTAGACTACAATATTTATGTAAATTCTCCATATTTCAACTTCCTATTCGTACTTAAAAAAACTTCTCATCTGAACTCGTGGAGTGGTCCCAATGATAAAGGATGATGTATTCCATCTAGGTGACCCGAGTTTGTGCACCATATGTGTACGATGTGTACGTGTTATTAAAGGGCTAAAAAATTAAACATATACTATCTTGTGATCATACCAGTATATTAAAAAAACTTCTCCTCTCATCTTTAACTTTCTAAAAACGCTACCTAAATTAAAAAATAGATTATTATTCTGAAATGCTTTGTAATAATTTTATTCAAAATAAGATGGTTTTATTATTACCTATTTACTTTTACACAGTAGTAAAATTTACACAATATCTGATTGTTATTAAATTCATATACGAGATCCACTAATTTGTCTAATAGTCACTAATAGAAGTATTAATTGAGTTGAACAGCTTGAGTTCGACCCGTTCAAAACTCGGTTAATGCTCTGTTTATATTGACTCGACTCAAGATCCTAACGAGTCGAGTAAGGCCCAACTCGACTTGATAAGTTCGCGAGCAGCTCGTTAATTTATTTATAAATTTTTTATAATCTTTGGTGGCTACCTTTAAAAAATTATGTTCCGAGAAGTTTGAATGCTAGTTGGAAACTTTAGAAAAGTTCGGTGACTTACTAATTAATTTGCATATAAAATCTTTGGGGTTCAAATTTCTAAAATTGTATGTATTTATCGAGCTTAACGAGCAACAAGTCGAGTTAAGCAACAAGTTTTTTTAACGAGCACGAGTTAACAAAATTTTATCGGGCTTGTCGAGTCAAGCACGAGCCAAACACTTTTCGAGTCAAACACCACTCAACTCGCTCAATAAGCATTCCTGGTCATCCATGCTCATCCACTCTTTATATGGGTTCAAACCCCGATATTTGTTTTAAGAATATTATTTTAACACTACTTTATCAAAAATTCAGATCTAAATTTTTTTTAATAGTAATTTGTTTAGGTTTTATTTTATAATATAGTAAAGTAGAAGATGTCTTTTCTTTCCCCTTATAGGAAAGAGGAGGAAATTAAAGGAAGATTATTTTTTCTATTTTTTGTCTTTTAATAAATGAGGAATTGTATGATTTGGACTATGAACGAAAAGATCCGTTCATTATTTAATAGGTTTAAAAATAAAAATTAAGAAAATAAAAAGTTTAAAAATGAATAATCTTAATAAAGTTAACTTTTAATTTATGAACTTTCTTTACTCAAAAAATAATTATGGACTTCCTTTTCCATATTAGATTATTACTTTTATCAAAGTGTATAATTTTATTCAAAGTGAAAATCATACAAGAAACACTACCAAATGCCTTATTAGTAAATTTTTATTCATATATTGTAAAAATTTACATAGTCTTATCTATTTAAAATTTAAAATATAAAATTTTATTTCTAAAATCCTAAATTTTAGACTCTAAATTTCAAATTTTAAACCTTAAATTCTAAACATAAAATTTAGATTTTAAACTCTAAATAAGACATATAATATTGAAATTGATAAACTTGTATAACTTAAAATTTACTTAATTATTCTAGTGGGATGAGATGTTAAGTCCCTTAAATAAAATCAACTAATTGAATTATGATGTTTGAAATAAAAAAGCTGAATTGAGAGGGTCGTCTCATATTGAAACTCTGCAAGAGTCATATTAGTATATAAGCTAATTTACCTTAAATTATTAAATTGCAACTTTTAAAATTTTAGACTTCACAATTTAAACCATTGACATAGCATGGTTGGTGTGTTTTGGTCGCGAATTTTGTAAACCAAATATTTGAAAATGCCCAGTTGATAAAGTTTATCCTTAGATACAGATTCAGAATCTCTAAGTTGATTACAAATATTGATTAAGAAAAACTGAAACCTCTCATGGGCACATGTTCCACTGCAGGAATCTGCATCAAACCCTGTCACTAGCTCTCTCTCTTTTAAAAAAAATATATGCTGAAAATGATTTCTATAATTTTTATTTGATTGTAATGCGTCTGAATTCAATGGATTTGAAAATTCTGTGGTCCTTTTTTAGATTTACATAAATTGTTTTTTTTAACTGCTGATTTAAGCATGAATATTATATTAATTGTATGAATATATTATATGTATATATATGTTTGCCAATAATAGATAGTCTAATATATATAATCACTCCATTTGTTTATTACTTGGGTTTTTGGAAGTTCTTGACAAAGGTTAACGAGACAATTACTAAGACAAAATTTAGATTAGGAATTTAGTGAATAAATAAGATAATATTTTCAGTAAATTGAAGATATTATAACAAAATTAAATATAAAAAATATGAAAATTATAGACTTAAGGGGTGTAAAAAGCCCTTGAATTTTTTTAAAAAATCAATTAAGCTCTTAGTTTTTTTCACCCAATTAAGCCTCTAAACAATTAAACCCTTAAACCAATAAATTTAAATAAGTATGCCCTTTGACCAATTTTGATCATTAGATCTTAACAATTTTTTTCTTTTAATATTATTGGCACATGATACACTACAATTCTATCATGTTGCATTTAAAGATTTTTTTCAAAAATATATTTTTATAAATTTTATAAGTTTTTCGGAATTTTTAAAGAATTTTTCAAATAAAATTAAAAATTCTGAAAATGTCAAGTGGAAATACTATGACACGACGCAATGCAACAGATCCAAAAACTGTCAAGATTTAATTGTCAAAGGGCTTAATTGATTAAATTTATCAGTTCAATGACTTCATTGGGTGCAAAAAATGTTTAGGGGCTTAATTGACCTTTTTAAAAGTTCAAAGGCTTCTTACACCCTTAAGCCAAAATTATATCTTGACAATGACACCCTTATAATATAATTGAATAAAAAAGGAATTAATAAAATTAACTTGTAAATTTTGCTGGTAGAGATGTAATATCAGGTATTAGGATGGGCTTTAGGTCAGAGTCAGATCGAATTTGGGTTATGTTGAGTCGAGTCAACAATTCGATTTGAGTCGGGTAGGTTCTGATTGACTTGGGTGTGAGTCAACATTGAGTTAATCTCAACTTAGACTCGGATCAGGTTCAAGTCAGATCAATCTTAGATCGGGCCAATACCAGGTTCGGGTCAAACGATTCGGACTTGAGTGGGTTAATTATTAGGTTAATTCAAGTTGTGATGAACTTTGGGTCAGGTTATTCCGAGTATCGGGTCGATTTGAGTCGGATCATATTAGTTTTTTTTTTTGAAAGAAAATGTGGATCACGTTAAAAATCCCACGCAACATAATATATCCGAAGATCAATCATATTAGCACAAGTTTGGTTAAATACAGGTCGGGTGAAATTGGATCTCGAGTAGTTTCAAGTAAGGTTATATAAGATATTTATCAGGTTAATTTTGGGTTTGAGTTCATACCTGGTTGGGTGCATGTCAGATTCGGTTATGACATTATTGGATTCGGGTCGTTCTCATATTGGGTACAAGTCAGATTCGTTTATCACATTATCGGGTTTGGGTTGTTCTCAGGTTGGGTTCGGATCCAAATGAATTGTGTCCAGGGGCGGAGCCAGAAATTTATTCAATGGGTGCCATTTTTTAAAGGTATTTAAGGAGGGTTAATTATTTATAAAGGGATGTGGTTTTATTTATAAAGGAGTGCCATTTCATTTATAAAATACGTGTCATTTATTTATATATTTATTTTTTTATATGCAAATTATATAGGAAAAATATTTCCAAAAAATTTTGGGGTGTCTGATTACATGGCTCCGCCCATGATCGTGTCCTACTCAAGTTCAAGTTAGACTCGAATCGAGTTTAGGTCATCACCACCTCAGATTACAACTAATTTAGACTCGAGTCAATTTCTATCAAAATTTCAGGTTGAATCAATTTTTTCATAAAAGCCTGTTAATCTGGTTACGTATGAGTCTAGAAAAATATGAAAATAAAGAATAAAATTGAACATATATTTTTATAGGATCATATTTAAAAAGTTGAAAATAGTCTAATTTTTTTTAATATATGTAAGTATAAGTTAAATAATAATATAATAAGGAAAAAACTTTGATACACAGTCCGTGTAAACTTTAGTTTATACGTGCCTTTTAGTTTTAGGGGTTAGGGTTTTAGTTTAGGGTTTAAGGTTTAGGGCTTTAGGGTTTAGAGTGTGGGATTAATTTTTTAGGGTTAGAAATTTAAGATTTGAGTTTTTATAGTGTAAATACAGAGGCTTGTGTAAAATTAATTTTACATAGTTTGTGTATCAAAGTTTTACCCATATAATAATATATACTTCATATGTTCCCATATCTATTTTATGCCATAATATAATATATACTTAATATGTATATTGAAAATATGAAAATCAAACATTGAATATTAAATAAAGTTAAAATAATAATTCTAAAAGTCAACTGAGGCCGAGTGAAGCACATCTACCACAGTCTTTCGTTCTATCGTGTGGATTTATTTTTTTTTTTGAAAAAAAAAACTCCCTATTTGAAATTACGGCTGTGTAAACCCGAAATTGAATTTAAATTTGAAAAGATTCGAAAATTTTGTTAATTGAATTAGAAAATTTGAGTTCAGTACGGTTTCTAGAAAAAGTTTATTTCGGTTCAGTTATGATTTGTAATTTTAAGAAAAAATGGTAATTAATCTGATTAATTATTTATGATATCTTTTAGATTATTTAAAGACCTTTTGGTCCCTGGTTCAATTAGAGTGAACTCTCAATTTTTAGTTGTTTTTGTACTTTAACCGCAAACTTATTATTATTAAATTTAATGTTGTTAATAAGAGAAGTAAAGAAATTATTATCCGAATTGAACCAAATATTTGGGTCAATTGATTATCCACTTTAGTTAATACAAATTATAAAATTTAGAACCGAAAATTGAACAAGACAAATTTACAATCAAAATAATTTATTAATGGTTAATCAATATTTAAAATAATTACAAAGCGTTTTACAGGTAATTATCTAAGGTGACGAGATGAAGGTGGGTCCAAAATAAATATAGAAAGAGATACCATAATAGAACTCATAAGATTCAATTACGTAACAGTGAGAAATATATTTATTAACACAAGCAACCTTTGGAGATTAATTTAATCCCATTGAACGCAAAATCAAAGCTGAGATTATGGCTTCTCATCGAACTTGCAGTCAGTGTCTCAAAGTCTGAAGCTAATAACTTGTCTATTACAACTAATACCATTATTTTAAGGCATGATTCGTGTCACCATTGATGCCATAACCTCAATTAATTAAAACCAAAACTGGTTTACATAAAACAACAATTGTGCCTCAGCAGATTGTGACAACATCTTTTATGGTCCTAAAAGCTGAAGAAACTGAATTTTATAACCCATAAACAAATTCAATGTTTGATTATTCAACAAAACTTTATACCAACCAATTAACCGATGCTTGAAACTTCTATTACTAATTAATAACATCGCTTTTATCACCAAGTCGCCGCGGCATGTCATTTTCTTGCTGTCTATATTTAGCAATGGTATTGGTTAGCAGCTCTAAATCATCTGGTTATGGTTAATTTGCAGAGTCAACTGTCAATAATGGTTGCACTTGCACGCGAGGATTTCGATGGGCGAGATATTTTGTGATTTCGGTTGTCATCACGGAAACGGTAGAAGTCGTTAGGGTTCGTAATTGTAATAAACGCGACATGATCGAAAAATACATCCAAAGCCTCTGAAGTGTCTTATTTACCGTTCAGGGGCAGATGCTGGCCTGGTGTCTACGTGTCTGCGAAAATGACCCTTTTGCCTTCCTATCTGCAACATTTGTTTTAGCTTGAGTTACACCAAGTAAATGTAGCAAGCAGAAGTGTAAGAGAGACAAGGGTTCCATTCTCTTCATTGAACAAGTTTGTGAATTGTCGACTCTTCTAGGAAAAGTTTGTGAATTGTCGACCGTCGTCTATCAAATAACCGGTTGAACACTCAACAATTACTATTTTCAAACGTTGGCATTTCATCCACTCTTCTGAGAGAAGCTAGATTTATAGAACTGAGAGTGTCTTGAATGCTTAAAAAGACTGATCTCTTATTAGGGATGATAAATTGGTACAATTTCACATATTACGTACCACATCGGTTCTAATTGGGATGTGTATGGATATGACTTTGATGGTAGCAGGCAGGTGTGGATGTTAAAAGTCATACCCGTCGTAGGTAGTGGCCTAGTGGGTAGGTGATGAATTTGAGACCTTACCCGCCCCGCATTCGCCTGCCCTAGGGCCGTAAATGAACCAAACGTTCTGCGAACCATTCGATTGGAAGTTCGTTTATATTTGTTTATTTATTAAACGAACGAATATGAACAAGATTTTCTGTTTGTTTAATTAAATGAACGAACAAAGAGCTCGTTCGTTAATTTATGTTCGTGAACGTTCGTTAATCCGTTCATTTATGTTCGTTTAAATTTATTAACATATATTCAATTATATTTATTATTTTTCATAGCAAAAGTATTATATTTTAAAAAACTTAAATTTATTCACATATGTTCATTTAAAATTATTCACATATGTCCTTTTATGTTCGTTCATTTACGTTTGTTTATCATTTTAACGAACGAACATGAATGAACACGAACAAGCTACATTCCTTAACAAACGAACAAGAACAAGAAATTATGTTCGTTTAGTCGTTCGTGTTCGTTCATTTGTTTGGTTAAAATTAAACGAACAAACATGAATATACCCTCGTTTGTGTTCGTTTACAGGCCTAGCCTGCCCACTACCCACCATATGAATTCTGGATCATTAAAAATTTAGAGATAAGTTCATGAGTTGTTTTGTAAACCCTAAAATTTGAAAGGGCATTCCTCGTAATTTGCCCAAATCTTAAGGTATAAATTTCCTACTCAATTAATTTAGCTTAAAAATAATTTTTTTCGTTATTTTGATATTAGTAGTTGCTTGGCTGACATGTTTGACGATTACGATTTGGGCGATAGATGTAAAGGTGGATTTAGAAATGTATCCACATGGATGAGTGTGGATTTTAAAATTGCACCCACCGTGGGTGGTGATTAAATATTAGATATGAAAATTTTAGCTAAGTATATATACGAGGGAGAGGGTATTCGCACCCGTCCGTCCTATTTACCATCTCTATCTCATACTAAATGTGTGAAGATTTCTACCTAGAAAACTTGAGGTTATGACCTATTCAACATAAACTCTAAATTTTAAACCCTAAATTATTGTTTTTTAATTTAATAAATGAAAATGGTTTGTCCTAGTTTCCTTTTGAAATTAGGGAATGTTAGATTACAGTTTCCGATTCTTCTTGATCTTAAAATAAGAACGTATATAAGAAAATAACGTTCTATTCATATGAAAAAGCAATATTGATTGGTTCCAAAGAACACCGAAAAAAAATACATAACTAAACTTATCGATATTGGAATTAAAAGCTTGGATGTACAACGTGCCCTTTTGTTTCCCTTTCCATTCCGAGTGCTTTTCCCTGACTAATTCAAACCGACTCGTATCGTATACCTGAATTTGGGATGATGAGTCTTCTAACGAAGATTTTATGTTTACATAAACATCAAAGTCGAGACCTACTTAAGCGGTACCAAGCTGCTTATCACTTGAACCAATCTCGATTGTTACAACATGCTTTTTTTAGTTCAACAGAAAAATAATTATGTATTTCTCCTAACTAATCCAATATTTCCCATAAATAAAATATTAGTTATATTTTGATATACAAGTTGTGTAAAAAAATTTACACATAAAATTTAAAACTAAAATTCCTAATCTTAAAACGTAGATCCTAAACATTAAACTCTAAATTCTAATCATAAATCCTAAATTCTATATTCTATAACATAAACCCTTAAACCTCAATCTAAATTCCTAAGCCTTAAAATTAAAAGACTTGCGTAAATACAAGCTAGTGTATCAAAGTATTTTCCGTAAACTATTAGCTAAGAAAGGAAGTAAAAGCTACAATGAGGCTTGTTTGTGAGAGCAGAAACATAAAAGAAGTATTGAGTTAGGCTTCGATTTTCATGGGCCATTGCCAATTGTAAGTAGTTTTTGTACATGCTATGGGCTCTTTCCAACTGGAAAAAAAAAACAATGGCCAGAATCACTGTAATCCATGGATTAACCCAAGAAATATTCCAACTATCAATGTATAATTTTCTAGGTAACCTACGTCCAAGGCCACTGAACTATTAGTTTGATTCTAGTTTTATCACTAGATTATAACTTTTATCAATTAGACCATAAAACTATTAAATTGATTTCAAATACATCGCGGGCAGTTAACTGTTACAGAATTTATGATTTGGCAGTTAATTAAATTTATATAATAATATATATAATCTTTCATATTTATACATTTAATCAATTGAGTTTTAATTCAAAAATATTAATAAATTTAACTATCAATATTTATAATTATTTTGATTTGCTTTTAATTTTAATTAAAAATATTTAATAAATTTGATCCACCAATAATATGGCGACGTCACCATATTATTGGAGAAAATAAAAAGTTGGAAATATCTCAAAGGGTCTAACCTATGTACTACGAGTTAGAGACATGTCTACCCACTAAGCCAAGCTCAAATTTTGATTAATGGTCAACAATTTTCTATATTTAACTTACTCTATTGGTGGCAATATTGGTGAGACTTAAAGGATAGCATTAAACCATAGTTAACGCAAGATATTAAATTATATATTTATAGGAAAATTCTATAATGCTCAACGAATACCGCTGAACACCACTAACGCTGAATACTATTAAATTGATTAATAAAGATTAAAAATCTTAAGGACTCAACATATAATTATAAATTTTATTTTAAATAAATTTTTAATTAAATTATTTTTCATATACATAATATTTTTTTTAATTTTTTAAAACAATTGGATCAAATACCAACTTTAGTTAATTTTAAAAATAAAAACCTGAAACCTTAAATCTAAAACCCTAAACCTAAAACCCAAAAACATAAACCCGAAACCATAAACCATAAATTCGATATATCTCCCCCCCAACCCAAATCGATTCCCTTGAGTAATAAAACTTCAAACCAGTAGATATTTTTTGGTTGATCAGATGTAAGTCAATAACTTTCAAATTCATTTTGGTCGAATTGTTTGATGGTTTCGAGTTTAGAGTTTATGATTTATAGTGTAGGATTTAAAGTTTAGGTTTTCACGTTTACGATTTAGGATTTTTTATTTTTTAAATTGACTAAGGTTGTTATTTGATCCAATTATTTAAAAAAATTAAAAAATATAATATAGAGAGAGAATAATTTAATTAAAATTTTATTTTAAATAATTTATAATTATATGTTGAGTCATTGAGATTTGTAATATTTATTAATCAATTTAATGGTGATCAGCGTTAGTGGTGCTTAGCGATGTTCGTCGGGCGTGGTAGACTCATTCATATATATAAGTTAATATACAATAAGTTATTAATATAACTAATATTTTTTATATAAACTATTAAACTAACAATAAATACTATATAATATAAAATAAAATTACTCATTATGTTTTTTTTTTGTATAATCACCGATATATGACTCATTAGTTGATTAATTCGATCTAATTTTGTAGAAGTCTATTATGAAGACAATCACCCCAACCCAGTTTTCTCCATCCACAACAACAAGATTTAAACACTTAATCTTGCTTAAGGGACCTAGACTCATCTCGCTAGATCAACTAGTTGTTGATTAATATGAGTAATAGCATTAATGATGAGTAATATTGTTTTATGTATTTAAAAAATATTAAAAATAATAAATATTATTTAATAACGAGTAATATTATTTATGTATTTAATAAATGCCCAATTATCTCATGACCTAGGATTGAGATCATTTAATGTCATTTTGTCTACCCTTTATTTTACACCAATAGAATAAGTTATCTATAAAAACTTGTTGACTATTAACTAAGAACTGAGCTTGGCTCAGTAGTTAGATATGTTTTTAACCCCTAATGCACATGTTTGATGCCCGTTGGAGACACTTTATAATTTTTGATTTTTCACTAATAAGATGATATTTGTCTTTATTAGAATATGATTAAATTAAAATAATTTATAAATATTGACGGTTAAATTTATTATTTTTTTCAAGTTAGGAATAGAATGATTGAATGTGTAAATATGAACTAAATATGTTATTATAAAAAATTGTTTAAGTGCCTAATTATCAATTCTGTTAGTAGTTAAAGATTGATGGTTTAACGAAGCTAATTTTATAGTTCGGTAGTCTAATTGACAATCATAGTCCAAGAGTCAAAATAGAATTAAGCCAATAGTTTTGTGGCATTGGAGGTAGTTTACCCAAATTTTATAAGGTTTTATGATTGATGCACGATAAACAAAACTATAACACATCATAAAAAAAATAAGTTAAAATAATTTAATTTAAAATTTTATGATAATATGTAATCATCTAGTACTTTAATAATATATAAAATTTATATATTATTAGTAGATCACATATAAATTTTTATATGATTTTATAAAAGATAATAATTATTATTTTTAGGTGACTCGAGTTTAAACAACTTGTATGCATGACGCATATACCTCGTTAAATGGCTAATATTAATTAAACATATATTATACATAACCACAACATATGGATACGTTGAAAAAAAGAAAGAAAATTCAAGCACTGAAATTAAATCCGAAACTACCAACATCAGTGTTCCTTGGAACCGGGAAAGATACCCATGAGTTTTTATTTATTTTTTTAAAACTAAAATACGAACTCTTTCTCTTCACTCTGAATGTAAAGAAGGAATCTGGTGGGGTTGGAAAGGCTCATTTTCCGATATCCATATTGAATGACATTGAATACGATGCTTCACTCAACGCTATTTCCTTTATTTTGACTTTGACCTTCCCCAATGCTCCTTAAAACTTTCGACTCTTTCCTCAATTTCCCTCTTTTTTTATAGCTTGGATTAACTCATATCGTTTAAAGAAAGTATATTTAAATCGATGGGTTGACTTAAGTGGTAAGTAGTTTTATATCACTTAAGTAGGTATCGAGTTTGATGTCTTGTATATATAGAAAATTTTCGCTGAGAGATTCACTCATCGAAGTCAGGTGTACGATACGAGTCAATCTAGATTAATCAAGACAAAGCCTTAGGAACTAAGAAGACAATAAAAATATATTTTAGAAAAATTAGATTAGGTTCAAATGTATTTTTAACATTAGATTATCGTATTCACGAAATTGAGTAAAAGAAATTATTTTGTATAATAATAGTTATAAATTATTTTTGACGAGTGATCATATATGAATGTCCATACAATGAAACAGATTATACATATTAAAATTACAAATAGGAATTTATATAGATACAAAAGCGTTTATTCATCTCTTTGTATAGCTTGAGAGCTTACATAGGACACATTTTATAAATGTCCTTTGTTTTTTTTATAGTGGTGGTTTTCCCACCTTTTTGAATAAATACAAATATAACTTATCTAAAAGAAAATTACTCTTTAATTTTTTTATTAAAAGAGAGGTGAGGCTAATGCCCCCATACAATTAGTGATTGCTCTGTGTTAAGTCATTAGAATATAAGATATTTAGAACCATGTCCGGAGGATCAAGAAACTCATGAAATTCATCTGAAAGTTGCCGCGCCAATTTGGCCATCCCATCTACTAACATATTTTTTGTTCTCGAGGAAAGTATGACACTCTAACATCCCAACATCAGTCAATCAATCTTTGAATATGGTGTACTATTGTGAATCAACTGTCACCCAAAAATCGATCATTGAGAAATTTGACAACCTCAATATTATCAGTTTCCACACACATACGAGGTTTAACTAATTGAACGAGAATTTGTTGAGTGCTTTTAGTGATAAAGAGTAACATGTTGTACTTAAGAGATCTGAATTCGAACAATGTAATCTGCAACTGTAAGTATGCATTAGTTTATCCAGATATAAAATCGGAATAAGACATTATCCTATAATCAAATTATAATACTAATTGGACTAAACCTAAATTTGAGCCTCTAGATTTGTTGACAAATTGAAAGAGCATTTGAGAAGTAATTAGTTTACTAAGAAAACATGAACTATTTGCCTAGCCAGTCAATGATATTGGAGTCTAGCTCTACGTACAACAATGACACCGCACTGCCCCTATTCCCAAAACAAAGAGTGCAAAATAGCATAATTCAATAATTACAAAATAATTAATATTTAATTTGTAACTAAAATACTATTCATAGATCTAAGGGCAGCGTGGATTATTCCCAGGCCCTCCGTAGTAAAAAAATGTGCCCCATTCATTGTTATATGCGCTCTTAATGTTGTAACAGTCTGTATTCTCAGCTAGGGTTGATATGTCACGAACAGAACCCAAGCTGTTATCGGCATCGACGACCTCTAGGTTCCGGAAATAGCTCGATTTCCCGAACCCGTCTCCAGGAAAGTGTCCGGAACCCATCTGAGTCGCGGTGTGCTGGCCGTTGGACCTTGAGTTCACCACTTCACCACCCCATTCCACCATGGTTGCACGGTCCGCTAGGTGAGTAAATAGCTCGGCTGGCCAATAACCTATCAATGTATCTTCACCAAATCCCATCCACCAATTGCCTAGCTTAGGGTCCTAACATTAATGCCAACACAGATTAAAAATTAATTAAACAAGTTCATATATATATATATACATGTGTGTGATGAAAATGTTAATATATATATATATATATATATATATATATATATACCTTCCAAATGAGGATGGTAATGTCATATTGATTTGCAGCATATTGAGAAATAGGAGAAATAGAAGCCCCAATGGCAACTCTACTATTCGTTTGAATGAAGCCTGCGCATAGAAGGTTGTAGCATCCAGTTGCTTGATAGGAATCACTCTGTAACATTAACTTAATTATTACTATAATACAATAATATTTTATGAAAAAAATAAAGTATCTTTCACGTTCGTTTTATAGTTAAGGAAAAATCACACTCTTTTCGAATTTTATGATTACTCTTTTAAAACTAGGTCTTCTCCCATTTAGTGTTAGATTTTTATCTATAAAACAATAATCAAGATCTTGAGTTTGAATCTCATCAACAAATAAATGTCAAATCTCATCAAATAAATGAAGTTGTCTTTAATTTGCAAGCATAATAAAAAGTCGTTGAGAAGTATAAATCAAGGAATCCAACATTTTCTCTCAATATAGTTACGAGCATAGCTAATTATAAAGTTTTTTTTTTCAATTCTAAAATGTGCATTCTTCATCTATCTTTGTTAAATTAGAGAAGTTCTTGCTTTAATTGATTTTTTAAAAATCATTTGCTAAAAGTTTTATGCCATCAATTTTTTTTTTCAAAATATATTTAAAATAATCTTAAAATAAAATTAAATCGAAGGATTATAATTTCATACACTCGATGTAAAAAATTACTCCACGGATAGACCTATATTTAGATATTATTTGATATATTTAAATGATTTAAACCTTAATCTCATTTGTGAAGTATTTTTTTACTATCAATATACGGAATAATAATATTTTAGACAAATTGTAAGAATTTTATTCAAGACTCAACATGCAATCACATAAAACTAAATAGAATGAGTAATTTGCTGTAAAATATGACAAATTTTTATTGCAATATATAGAACTATTTAAAGTTAAAAATGTTTGGAAGGATGTCATGCAAACAAAAAGTTAATTTAAAGATTCCTAAACAATAATGGAAGTATAGTTAGTTGGGTTCCATTTAATTATTGCACGGCTGTTTTCCATTTGGTTTTCATTCAACTTTGGCTTTGAAAGAATACTTCACTAACCATTTCTAAAAGTTATTATATCATTGATATAATAAGATAGGTCTAACCACATATGCATGCACATGGATAATTCCATATCGTTTGATGTAATATAATATTTTTTCTCATGGATATTATTTATAAAAAATATTTCATACACAAACGACGGAAAGAATTTTTTTTTACAATACCTTGATTTTAGGATTTAGAGGTTTTGTTTGAGATTTGTGGTTTATGAGTTTATGATTAAAGGATTATAATTTAGAGTTTTTTGTTAGAATTTAGGGTTTAGAGGTCAGAGTGTAGGTTTTAGGGTAATATGAGTAGAGATTTAAGTTTTAACATATAAACCCTAAATTCAACCAAAAACTCTAAATTATAATCACAATTCCTAAATTCAAAATCCCAAAACTTAAACCCCAAACGAATTCCCTACACCCTAAGTCACTAACCATTTCTAAAAAGTTATTATATCAATGATATAATTAGATAGGTCTCACCACATATGCATGCACATGAATAATTTCATATCATTGTTATAGTATTTTTTTTTCTTCTCATGGATGTTATTTAATGGTATAACTATATATTTTTAAGCTTCTGACCGTTTGAGCCTTAAAATAATTAAACATGATAGATAAGTGAGAAATATGATATTAAGAGAAAAATATATAGAAAACTCACAGTCCAATAAGTGAACAATCTTGGTCTGTTGTCACCGTAAAGCTCTGGACTGACCTGTCTAGTAAAAATATCATCAAAACACTAATACCAAAATTTTCATTTTTTTGTTAAAAAAATCATTTTAATAATAATTTATTGAAATAGATTATAATATTCACATTTCAAAACAAAAAAAATCAGTATTTATCATTTTTATTTAAATAATTTCAACATCTATTTTAAACTTAAGTAACCATGACTTATTTTATTATAAATTAATATATAACACTTTTGATTAAGTATAATAAAAATATAAAAAAAATCATTTAAAATGAAATATATTGGGATTGTGTGCATGCAGGGACAGGAAATGGAATGTGCACCTGCCATCCAGCTTCGATACTGTTGAGATCTGGGCCGTCCAATGATCCCGAAAGAACCCAAATCTGTGATAGACTGAACTCGTTGACTTCTTCAATTGATGGGTCCCATACGTTTATAGTCGCCGTCGCCCCATAAAACTCTTGCGAAGTTTCGGTATATGCAATCGCATGCTAAAATAAATACGCACATGCATTAATCACCATCCAAATCTGATTCGTTTTAATCAAACTTCATTAAAAAAGAATGTTTTATATTGATTTTTTATAGAACCAAAGCATTAATTTAAATTTATAACAAGAAATTATTTAGTGTTAAAACGAATTATACTTTTTTCCCTTTCAAACTGGAATATATAATTTTTATAATTACAATATTTGATTTATTTCGTCCAATATTTTAGATATGTAATAGAAGGCGACCCTCTCATCCAATTTACTCCGTTCACAAAATTCAAACTTTTGATTTTACTCGAGAGACTTAATAAGTCATCTTATTAGACTTGGTAAACTTGAATAAATTTTAATATTGTTACTTTTCAGAGGACCTATTGTGTTATCCTATCAGACCATTTAGAGTTGGTAAATGGTACCTCATGACCGTTGCCGCTAACAATATCGGGTGCATCGGCACGACGGCGAGCAGGGTTGATGAGTCGACGTTGTTTCTTGCCAAAATGAAACAAAGACTTGGCTCTCAAAACATCATGCATCGAGCTTCGTCGAATGGGAACCGTTCCCTTTGGACATCTTGTCCCATTCCTATGCCACATTTGCCACTGCCTTGAACTACCCTTCCTACTCGCCTCATTTCCCTTCCTATCTTTTGCCTCATCGTGTTGCATCCTTTTCACCGTTGGCATCTCCGGTGGAGCTCTCTGTCACAACATTATTACCACATAAATTTAATAAACACTTTATTCGAACCCATATCTCACTATCTCAGTGCATTCATGCAATCATTTCGAAACCGAAAAAATGCACAAAAGTTCAGTAAATTTAAGACATGTTTAATTTTGTTTTAATAGTTTTACCTGAATCTTGTGGTTTTTTAGAAGAGGATGATCTAAAGCTGGTTGTTTTCTTTTATGGACACAGTCTATGATATCTCCATCTGGGCTCTGAAAATAACAATAAAAAACCAAGTAAACTCCATGAGAAATACAAACATGGGGAATATAGGGCAATGTTTTTTTTGTGCGCATGTGGGGAAAGGAAATAACATACTTCAATGGTGATGAGAGGAGGTTTGTTAATCTTCTCCAAGTGTTTTTGAATCCTTTCAAGCCTCAACCTACTCACTTGCCTACTATACTTCGTGTAATTCAGGCCCGAAACACGGTCGAATTTCGCCACGAACACGAAACAAAGAAAAAAAGAAAGACGAAAGAGATGAGAACTCTTGGCCACAACGTTACAATCAGCCATTATCTGATTCAGTGTTCCAAGCAAAGCCAAAAAACAAATGGATAAAAACAAAGAAAAGAAGAAAAGGACATTGATTTTTCTTTTTGTTTCTTTCAGTCTGTCAAAGCTTTAATGGCGAGTGAAGAGAGGTGGGTGAAAGGGGTTAATGAGGCTGAAACAATGAACATAAGGCGAAGGCTGCCTTACGCTTTCTCCATCAAAATCATGATTGCCTTAGCTGCATTGATTTCATATATAATGGACCTAAATATTCATATTGTTTAATCGAACACCATTTTTTTTGTTTGTTTGTGTTGTATGCTAGGGGTGAGTTACTAGAGTTTATAAGTATCATTTTATCCTTCAAATTTTATTTGAAAACTTTAAGTCAAGTCATGTTGATTAAAATATACTTGTTTGAGTTTCTGTTTAAATATAAATGTAATTATTTATAATGTCACCTTTACGGTCTATTTTTCTATCCTTAGAATCCATTTTTTTAATTTGGTCCTTGCAAAAATTTTAAATTATAATTTATTTTATTTAAAGTCGATAGATCAAATCATACTAATGACCTTTTGTCTTGTTTTTTTTTTGAATTTCTCTAAAACTCTTACAATAATATTTTATTCTTGGTGCCGTTAACTTTTAGTTCATGGCTTCGTCTTTGGTCATGTTACTGATTGGTTTCAATTTAAAGAATTCTCTAACCATATACGAAATATATATATATTATATTTTTTCACATGTGTGATTAAGATTTGTAATATTATTTAATAAATTAAATATCATCTATAATCATATAATATACTTACAATATTTTTTTACAAAAAGGATTTCGAGGACAAAATATTGATGGGATTATAAAAGAGTCAAAAATTGATGAGAATAAAGAATTTTCAAAAAGTTGCAGTCGGATGACCAAATTGAATAAAGTGCAAAGTTAAGGAATAAAATTAAAAAAGAAAAATATTATTGTCGAAAAGAGATGTTGAAGTTACATATGTATTCTACTGTAGTTGAGGAGCATGTGATTCAAACTTATTCGAATTGAGCTTAAAGTTAAGGAGGAATCAAAGAAATAATGAAATCATAGACAAATTACAAAACAATCAAATTACTTAGCTAAAGACCAAAAGACGTCATTTTAATTATCAATTTTTAATTATTAGAACTTTGTAATTTCAAACTTGACTTGAACTCAAAATCTGAACAATTAACTCAAATAACTTAAAATTAAAAAAAAAATCTTTTAAATTGAATCGAATTTTATTCGAATAACTATTTTGTCTAATAAAATTGCACCAAATGAAAAGAAAAGAAAAAGAGGAAGAGAGTTGAAGGCGTTAATAGAAACCCATATCTACCAACTAAACAGACACTCCATTCCTTTATTGCAGTATTCTTCAATGTTTTGTATTGCCCCCATACACTTCGCCATTAATATAATTTCCTACTTTTCATTTATTAATTGGCTTAATATACATATTAACTCCTGAATTTAGTAGCTTTTTTCCATTTTGGTACATGTGTTAGCTTGGTATTTTCAACGACCAATGAGGCTGTTGATGTAGTATTAAGCGATTAAAATAACGACATTATTAAATGTAATGTGTTATAACTTGATTAGTTGTTAAAATATCATGTCAATACCAAGTATCAATTTAATAATTTTTTTTAATTTGGATATTAAGTCGATACAAAAAAGTTCAACTACCAAAATAAGAAAAATTGCTAAGTTCAGGGATCAATTCATATAGTAAACCTTATTTTTTCATTACACTTATTTTTTCATTTCATGCTATACTTTTTTTGAGCAAGCATATTGGGCCGGTTGGCCAAATTGCTCAATTTTGTTTCCTCATTTCCTTTAGGTCATAGGTTTTAGATTCATAGGGGCACTTTTCTTCATTCCCCTAGAATCCATCTTCCCCTCCCCTCTACGTAGAATTAGAATTTGTCAAAAAATTATATTTTTTTATTTATATTCGAATAAGTATTCTCCATTTCCATATATAAATATGAAATATCCATCTTCTTCGTTCTTCAAATTTGATTACTAACTATTATAATTAATTTTACTATTTTCCCACAATCCTTCACATAACAAATTACTGTATTTAGTTCTGGTGCATTATATGGAGTATTAGATTTTAAGATTATCATTTAGTAGGGGCGTAAATGAAGCGAGCTTGAACGAATAAAATTATGTCTGTGTTCGTTTTTTTTATTTTTGAAAGTGTTCATGTTCGATTTGTGTTCGTTTATTTATTTCTGAATGTGTTCGAGTTCGTGTTCGTTTATTTAGCGTTCGCGAACATGTTCATTTATATGTCATTCAACATGTTCATTTATATGTTCGCCAAAATGTTGAAATTACACCACTTGTCCTTAAGCTTTCCAGGCTTCACATTTTGAACTCCAAAGTTCACCATGTATTGAATTTATTCCCTACCTTCACAATATTTAAAATGTAAAAAATAAAAGAAAAATAGAAATTCTGTAAGCGAGCTTATAAACGAGTCGATAAACGAGCTTATTCGAGAACATAAACAAACCAAACGCACATTCGTTCATGTTCGTTCATTTATTAAATATAATTTAACATTTAACCTTTTCCGGACCAATAAGAATATATTTAAAAAAAATTATTCACTGAATGGTCATAAATAGAGTAATCAAATATAGATCTACTAATTTTGTGTTCGCTCATTAAATAATGAATTTTAATTGTTTTATTTGAAAGTGAGATAAAAATTATAAATCAAAAGTAGGAAAAAATATAATAACAAAGAAGCCATCAACGTTTGTTTATTTTTTTAATTACACTCTTAACATTATCGTAAAACGTTAACGAAAACTTTTATTGCTTTTTTAAACTTTATGATTTAAAACCGTCAAAAGCATGACAGAGTTCTTTATATGGTGGGAGGGGCTCCTGCCTCCTAGACACAATCATTTTACCCTTTTATTACATAATTTTTTTATATGAACACCGACAATTTATTAGAACAAACAAACAAGAACACCAAACAGAGGTGAGAAAACAAGCTTTAGATGAAGCAATAACAAGAACAACATAGGAACGAACAGAAATGAGACAAACACAACACAACCAAAACAGAAACAAATCACAAACCAAACAACAAGGCTTCAAAAGAACCGAAAGCAAAACAAAATCACAAACCGGAGCCTAAAGTCTCCAACCCAACAAGAACCGAAGCATAACATAGTCAGCATCACCATCTTCAACCTGCATGTCGTTCGGGGGCACCGAAGATGTCATGATAGGAGGAATGCAGTGAAGGAGCCAACCAGGGTTCTAAATCGCGGACCGCTAACGCGATTGCGGCAGCGAAATTGCGGTCGCGCCGCTGTCCGAAACCGCATTTGGTGAAATTCGCGGTGGGCAACGGAATTACGACTGTTGCGGCCTGTCACAGACGCGAAATAACGCGATTGTAGTTTTCGCGGCGATAACGGGACGCTATCCCCGTTATCAGAACAATCGCGGCACCACCTGGTGGCCGGAGATAAAAATGAAAAAGAAAAAAAGTTGCAGAGCTCGCGAGCGGGAGAGGAGAAGATGAAAAATAAAAAAGGGTAAATTGGGGGTGGAGGGTTCAAATTTTAGTGATTTTGGAGAGACTTAACATTTTTACTCCGCTTACAGTTTAGTCCTTTTAGATTTTTAGTTTAATTAGGATGTTTTGTTTTATTCCAATTAAGTCCTTAAATCCATAATGAAACTTCCAATTGAGCCACTAAGTCTTATTTTCTTTCAATTAAATCATTTCATAAGTGTTGGAAAACCCTCTAAAAATCATAAAAGTAACTTTTTATAATTATAATTGTTATTATTATGTTTTATAATAATTTGTGTGAATTTTACAAATAATAACAATGAAAACGAATAATTTGACCAGATATTTTTCAGGAAACATTGAAAACCTATCTCAAGTCTCGTATATGAATTTTTAATTATTTTATTTATAAAATATTCAAACTTATTAAAGAAGTTGAATGTTTAATATTTCTTATTTTATTTTTCTTATAGTTAATACAATTTTTTGGGAAATTTGTAAAGAAATATAATAATAATTAATGATTGTAAAAATTGTGTTCTCGTACTAATAAAAGTTCATAAACATTCTAAAAATCATCAAAAGTACCTTTTATATTTACACTTACATTTATTATATTTTACAATAAGTTGTGTGAATTTTAAAAAAAATCACGACCTCGACATCCACAATAACCGCAATGGCATTTGTTATGTCCGCAACCGCGATAAACGCGACGCAACAAAAAATGCGACCACGAACGCTATTTAAATCCCTGAAGCCAACGGAGCCATTGCGTCAAATTAGGACGTCACTGATGATAGAAGGCCTAAGCGAAGGAGGAGCCGGTGAAACATGCCATACAGATATTGTCGGTGAGAACAACAAACCCTACCCATTGTTGGAAGAAACAAGATCAGCCTGACCGGAGACCAGACACAAGCCCGTCGAAAAATTAGTCCGAGGAGAAGAAAAATAGTGAAAGACGAAGCTGTTAGAAAATAGTTAATTTAAGAAATAATAAATCAATAAAATATAAATATTATGTTGAAATATTAAACGAACAGAACAAGAAATTCAGATACAACATATCTAAAACTAAACTGATTGGGAACGAGTTGAGGCCTGTAGCTACATAGTTTCCTTAAGAGAGATTTTCGGCCACTCCTTGATACTTAAGATTTTTGGTATCTGTCTCCCATGATACAACAACTAGATGATCAGCTACAGTAGCACAACTACAAAGATCACGAACTACAAACTCTGCCTTCTCCTATCACCAATAACTACTTTTGAATGTTACAGAGTAAAATAATAGAAAATTGTCTATGTTTTTGAGTTGTGTAAAACCTAGAAGGTTTACACGCTATTTATAGAAGTTTCACGAGAGTATAAATGAAAAATTTTGGCCTAATGGAGCATTTATGATTTTGAGAATTAATAAGCATTTAAAGAGTCGTTTCCAAAATTACTGTCTAAATTAAAGGAAACTTTAATATCTATCATTTTAATTCTAAACAGAATTTGATAAATATATGTTCTTATCTGAGGAAACAAATTATTTCAAATTTGGGTCAAAATATTCGCAGACCCACGGAAGACCAGACCGGTCCAGACATTTGCATAACCTATATTATGCACGTCTACACATTTAGGAACCAACAATTGGTTCCACATTTTTCTTAACAACGTTTGGATCAATTTCTCATTTAAAGCTCTAAAATTATCGAATTTTTCCAACAGAAGCTCGCCTTTACACCGCAACCATACTTTCGCCTAGCCGCAAAGGGGCCGAAACGATGTGGAGGCCGAAAGTGAGACACCCAATAATGGATCAATGGGGTACCGAAACACCGACCAAAAAATAAAAAGGAGGGCAGCTGGCTCAGAATAAAGGGAAGAAAAAAAGAAAGAAAGAGGATAGCAAGGGAAAAGAGGGGGGAGGCCAATCGCTTAGGCAGCAGCGGCAGGCAGCCGCAAGGGTCAAGAGACTCGTGAGCTTTTGGCAAAAACGATAGCTTTTAGGATTAGAAAGTTCTGAAATATACTCTTTACGTAATGATAAATTTGAACTCCCATTTTCAAACGTTTAAAATTTTTCCTTAAGGCCCTAACCTCCGATTTTGGCTCCCTGACATTTAAATCTTTACGAAATGCTTTAAGAATATTTGTTAATGTAAGTTGTTACTATTTATAGTATTTTTTTGAAATAACTATTTATAGTAATTTTAAATAAACATTTTGAAGACAAGTGTTATTAAAATCATATAAAATAAGATAATTTAAATGATGTAGAACTTCATTAATCATTTAAATTAATGGCAGTGTTAAATAATATAATATGATTAGAAGTATATGAGTTTGGAATTTGAGTTGGTGGTGATGAAACCCAAAAAGACAGTGTCGTTTGTTGAAATTTCAACATACATCGGGGAAGAGTTTTTACGTTATAAGTGTACGCTTGAAATTTTCTTGATTTTAAATTTTGTTATTTATTTGTTTATTTTATGGGGAATCTAAAATGGAAGCAAAAACACTAATCTCCATGTGGGAATTAATGACAACATAGAAGAGTTAAATGAAATAAGTATTGAGATCGTGAAGCTTCTATTTCTCGATTTTCCAATTCTTAATTTTGTGTTTAACAGATAAGTTTAAAAATATACAGATTCTTCTTCTTTGGATTATGTATTTTATTTCTTAGGTTTAGTGATGGAATCATTCCGTAATCAATATTTATAATATCTAATTTAAATTTAGGGTAAACTACATCAGTGACCACCGAATTATTTGGGCATACATATTTTGACCACCGAATTATTTGGGCATACAATCAGACCGCCAAACTTATTAAATTGACCTATGTTAACTACCGCCGTTAAAAAAACCAACGAAGGGGTGGCGGAGGGATGATGTGGCAGTTTACCGAAATTTATAAAATTACACATTTAGTCCCTTTTATTTATTTATTAAATCAATTTCGTCCTAATTTTATTTTAATTAAAAAAAATTAATCAACCAATCGAATGATGACACGTATCATCACCCAATTAGATCAATTTATTCAAATTTTCTTTTATTTTAATTTAATATAATTTCCCTCCAAGTGACACATGTTACCACCTGGTTAAAGGAAAATTGAAATGAAATGATGGATTTAGCATGAATTGAACCTGCAACCTTCAAGTTTAAAACACCACCATTTTACCACTACTCCAACCCATTTTTAATGAAATGAATTGCATCATTTCATATGTATCTTATATTGCAGCAAATGCTAGGGAATAAAAAAGTAAAAATTGTTGAAAGGGGACTCGAACTTAGATCATTTAAGATGTGTAAAATCACACAAACCACCAAATCAAATTAAATAATGAATTAAAAATGAAAATATTTTAAATAGGTTTAAAGTAGTTATTAAAAAAAGATTTAAAACGAAAATAGATTTATGATTTTTTTAATTAAATCGAATATTAAATATTTTTTTTTCTTTTTTCATATTTAAATTAAATAAAATATTAAATATTTGATTTATTTATATTTAAATTAAATCAATATTAAATATTTTTTCTTTTTCATATTTAAATTAAATCGAATATTAAATATTCGATTTTTCATATTTAAATTAAAGTGAATATTAAATATTTTCTTTTTCATATTTAAATTAAATCAAATATTAAATATTTGATTTTTTCATATTTAAATTAAATCGAATATTAAATATTTTTCTTTTTCATATTTAAATTAAACCGAATATTAAATATTCTATTTTCATATTTAAATTAAATTGAACATTAAGTGTTTTTTCTTTTTTATATTTAAATTAAATCAAATATTAAATATTTGATTTTTTCATATTTAAATTAAATCGAATATTAAATATTTTTTCTTTTTCATATTTAAATTAAATCAAATATTAAATATTTGATTTTTATATTTAAATTAAATGGAATATTAAATATTTTTTTTCTTTTTCATATTTAAATTAAATTGAATATTAAATATTTGATTTTTTTCATATTTAAATTAAATTAAATATTAAATATTTGATCTAATTTAAAATAAAAAATCATAAATCTATTTTTATTTTAAATCTTGTTTTAATAACTACTTTAAACCTATTTAAATTGTTTTCATTTTTAATTTATTATTTAATTTGATTTGGTGGTTTGTGTGATTTTACACATCTCGGGTGATCTAGGTTCGAGTCCCCTTTGAACAATTTTTATTTCTTTATTCCCTAGCATTTGCTGCAGTATAAGATATATATGAAATGGTGCAATTCATTTCAATAAAGATGGGTTGGAGTAGTGGTAAAACGGTGGGGTTTTAAACCTGGAGGTTGTAGGTTCAATCCACGCTAAACCCATCATTTCTCTTCAATTTTCCTTTAATCAGATGGTGAGGGAAATTATATTAAATATTAAATAAAAATAAACTAAAATTTGAATAAATTAATCCAATTGGGTGATGACATGTGTCATCATTTGATTGGTTGATTAATTTTATTTAATTTAAATAAAATTAGGACGAAATTGATTTAATAAATAAGTAAAAGGGACTAAATATGTAATTTTACAAATTTTTGTAAATTGTCACATCACCCTTCCGTCACCTCTCTATTGGTTTTTTAACGGCTGTGGTCAAAATAGGTCAATTTAATAAGTTTGGTGGTCTGATTGACGAGTTTGATAGTTCGATGGTCAAAATAGATACGCCCAAATAGTTCGGTGGTCACTGGTGTAGTTAACCCTTAAATTAATTGATTGATGAATCGAATATTGATAATTATAAAATAATATAATTTAAATTTATAATTAAATAATTCTTTATTGACTTTTATTGTGTGCCCAAGCCGGCTTTATTTGCTAAATACTCCCTTTTGGAATATTAATTGAAAATCCGCCCCTTTTAAACAACATTTGAAAAAATACCACCATTCAGCCCACGTAGGTCAAACTCGTGTTTCGTCAAACGTGAGTTCTGTATAATAAAACCTTGATAAAATAATTTTGTCTTTTCTTATCTATCCACTCGATACGAAACTCGCGTTTAATGAAACGCGAGTTTTAAATTCGCGCTTGACGAAACGCGCATTTGTTTAATCTCACGTTTTACGAAATGCGAATTTAACCTACGTGGGATGAATGAGAGGTATTTTTCCAAATACTGTTCAAAGGGGGTGGATTTCCAATATTTATCCCAAAAGGAAATATTCAAACAATAAAGCCGCCCAAGCCAACGTCCAAACTTGCATGCAGAGACAGAGATTTGTTGGGCCTATAAAGGGGCCCGAACTTCTGTTGAAAATTTTATATAGCTGATTAATTTTGGTCTAATTATATTTTGATCTCTATAAAATATATTTAAATTAAAAATACATGAATTTTTCAAATATTTGATTAAGTATGGGCTGAAATAAAAAAAAGATAGACCCATGTTTTCAAATTATTTTAGTATAATAACAATATAGGTCCGTATAGAATTAAATGTTAGACAAATTTTGCTTTTTCTCCTAAATTTTAAATTTAAATACTTATAAACTATTATTTTTTAAAATTCGATATTTAGTCCCCTCCTAATTTAAATCTTGGCTCCAACTGCTTGCTAGGTCCATTGGATTTAAAGCATGACCTAAAAGATAGTAGTAACTCTAAATACACGTGTCTTATCAATACTAGGAGTGTGCATTTTTTAATATCAGATAAGATTTAATCCAAAAAATTATATATCTGATTTTTTATATACATATTTTCAAATTGGATATTCGATTTTTCATATTATTAGTAGGAAATTTATTTTTTTAAAAATAAACAAATAATAACAATAACAACCAATAAATAAATAATAAAATAATAGTAATTGTAATAGTAAAAAATTAAATAATATATATGATAATAAAAACATTGAAAATGATAATAATAAAAATAATCATAATAATTATAATAAATAGAGGGAAATATATAATAATAATAATAATAATATGTAATAACTATCGAGAAAATAATAGTGGTGTTTTATAATAATAAAATAAAATATTGTAATATAAATATACAATGTAATAAATAAATGACAAAACTAAAGAAAAGAAAATACAAAATCAAATTAAATAAAAATAGAATTTGAAAGGGTCAAAATAGTAGTAATCATGAGAAATTAAATAAAAATAGAATTTGAAAGGATCAATTTAAATTATTAAAAAAAAGACAAAATGAATGTCTAAATTTTTGGATCGAATCATCAAAATCGAATCGAATTTCTCGACTCATATTTTTTCACTGCCCTAATAAAGATTGATACGTACACAATTTTACAAAATTTATACACCGCCTCGTCAAGCTTTTCGGTTAAGGATGAAAAGAATTAATCAGTTCCATCGCATCCATGAGCTAAAGGAGTGGACAACTCCATATATGAGCGAGCCGGTAAAATTGCGGTGTGATTATTATGCGATACTAACAAAAAATGTTACGAAATAAAAAATTTAAAATAAAAATGTTATAATATTTTAGGTTGGTGGTTAAGTATCGAAATTTAGCTTTAAGTATCGATACTTATAATTTTTGATAATATTTTAGATTTTTGTAAGCATCGAAACTTATCGTGAGAACATTAACCTAAAATATTATAAAAGTGTAATATTTTAAGTTGATTTGTAACATTTTAAGTTTCGTGTTTTATAATATTTCAATTAGTACCGCACTGCAACCACAACGTAACCGCACTATAGCATGCGACACCCAAACCTACCCCATATCAGATTATAAATCTAAATATTTCCTCTATGTTTTACGGCGCTTTTACACATTACTGTTACTCCTATTGAAATATTTTTATTCCCTCCATTTTTCTTCAGCACGGTACTAGTTTATGTATTTAAGAGTGTTATGGCACTATTCAAAAAGAGTGTTACGGAACAAATTGCCACCTCATCGTCCACCGTGGACGTAATACCAGTAATGTAATTTTTTGTCAATATTATAACGGTCAATGATGATTTTCGTTGGTCAAAGAACCACATTAATTTATTTCCTCAGTTTAAGGATAATATTGAGGGCAAAAAATTTAGGGCCACATTGATTTTTTTCAAACGTTGGAGGGTCTTAGGTACTATTAAGCCTAAATTTACAATATATAAATTCTACATTTTTGTTTAAACTTTTAATATATGTAATAAATATTTAGGTAAACTACATTCGAAACCCGTAAAGTACTGGTTCGATTCTATTTTAATCATTGAATAATTTTTTTGTCAATTAAGTCATTAAATTTGGTTTTAATCAAGTAATCGTCCGTTAATAGTTAACAAAATTGCTAATGTGATAGTTGAGCAATTTTGTATAATACACAATTAGTTTTTATTACCTACACATTCTATCAATTTAATCTTAATTCTAATTAGAAATAATTTAATAATCGTCCAATAAGTTGATGCATTTAATAAATTGATTTCATTATTTATTCATTCTATTAATTTAGTCACAATTTTAAGTAGAAATATTTTAATGGAAAGGTTAGAGGATAAGCATGTCTAACCACTAAGCCAACTTCATCACTTAGTTTATGATCAACAACATTTCATATAAAGGTGATCTTATTGGTGAAAATTAAGGGAAATAAAAATTATGATGCTTTGAGTAGTTTATGAATCTAATTATTTTTATAACCACCGGTATCTAACCTATCGAATATTTGACCAAAACTAACTCTCCTATTTTGAATCGAACTCAAACTTTTTACGCCTTGAATTTGGTTCTACTCGCCCAGTTCACTTGCTTCGTTTAACCATATTTTCCCGAGGGTATAATGCTTAATTAGTTCTAATGCCATATTTTCATCTCTAATCAAAGATCAAACAAACCCAAAAACAAAACACCAAAAGAATAAAAATATTTTGTTATATTTCCAAAATTGAAGGGTCAAACACGGAATAAATGAACATATTAAACCTTTGGTTTTTTTTCTTCTTATAAGATAATATTAAAGGTGAAAGAAGAAGTCCATGTTGTGCGTCCACTTGAAGTGCAGTTTCCTATTGAGCTCCATCAACGACGGCTTTTAACTTCCGACGTCCTCCACGACATTTTTCGGCCTTTTCACATCCTCGATTGTAATCATTGGCCGGATTTCCGACACACTTGTCACCGTTGTGTCCGCATGGCATTGGATGTTTTGCTCCGAGTGCCGGGTAGCCGATTACCGGTTGCGCATTAGCACCTTCTTCTGTCAACACTAAGCTCACCACCATTGCACAGATCCATAGCATGATGATTTTTTTCCCCACGCTCATTTTATTCAGTAACTATTTAACTAAAACTCTATTGTACCCTTGTTTGATTCACAAGAGAAGAGATTTGAGGTTTATATAACTTCATAACGTGGTTAAATTTAGTAAAATGTTTAACCAACAACAAAATTGCAACATTTTCGGACATTTTTAGAAAATGATTCCAAGAAGATCGGAGATTCTCGGTCTCTTTGGATTATATATCTAGAAATAGACATGCAAAAGTTAAACTGTTAAAATTCCTTTCTTTTTCTTGTTTCGTCGATTATTACTGTGCCTTCCAATGTAATTGAAAAACTATTATTAATATTTATTTATATGGATGTCGATTAAGATTAGAACTCTATCTAATAAATAAAAGTTTAATGTAGTTTATCAGGATTAAAATTTTATATGATATGTAGCACAAAAATCCTCTACCTCTTTGGGGTATTAGTACGGTCGATCGATTAGACACAAATCCTTAATTTATCATAGTTTTTAACGAGAATACTCATCCTATGATATGTCAACTATATATATATATATATATATGTGATATTTTCACAAGCTCACAAGCCAATATACGTTCATTTCAAAACTCATTTATCTTATTGTTTTCATATGCAAAATCACATATTCATAATCATATAGATTTTCAAGCTCAAAGGCAATTTGTAAATCTCATTGGTATTTCATAAATATACTCAAAAAGTAAATAATTTATTTATCAATAGAAAAATTAATATATATTTTTCTCTATTTTACTTTTTTATATGCATATAAACATTAATTATTTTAAATATGCATATTAGAATATTTATAAAGAAATTTTATTAATTTATTTGTATTATAATTTTATATTGAAATAGATCAACAACCCATGTAAGCGATAGTAATAAAATTACAATGTTAAAAACATTATTACAAATTTATTTATAATTGACTAATAACTTTCAGGTTCGAATTCAGGGGTAACAACTCCCTCCTTAAGAAAATTTCACCCTCAGACTTGTCAACAAAAACCTAGTACTTTTTCGTCATCTAAACCTTATTAAAGAAATATGTCAATCATTTGACATTCTCTTTCGGTATGCAGATCCATATTCTAATGGTCTTTTTTGCTTAATCCAGATTTGTATTCGAGGTTTTACGATTTTGTTGTGCACTCAGACACTAAACATTCAGATCGATATTTCTTTTCATCTAGTTTACCTTATCGATCGCGCATAACTTATTCTCAACCCATATAACTATACTTATGCCTTTCCAAATAAATTTCCAGATAAATTTCGAGCTAGCTAAACACTAGATTCAATAGTAGCATATCAAAATTACAGAAAATTATTATCACTCTAAAGCAATAGTAGATGAGGGTTCAATTCACTCAAATACTTGAGTTGTTGAGTCCACATTCGAGTTTGGGTTGGAATTTGAATAAGACCAGAAGGCTGCGTACAATTCTCCACTAAGTGATCTGTAGGTCCACATCTGAAGCATGCACCAGTTGTCTTGCGGCATTTTTTCAAATGTTGTCAACTACGATATTCGAAAATTCGAAATTTCTTTTTCTTTTTTGATAATATGCATGTTCTCTTACAGTTCATGTTCGGAGTGTGAGGCTGCCCCTTCTAATAATGTCGTCTCCAAATTCAAAATTTCTAATATCCAGTTAGACTATCCTAATCCTTTTGTTACAATTTGTTCTTAATAGCGCGCTTAAGTGCTCAAGTGGACGGACTAGTAACTGTCACGGTCTCCATTCGTTTCTGATTTACTTCTTCTCGTGCAGACAAATTATTTACAGAGGATTAAGTTAAAGTAGTTTAAATATTGGATTTGAGTAGTTTATGAATCTAATACATTTTTTTAGTTAAGTTAAAAGTCAAATATGGGAATTAAGTCTAACCTAGAGTGCTGAAGTAGATTTATTTGCATCTCAAATCAGCTTTGAGTTTTAAAAGAAAAAAAATTGATTATACTTATACAAATAGAAATCTTCTGTCATTTTTGGTATTTTTATTTATGCCACATATTAAAAAAATAGGTTTATGGTTTAGAGTTAATGGTTAGGGCTTAGAAAATTGGGAGTTATGTATAGTTTTAGAGTTTAAGATTTAGAATTTAGGATTAGTGCTTAAAATTTAGATTTTTAGTGTTGGAGCATAAAAAGGTCGCCTAAAAGGGGCAAAAAAATTAAATTATATACCCTAAATCTCAAATTCTAAACCATAAACCCTAAAATATATACCCTACCCATAGTTCTCTAACCTTAAACATAGTTTTTTAGTGTGAGCGCATGAATAGGGGCACCAAAAAGGAGCACCGAAAAAGAGCAAGAGATTTTTACTCCTTTCTATGCTCAACACTAAAAACTAAATCATAGACTTAACCCTTAATCCTAAAAATAAACTATACACCCTATATCCTAAACTCTAACCCTAAACCCTAGCCCTAAACCTTAAACCTAATTAAATTATTTTAGTGTGGGGATAAATAGGACACCAAAAAAGGGTAAAGAATTGAACTATAAGTATTATATTTTACATTGAATTCAATTTTTTTTTATGTCTTGAATTCAGTTCGAATCGATTATTTCTCAATCCACACACTTTGTTTAACCATTTTCTCCCTAGGGTAGAATGCCTAATAGTTCTAATTCCATATTTTTCATCTCTAATCAAAGATCAAACAAACCCAAAAAAAAAAACCCAAAATAAATAAAAATATTTTGTTAAATTTCCATAATTAAAGGGGTCAAATTACATGAAATAAATCGACATGTTAAACCATTTTTTTCTTATAATATTATAGGTGAAAGGGAGAAGTCCATCTCGTGCGTCGACTTGAAGTGCAATTTTCCTGTTGATCTCAAGGAATGATGGCCCTCAACTTACGAGCTCCTCCTCCACGACATCTTTGGAACCTTTCACATCCTCTATTATAATCATTGGACGGATTTCCGACACACTTGTCACCGTTGTGTCCGCATGGCATTGGATGTTTTATTCCGAGTGCTGGGTAGCCGATGAACTGCGGCGCATTCGCACCGGCTTCCATCAACATTGAGCTCACCACCATTGCAGAGATCCATAGCATGATGATATTCTTCTCCACACCCATTTTATTCAGTAATTATTTAACTAAAACTCTATTGTATCCTTGTTATTTGGGGTTTATATAGCTTCATAACGTGGTTAAATTTAGTAAAATGTTTAACCAACAACAAAATTGGAACACTTTCAAATCATTTTTAGTAAATGAGATGAGGAATATCAGAAATTTTCGGTCTCTTTGAACGATATTACTATCCCTTACAACATAATTAAATATTGTTATTAATATCTTTATGGATTTTTTTAAATAAAAAATTTAAAACAAATTTTACAAATAGTAACAAAACTGTTTAATATTTTGAAACATTTTTTATAACAGAACCAAAACTAATTAAACTTAATTTTAAATATATATATATGTTAACATTAAAGTTTATTACAAATTTACACAATTTAATAAGAAAAAATCAAATTGTTAATTATTATGTTTTAATTTATTAATTATGTTATTTATGAAATTTTGAATTTTTTCAAAAAGATTATACATAATTATTTTATAAAATTTAATTCTTAAATACAAAAGCCATACGCATTGCACGAGTAAGTAAACTGGTGTATATACGTACATGAATTGTAACGACCTAAATTTTGGGTCAATTATCAAGCATTGACCCGAATTTCTTGTTATTCATGATTGGGAAAAGATCCATTAGAGATCGTTGAGGCTGTCAATCGAAGGAGATCCTAACCATCGCACTACTATTGAGAATCTTTTCATCTTATTTACATACATGTTTATGAGTTCTACTTCAACAATCTTATTCACTATTATTATATACTTTGTGTTGAGTCTTGTAATTATACTAACATATTCAAAAAAAGAAATAGTGTGTGAGGTCATCAATTACATCATAGGTACACTTTTTTTTTAAAAATTCGATTCTCATAGTACTTTCGTTGTTACTATTACTGGATAATCATATTGTGTGCTTACAATTATCGAGGAAATAGAATAATGTTTAAAAAAATTCTAAAAAAAGAATAATGTTTAAAATTAATGATAAAATATACATTATTTTCTGCAATTAAGTTTTTGGCATTGTTATCCAAAAAAAAAAAAAAACTAACTAACAATGATAACGATTAGTAGCTCAAGTCTAGTTAGTGTCTAAGTATTTGTAGCATTATGTTTCTAAATTACTAGTGTCTAGTTGAGTCTTGCATATTAATATAAAGACTAAACTACACCGTATTCGATTAAATTATTAACGTTGATTATGATCTAATTTTAACACTAAATTTTAGTTTTCGACTCGTTTTAGAATATTCCGTCGTTAAATCCTTATATGCGTGGTGATGTGGCTAATGGTGATTGATGTGGACGTTGAACCAAAATAACGTTAAGTTGGTGAGGCTATTTTGATGCTCATATCGTCCAAAACGATGTTATTTTGTAAGAGAAAATATAGAGTTTTCACTTAAAGAAATTTGAACCCAAGTCCTGAGACAGTTACATAAATAGTAGTCGTGGACTCGTAGTACCGCCTACTTTGGGTACTCTTTTGGATCCCTCACTCTGAACTATGATAGTGTCTTAAGTGCTAGCGTAGCGAAAGATCAAATAACAATGAAACTGATCTACAATATTACTTTCCTCTTACCAAGTACTACTCGAGCTCTTTGTGCGAGGAAAAGGGTACATATAGGTAGAATGACGCATCCAAGCAGTCAGAAAATACTTTGTGCTTGAAATATAAATGCTATGAGGCTTGGGCGAGATATCAGGTCTAGGAGGCCTAGATATTGCATCATGTGAAAGCGGCGGTAAAATACCCATAAGAGCTCTAAACAAGTGAGATAGGCAAAAGGAGGGCATTTTTCAGCGAGCAAAAGGGCTAAAGCGCCTTCTACCTTCTCTATTGGCAACTAACCAGTAGATCAACTTACGATTTGATAACATTTTTAACGCAAACAATATATGTTAAACTGTAATTAAGATTAATATAGTTTTATTTTTATTTAATTTAGTTTCTACATTTTTTAATCCGAAATTAACCCTTGTTTATTTTTATTTTTTATAATCTAATCCAATATTTTTAACAGAGTTTTATTTTTGTTCAATTTAATTTCTAAATTTTATATTTAATTCGAAATTTACCCATAGTTGTTCCTAATTTTTATAATCTAGTCCGCTATTTTAATATAGTTTTATTTCTGTACAGTTTAGTCCCTAAAATTTTAGTTAATTTAAAATTGACCCCTATTTGTTTCTAGTTTTTATAATTTAGTATGCTATTTCATACAATTTTATTTTTGTTTAGTTTAGTCCCTAAATTTTTTATTTAATACAAAATTGAGTCCCTAATATTAGACAATTATAAAAATTAGAAACAAATAGGGGTTAATTTTGGATTAAATAAAAATTTAGGGACTAAACTGAACAAAAATAAAACTATATTAAAAATAGCAAACTAAATTATTAAACTGTTGATGCAACTACAGGAACAACATTCATATGTCAAAGAGTGAAAGACACTGATATAGAAAATGATAGATGAGATGAATGCTAAACTGAAAAGCCAAGAGGTTCAAAGGGTGAAAGTGTTACAAAAGGTATAATCTGAAACTTATGATGAGTTTGATTGTAATGGAACTTAAAATTATTTACTGAGAGGGTCATTTTTAAAATATTAAAATTAGAGAGAATCAACACTGAATTATATATTTTTGGGGTTAAAGAACAATTTTACCATAAAATTTTTAAATTTTGTGGGAGGCATGACTCCCACTAACTACTCTATAATTATGACACTGAGTTTGATTACGATGAACTAACAAACACGTGGGACGTTAACCTCGTGAGTGCGAACCAAGTCAATCCTTTTTGGTAAGATCTTATAAATTTATTATTATATGTGTAATTCATTCATACATATAAGCCTTGTTTGGGAAAATTCTACCACGCTCGACAAACATTATTGAACACTACTAATGCTGAATAATTTTTTAACACTATTAAATTAATTAATAAAAATTAAAATTTTCAAAGACTCAATATATAATTATAAATGATTTAAAATATAATTTTAATTAAATTATTTTCCATATATATTATATTTTTTATTTTTTTAAAATAATTGGATCAAATACCAACCTTAATCAATTTAAAAAATAAAATAAAAATCATAAACTGTAAACCCGAAACTTAAAATTCAAAATCCTAAATCCGAAACCATAAACCTAAATCCTAAACCCTAAACTCTAAATTCTAATAGTGGGTTTAAGGTTTATAATTTAGAGTTTTATGGTTTATGGTTTTGAGTTTAAGGTTTATGAGTTAGGGTTTTAGATTTTGAGTTTTGGGTTTAGGTTTTAGGGTTTAGGGTTTTTTTTTAAATTGACTAAGGTTGGTATTTGATCCAATTATTTTTAAAAAAGATTAAATATATAATATATAGAAATAATTTAATTGAAATTTTATTTTAAATAATTTATAATTATATGTTGAGTCCTTGAGATTTTTAATCTTTATTAATCAATTTAATGGTGTTCAGCATGTTCAACGTTAGTGGTGTTCAGCGATGTTCGTCGAGTATGGTAGACTCATCCCTTGTTTGGTAAATAGTTTTTGAGAATTAAAGGTTTGATCAGTCAATTTCGATAACTTAGATGTTTTGTAAATAAAATATTGTAATAGCGGATTATGATGAAACTTCTCAATTTGAAAAAGCTCTTTTTAGGAGCTTTTTGAGCAAGAAGTTTGGATAAAAAAATTGTAAAGATTGTCATGTCCTTGACAATTACAAAAAAATTCTCTAAATAACATAAATTTGAATAACTAATAAAATTAAAAAGATAATTTATAAATAAAAAAGTAATATATAAATTAATATATACATCTAAATTTAGTAAATAATAAAATTATATTCAAAACATAATTTCATAAATAAAAAATTAATATATACATCTAAATTTAATAATTATTAAAATTATATTAAAATGAGAATTTCACAAATAAGAAGCTAATATATACATCCTTTGTATATGCTTAGTAATGATATTAAAAAATTATTTTTTATAATCTAATTAATATTAATATTAATATGTACAAAATATTAATAACTAATGATGTGATATTAATAATTTAAGACAATCTTAAAACAAAAAAATTAATTTTCATAATCTAATTAATATTAAGGAAAATACTTTGATACACAAGCTTGTGTAAACCAAGCCTTTCAATTTTATAGTTTAGGGTTTTAAGTTAGGGTTTGGGGGTTTAGTGTATAAAGTGTAGATTTAAGGTTTATGGTTAGAATTTAGAGTTTAGAGTTTAGGGTTTAGGTTTTAGTGTGATAGGGTTTGAGATTTAGGAGGGTTGTGTAAATTTTTTTTACAATAAATATTAATAATTGCCCATTGTTTTTTGTTTTAAGATTGTCTTACTTAAATTGTCTTTTTGAAAAATTCAACAACTTTTACTAGGCATATTTTTTTGTTTACCTTTTTAAGTTTTTCAACAAAATAAAATTTAACTTTTCATGTATGAAATTGTCATTTTAATTATTTTACAACACACCTCTTACATAATTTTTTTTTCTCTAAAACTACGTAAAAAGTCAACAATAGGCAATTTTAAAGGGACGAAAGTAGCATTAATTTTTAACCTATATGTTGTTAATCGATAATTTGGTACAATATCTATACTATCCATAGTCTTTCTCATCAATAAATTAGATAATATAAAGTGCTTAAGTATATTTAATCTCACTTCCTCCTATGTATTGTACTGACAACAATGTCAATCAAATCAAACTCAGCCAGCAACTTATATGCTTTTAAACTTTAAAAATATTAATACTCCATAAATAATAGATAATAAGTTAATGCATTCAATAGTTTTAAAGACAAATCGCTATTACATAGTAGTCAACGATAGTAATATGTTGTGACCAATTAATAACATCGGGCGAAACATTAATAAGATGGTAGCTAATAATTCATAATACACGAGTGAATAATATTATAAGAATTTATAATATAATAGTGGCTATTTAGCATTAAGACACCTTAAGTTTCTGTTACACCCGTCAATGCTCTCGGTATTTTGAAACCTGGGAACACCGCAAGTCCTGGTTCTTTGGCAGGCCTCTTTTAGTGTTTTCCCCAGGTCTTGGTAGCTGATTCCTCTCAGCTTGATTGCCTCAGCCGCATTTTCAACCATGGCTGAGCTCACCAGCAATGCGCATATCCATAGCATCACCATCTTCTTCTCCATGCTCATTGCTTTGCTGCTTTTTTTCCCAAGAAAAATATGGTAATAAAAAGGGTTGACTCAATGAATAGTATCAAATTTTTTTATTTTTTTTTTAGAAAAGGAAAAAGTCAATTTGATACTATCATTGAATCCTTGCTTATGCTTGTGTTGGAGAGAAGGGATTGGGGAGTTTATGTAGTTGCTTGGGGGTTGTAATTATAGTAAAAGTTTAACTCGGAAAACGCTGCATTGGACAACGGATTAACTAAATATTGTAGCTGTTGAAAATGTCAAGAACTGGAACAACAGAACTTGGGGATTTTCGGACAATGTTTATCTTTTCTGAATATAGAACTGTTATTTGGTACGTTTCGAGATCTCATCCACTCTTTGTTTGCATTTCACGAGGGAGGATTAGGGTCGAGTTTTGAGTTCTGTGGAAGTTAGATTGATTCTCTTTGTCGTGGCAATTTTGCCTTTTTATATCATTAATAAATAAAGTTTTATTACCGAGAAAAAAAAGTATGGTTTTTTATCCATTATTTATTATAACATTAAGGGTAGTTTGTTTCACTGTAATTAATTTTTTGAAAAACGATTTACGTAAAATAAGTTATATTTTTGAAAAAAAACAGTTTTCAAAAATTATTTTGTAGTGTTTAAATGATATTGTGTAAATCATTTTACGTTGTTTGATAAATTTCTTAAAAACATTTTAAAAATTGTTTTTAGTGAAACGAACATTGCGTTTTTAATAATTTTTTTTCTTTTTATTAAATTAATTTATTACTATAAAATTATATTTTACAAAATTTTATTGTATAAAAGTTCATCAAATTAAAATTTAATATCACTAAAATTTTCATACAATTATAAATAAAGTGTTACCATCTTGATAAAAAAAAATAATGTGTTACAATAACATGAGATCTATGAAAAGCAAGAATCATATAAAATTGAAAGGATTTTATTTTTTTATGTAATTTTTTCATACAAAAAAGTAACAAAAATAACAGTAGCAGCAACAGCAAGCATTCATTCCTCCATAACCAACTGCATACAATGATTCAAATCATTTATGATTTAAGGGTACTTTTGTAGTAATCTCAAATCAATAATTTGTCTTTTATTTTTACAATTTTATGAATTTAACCCTTGTAGTTGTCCAGAAATAATAATGTTGCCCCTGCTTTTTTATTTTATCAATTTAACCCTTAAACTTCTCGATTGCGTCATTCTCATCCTTTGACTGGCATTGACTAACATAATCGTTATCACCAATCACCCTTTGTCATGACAGATAATCTGTTGTTAAATAATTAAAATCGTTTGAGTTAGCATGTTCACCTGTCATTCCTTTAATAAATTAATGTCCTTCAATATGATGATGATAGGTTAATTTAGATGTCATGGTAGTACAATTGACGCTGATTTTTTTAAAATTATGTAATTTAAAAAAAAAAATTTTGAAACCTTTTATTCATACTACCACGTCATCAAAATTGACTTGTCATCATCTACATGGCAAGACATGTGGTGATAATGGATGGTGTAGAAGCTTATAGGGACCACATGCGCAAAATTTAACAGTTCTAATAGTTGGCGATGGTCACAAGACGAAATTGATATTATTCAGGAGTTTGAGGATTAAATTGATAAAATTAAAAATAAAGGGCAACATTGTTAGTTTTGGAAGACTATAAGGGCTAAATTCAAAGAATTAAAGAAGAGAGACAAATTTTGATTTGAAATTACTATACATACAAAATTATAGATTTGAAATTACTATACAAACAAAATTACCCTTAAGTCTTTATTATAAAAACGATTTTTGTGTATGAAAAGAAATTAGAGTAAATATACATTTTGACATATGAACCTGGATTTAATGTTTACTTTGGTACTTGATTTTTTTTCCAAATTAAGTACCTAAACTTTGTTTTTTTTCAAACTAATACCTGATTTGGCTTCTTGATTAGTTGGCTATACGAACTTGGCTTCTTAGTTCACATTAGTACCTAAAATTGACTTTGATTAAAATTGAATTATTTCGGATCTAAATCCGTTCAAGTCAAACGTATTGAGATAGATTCAAATAATTGAAAATTTGTAAAATATAAATAATTTATTTCAAGCCAAAAAATCATAAGCACCAAATTGAACCAAAAATGAAGTTGTGCCTTAACAATGAGGACTCTGATAACTATTAGTTTAGTTTGATTTAGTTTTAGGAATTAGGACGAATCTTTTGAGATTTGAACATAGAAAACTATTAGTTATTTTGATCTTATTGAAGGTTTGCCTAAGGATAGAATTATGTCGGCAGAATCTTGCATCCACCCATTCTTTCATGTTTCACAAACACTAGGACCTCAAGACCATGGCTAGATGGATAGCTAACTAACATGTGTCAAGATCCGTTACAAGAACAATACTTCCTTCATACAACGGAACAATTCCTTTCTTGATGATGCCAGCAGGGAGACAGGAATTACTATAAAATGAAACCCAGGAGAAGGATCATTTAGGATAAGGAGGGTCTTAGTACCTTCGAATGTCGTAGTATAACCGACCTATTTATTTGAGGGGTATAAGTCGTGATTTTGCTTCTCTACGATCTTTTTTAATTGCATCCATTGAGTCTTTATAATCTTTCAAAATTAATGTTAGTCTCACTTTTTTTAATTTAATCAATTTATTTCTCAAACTCATGAATTATATCAATATCACTTTTTAATTATCGTTGATTGACAGAATCGTTAAATTTTATACATGTGACCGCTATATGCTTTCACATCAATCATTATCATCAATTATATTGACATGATAATACGGATAGAAAGTTTTGGAGTTAATTATTTAGTTTAAAATTACAAATTTAAAAAACCAAATAAATTGTATTGTCACGTCATCAAAATTGACTATGTAAACTCAGATGCTATGAATTAGTGTATGATTTGACAAACGGTTTGGAATAAAAATTCTATTATCCAATGATGGTTAATGGACGGGATTCATACTTCAAGAATTTAAGGGCTAAATTAAGAAAAATAAAAAAGAAAGGACGATATCGTTAATTTAAAAAAATTAACCCTTGTACCTTTATTTTACTTGTATTTTACAGTATGTCAGACAGGTTGTTGTAGGAAGGGGGAATGAAAGAGTAATGAACATTATCGAGACTATCCCTATTTTAATCTCTGCAAGAAAACTCTTAAGCCAAAATGTAGAAATAAAATGGGAAGAAAAACGCTAACAAAATTTGGATACCCTATTTTCAACGTGACAATTTGGCCTCGATTGTAAACAACAAAATTCGGTACACAAATGCTGTAGAACTGAGGCCTGAAATTTCTGGTTTCTATATCATCTTCATATATAGGGAGTGGCAATTAAACTGATATTATGAAAACCCATATGTGAAAAAACTGGGCTCTTCTGTATACAATCTCCTATTTCCTATGAACAAACACCGATGTCGGCAGGAGGCCTTCGAATGATATCAAACTTCCCATTCCGCTCTTGAGCCTCGAATAAATAATACAATATTTATAGATCAATGGAGCATACTTTTAGCTGCTTGCTGCTTCACCCTCACTTTCATCACTATCATCGCTGCATTTTTCATATTCAAGCAAAAATCTTAAGATAACAATGGTCTGACAAAATAAAAGTTGCAAAAACAAGCATGTTGCAACAGCTATAACGAGAGATGTGCAATATGTCGGCCGGTACCTGTGCTCGGGAAGCTTTGCCATGCGCCTAGCATCCAAGCCTGTGATATATTTTTGTGCAGCCTGAACATTTTCGGTACCTACAAAAATGAACCGTTTAGTTCCTTATTCTTGCGTCTGCCAACTCTAGTGGAGACCGAAAAGAGGGAGAAGAAAAATTTGCCCTTAATTTTATTGCAAAACCGGTATGGTCAAGGAGAGACAACTAGCTCTCAAACATGGAATTGTACAGGAAAAATACCCCTTGTCAACTGGAAGCTGTGGAGGGCACATCTTTCTGCAGCAAGTCTAACTGGCTTGCTACCGTCCTTTAAACATTCAGCAAGTGCAGGGCCGATTAAGGACAGATGAGTCATGATAACCGAAGGATTTGCCTGTAACAAATGTTCACACATTTTACATGTCAAGCATGCTCATCAAAATAAAAGCAATAGACCAGTTATGCTTCCAACATAGAGTTAAAAGCATGCGTATATACTTTGGAAGCCGCTTTTATAGCAGGTAATCCCCTTCTCCTTACTTCACTTGAGTCATCACGCAATGCGGACAGTACAGATGAAAGAACATCCAAAAGTGGAGTGGAGTTTAGGGGTTCTCTTTGAACTCGATAGAGTAAAAGCCTCCCCACTGCCTTGGTTGAAGTTTCACGAAGTGGGAACTATTTTATTTACAAGAAAGGGTCAGAAATTGGTAATAAGTAAAAAAAAGAAGAATGAAATCCGTTAGAATTGCAACCTGTTCATCTTTCAAGCAGCTTTTGAGACAGAGTAAAATGGATGGGCACTCCTGGGACATAAAAATGGTGGAAGGGTTATGCCTGAGCAAGGAGGAGAATGTGAGAACTGCACCATGACGATCAGCCCAGTTTGAAGAAGAGGACAGTTCTAATAGTTCTTGAAGAAGGTCTGACAGCTCAGATTCTTCCATATACTGCAGTACCATTATTTAAAGAGAAGTCGAACGACAATTGAAGAAAATCAAAATAGATTCAGAATGAGCAACCTGATCAATAGCACACAAATATTGTACATATCATCTAGCTGGCAACACTAGTCACTAGTACAACTGATGTATTCATCACCAACTAGGGCCAAAAGGATAAAAATATGCCATCATATGATCTAGCATTGTCCATGAGAACAAATAGCAGCAAAACTAAAAGAATACTACTTGACTAATAGTTCTATCTGCCACCAAGTACCTGCGATATGACACCCAATATGCTTGAAGCAAACATTCGAACTTGGTCATCATCATGATGAATTAAATCCTTGAGAAGAGTATATACGCGAGTCCTAGTAGCTGGGCTCACACTCTTACCAGCATGCTTTACCACACCTTTTAAAGCAATCAATATGGCCTCCCTTACTCCAGAATCAGATGTCTGAACATCAAATATTAGTAACTAACATCATCCAATTTTAAGATAATGTGTCATACAGAGACCAAATGCTAAAAATCACCTGCAAACTAGATAGGAGGTCACTGACTGATGGGTCAACCCTACCACTCAACGCGCTAAGCTTACCCAGTGCGAGTGCAGCACTTGAGCGGACAGTCCTACATTCAAATACTTGAGAAATCAAAAAGCAACAAGCAAGCCAAACAAAATCATGAATACGGCAACATGCTTACATCACATAAAAATAAAGAAAGCAAAGAAAAGGGAAGGATATAATTAACTCCAGGCAGAAACAGCTAAACACAGTAGAATTGTAATAAATAAATATTAGTACTATTGAGACAGCTCCAGATTCCAAAACGACCTTGAATTATCTTGCAGACACTTGATAAATGTTGTTTGCAGCTGAGGAAGAAAAGGTTTCAGTGCGATCCCACCCTTTCGGATCATGATACTCAATGTAGATAAAATTGCACTCTTGACTTGCCAGGAAAACGATTACCTATAATTCGAATTAGAGGCCTGCAGTTAAGAAACAGAAAAAAAAATGGAAAAAGAAATACATCAGACAATAGAACACTAAATGTCAAGAACTTCAGAAGATTAACCTAAAATGTGCAATATTTAGTGCAATATTAAGCTACACTTACGCTACAGAGGTCAAGATTTAGTTGTTGAAGCTATTAATTTTTTTGTTTGACATTGCACTCAACTTACTCAGGTAGCTGTTCACAGAAGCCATTTTACTTGAACTTTCAAACATAAAGGAGATATGCCTCTGACACTGAAAATTATAAATATGAGAAAGCATGGATGAGATTGACAGGAAGATACAAAAGCTTGACACAAGATCAGAAAGAGATCTTTCAAAAAGAAACTCAAGATGTCATTTCAAGATGCTATAATAATGTGCATGGATATGGAACGCCTATAATATCTGTAAGAGTTAATTAAGTGATCCTGTGACCTGTATTAGATCTTTTTACAAGTTCGGATCAGTATGATTACATGGGACTTATTACTATAGAAGGGCTAGGAGTACACTCGTTAAAGAACAAACCCCTAGTACAAAGTCTTCAAGACACTTCAAGAAGACATATTATACTGAAAGTTAATTTTATCTTTTGTTTCGTGTTTCTGTCGCTGCTACTTACATACCTGCATAAAAATGAACCAAAACTTGTCACCTTACCAGATTAGCCAAGTTGTGGTCATTATCAAGGCATAGAATATAATATTAGAGATAGAGAGGTTAGCTACTCCAACAGAAGTATCAAATCCGTGGAGATAGCCTCAGACTCAGAGCATTGAAAGCTTCAAAACCAGGCTTTGGTGCATCATCAAGGAACCAATTAATGTTGAACAGTCGGCTAAACATTGTTTTGCACACAATTTTTTGGCAGTTCTTTGTTCTAGACTCTATTTGTGACGCCTTTTTTAGTTATTTAAACTTATTGGTTTCTTAGAGTACATACCCAGTTATCGGGATGACAAACTGCTTCAGTGATTGTTCACTAGTCACTTCTATAAGCTCCCCAAGACCAAGGGCTGCCTGCTCTTTTAGTTCAGCTGACCCACCGATCAGACCCTGTAGATAAAATCAGGAATAAATTATTAACTCCGTATTGACCTGTCAGAGGAAAAAATGTATCAAGTGACAGACCAAAACAAACAAAAATATCTAATAGATTCGAAAAGAAAGTTCCAGACAGAGTTTAATAAATCGTATTCACCAATGAAACAAATGTGAACTTAAAAAAGAAATAATGCTCAAATTAGCAATTGCCTTGCAGTCTAAGCATCATTCCAACTTTTTATGATTCAACATGCAAAAATGACATTGCAAGATGCCAAAGACAAATTGTAATGTGATTGTAGAATAGAGAGAACACTATACATTTTACATATCCATTAGAGGCATATATGACGGACATGGTAATTGTCATAGAAAATATTTCCTCAATATTTCTTTCATTGATCAAATACACACGAATGAAGAAAGAAATGAGCTTGAAACCTCCAGCCATAGAGATGATCAAGCAGGAATACCAGAAGAAATAAAAAGCAAATACCAGCACAATCCAACATTTTCAGGTATCAACATGAGGAGATGATGACACACTTCGGAGAGAAATGAAAAGCAGCAATACCTGAAGAAATTTTGGAAGCAATGGTTGAAGCGCTTTTGGAAGAGAGAATCCAGGAATGACAACGGGGCCTCCCTGCAAGGGGATTTAACAAAAGAAAGAGATGTTCAGATTTCCTAGTTTTCCACACAACATCCACGTATTATAAACAGCATCTGTGTGATAAAACAGCAAGCACTCACCTTCTTTTTTCGGCGCTCCTTATCTCTTGCAGTAGATACGGCATCACGTACCAACTTTATATATTAAGGAAGCACCTCTTTTGGAAGTGAGTTGACAACCATTGATCAAGCTTCCCATGCAACCTGTCAAACCAAACATGAGATGCAAGGTACTGCGTATCGATGAAAAACAAACAACAAGAAATTACTCATAACATACCGCAACCGTGGCAGAATCTGTATCACTAAGCAAAATAATTAAGGTAGATATCATGTTTGGAGCTTCATCAACTAGATAAAGTTTGCTGTTTTTGAAGAAGTTTCCGATCAAATATGATGAATTTCTCCTAATTGATGCCTGAAAGCCACCAAAAGCAAACATGTGTCTGTCAGTCAATCAAATAAGATGAAGTTTCTAATTGATACTTGAAACCACAGTAAGTTACCGCAAGCAAGTGCATGTGCGTCAACCAAAGATAAGAGAGCCTTAGAGAACATTAAAAGCAAATCAGACAAACTTCACTATCAGCAACTCCTTTAAGAAGCTCTGATATTAATGATTCAATGCCCTCCTCATCAATGACCAAGACCGCTGTTTCTGCAGCTTCTTTAGCCAGAGGTTGAGTAATTGGGCTTATCAGGTCAAAAAAGAACTTTATTGTGCTTTAATTGCGACTATCGGGCTTGGCAGGTGACTACATTATGACAAGGGAGACTTTGAAGGGTTTTATATTATAAATAACCCAAAATTTTAAAGGAAAGGCTGACCTCCTTTGAATGTTATTTGTTTGGACTTTGGCTTGGGGGAGACATGCTTTTATCATCCACATAACTACACTTTTCTTCTCTTTTATTCCTTTTTCTTCTCTAATCAAAGAGAAAAATCAAATCATTGTTACTAAAACTGTTATTAAGGGATTAGAGATTCATAATTTACACTTCAAGAGCTTCAAGAAAATGTAAAAATATTTGAGAATGGTGGTAAGAGATGTTCTTGGAGGATTTAGTGGGGGTTTATGAAAATGGGTCTAATAGAAGATTTAATCATGTTTTTCAGTCTTAAATTCATTCTTCTATCTTCCTTTCATATTATGCAAGGTTGTAATTAGTTTTACAATTTTGTTTAGTGAGAGAAGTAGAAGAACCTTCCAAGACCATGAACAAAAAAAGGCTTAAGGTGTGCAAGAAGCTTCATTTCGTGTTAGGAATCAAGTAACGTACACTTCCAACTTTGAAGTGTTTCATGAGCATTCTAAATATGATATATTGTATGCTTGTTTAAAATGCTTTGGCGTTTTAGAGGAGAAACCATGTTTGATGATTATAACCGGGTAATTGGTGTTGTTAATGAGTAAAAATAGTAGAAAACAACCTCTAATGGAATCCAAATGTTGTAGGATCGATTTAGAGCTTTGTAATACTGAAACTGAGTGGATTGGGGTTGAGTTTCGAACCTTAGAATGTATTTTATGGGCTTCAGTACTAGTACTGAATGAACCGGTATCAATATCGCTTGGACCGCTATGAGCTGAGATGAATTGTTAGAGGGGTACTGATATTAGCTTCAACCAGTACCGGTACTTGATTTATCAAGTATCGATACTGATTGCTTAGTACTGGTGCCAAAGGAATTTATTCAAAACATAAAGGCGTGTTTCAATATCGGAACTCAAATAGAGTAGTAATACTAAGGGGTTAGTACTAATACTCATGAAACAATATCGATACCGAATTTAATTTTAGAACATCGAGAGCAAATTTAATATTGATACCTCTTATAGGTAGTAACAATATCCATGAGTGGGTATCGATACTCACCGTGTAAAATGATCTACGATGTTAGCTAAGGTTGAGAGATGGGTTATTTGGGCAAAAACACTATTAATGCCTTATTAATAATTCAGTTATGACTAGTAGGGCTAATTGATTAGAATGGTTAAATACTCCTTCATAATACACTAAAAACGCAGTAATTGTTAGAGAATAATGTATCGATGAATGTGCTGATGATTAGCAACCATGGAGAGGTACTTGTGATTGCGTTGTGTGCATGCCTTGAGGGCATTATTTGGTTGTATGGTTCGGAATTCGAATACCATGTGAGAGTCTTACAACACCATGGTTAGTAATGTTCGATATACGTTTTCGAGGCTGTGTGACACCAGATCTCATCTGCGTATGTTTCACTTAATGTACGTTTTGAAGTTGTGTGACATCGGATCTCATTCGAAGATACTCAAGTAATGATTCTGAGTATAGAGTGTACGTTCCTAAGGCTGAATGACACCGGACATTCCTCAAGATTTGTGATTGTGGGGTTTGTATGTGGATATATATTGTTAATACATCCTTGTTTGATAGAACATGCTTTTAGGCAACTAGTAGTAGCGTCACTTGTTGATATAACTTGTCATTTTACTATTACTAGCTGCATGTTTATGTTTATGATATGAATGCAGTATAGTAAAGTAGAAGTGCACTATTGAGTTTTATAAATTCAGCGTTCAAAATTATTGTTTCTGTTTGTAGGTTAGTAGGTTGGAAATACGACAATTAAGTAGCACTATCAGAGTATGTTCCCAGCGCATCGACTCAAATCATAGTACAATAATTAGATTTATTGGGTTGTGTATTCGTAAGATCTTATTGTCAAGTCTGTAACTCTTATTTTGGTACTTGTAATATTTGGGTCGAATGCTAGATTTTAAAAATTGGAGATCCATGATTGTAAACGCTTTAAATACTCGTTTTATGATTTTCAATTTTGACTATGTGTTATTTTGGGAAATGCTTTCATATTTAGGCTACACTAGGTTTATTTATTTATGAATCGAGCATGAGGCCTAATGTATCCGAACCTTCTGAAAGTGACAGACAGATTTAGGGTATTACATTGATATTACAATATGTGGTATACATAGGGATGGCCCCCAACCCTGACGTATTTCTACTCGACTAGATTTGGGTTTTTTTCCCTTTTTAATTATAGATCGGAGCAGAAGAGATGAGACACTATTTTTGCTTTTATTTTTGGGTCGGTTTTAGATGAAATTCGTCCCTTCCACTCTGGTATCTTTACTAAAATACTATTTTCTTATTTTATAAATATTTTAATATAATATATTTAATATTTTTATTAATTTTTCGGGTCGGTGGGTTTAGTCAGAATTTTGTTAAAATTACGGTGTCATGTTCGAGCTTGGGGTCGGATTTTGATTGTACTATGTCGAGTCGAGTCGTCAGATCAAATTATATTATATTGAAATCGGGGTAAGATTGAGATTTATGTGTTGCATATTATAATTTTTCTTAACTGTCACGTCAACATCTCTGTTAAAAGCTAACGGTCAATGACTCGATTGAAACCATCTTAATAGTTTAGTGACTTGGTTGACAAAAAAATTAGTTTGGTTGCCGAATTAGAACTTACCTCATAGTTTAATAACTATACAAACAATTTACCCAAAAATCATAAAAAAAGACATTTTTATAATTATCTAAAAGAGGGAGAGTAAGTTCTCTTCTTCCTATATCCGAACTCGATTACTCTAGAAAAATCTTACTCAAAATCTGAATTTTATATAAAAAATTATCATATCAAACCAAGTCGAAGCTCTTCGGGTACACTTTTTTTTGTCATCCCTATATCTAAGAAATGTGAAATTTGTTGCTTTTTATCTTAATTAAAATATTGGCACAATTTTAAATTTATCATTATTATCTCTTGGCACAATTTTCACAAATATAGATAATTAAGATGTAAAAATTTATCGGACAATGTTACATCTATCTACTGGATCATTTATCTAATTGAGGTGGCATATGATATGGCCAATAAATGTAATACAATATATTTTTTTAATAAACAATAAATGTGATACAATTAATACATCTTTTATCGATACACAATTTTTAAGATTGTAAATACAATACAATTAATACATCTCTACTCAATAAAGAATTCTCAAAACTATAAATGTATTATAATTAATATTTTATTTTTTAATATAATAAGAAGAGAAACTAAGCTAACTCAAATACACTTTAGCCTGCCGTACTATCATGATACAGTTCTTCCAAAATCTCATAGATTACTATTTTTTTCAATCAAATTAAAAAACAAATATCACATATGAACCATGAAAACTTATGTTTTAAGCTTTGTCTCACCTCAATTTTTATGAAAACGCAACCCTTTAAACTTATTGATTTTGCTCATCTACTATCGGCTACGAGCCTACGAATGAAAGAAAATACTTTAATTATTTTCTTAAAAAATCATCTCTATTACCCTTTCATGTTTCTCAAATTCTCATGTTACTATAAGAGAACCATTTCTCGAATTAAGTATTTAAATCTAAAAATTGGGAGGAAAAAATGTCTTAATTAACTAATATTTAAACTAAAAATGACAGTATACTAAAAAGTTTTGGAAGAACAACAATCCTCCCACCTCATGAGTGGCTACATCCTTGGTAACAATGGTACCAAGACTCAACCGACAACAACTGCCCTTTTTTTAATTAGTGCAAGACATTTGAGAATCCAAAAGAAATTTCAATATTGATATAATCTATATCGTGTCAATATCAATCCAAAAACATTTGAGAATCTAAAAGAATACTTAATCTATTATAACACGACTTTTTATACAATGTATATGTTAATAATTTAACTGTTTTATTTAAAAATATGATTTTAATTTTTATACACGTGATGTTTGAATCAAGTTAATTGTCAATTTAGAATATTATTTCTACTAACATATACTTATAGTTAATTTTTTTACATCAAATAAATAGTTAAATATTTTTAATTTATTAAATTTTTAACTCGTGTAATACGTGAAAAATAAATAAATTATAAAATTATTAAGGGTTAAAATTGAAAACTTGTCATTTAAGGTCAAAATGATGAATTTGAATAATTATCATTTAGAATTTTAAAAGGATGAGGCAACTGCAATTATTGCTTAAAATTTAGAGTGAAAAATCTAATGTTAATTTTAAAGGAGTTATTATATTAATTTGTACACTAAATTTAATGAGTTTGACCACCCAAAATGCTATACCAGCTGGGTCATCTATCCAATGGGTATATAAAGTTTTATCCAAATTTATCAAGCAAACATGTTTAAAGAATAAGAATTTATTGTAATCATACGATTGTGTAATTAACTAATTATTAGGATAATAGTTTTTTTAATAGATTAGGATGATAGTTATACTTTCAAGCAAATACTATGTGTTATTTAAATACACATTATTTATCATTGCTATTAAATATTGCGAGATGATAACACATTTTTTTGAACAATTTTTACTTAAGGGAGGGGAGCGAAAGTTTACTCCTAATGCATTTCGAACGCACAACCTAGAAGAGAGAGAATAGAATTAACTGTGAGCGTTAACTACTTGTTCGAGAGATTGTTAACAGATGACAACACTGCTAAGATTGTAGAACAAATGGGGAAAGAGAGACGGTACTCTCTGAATTTTATTAATAAGACTATAATATCTCAAAAGAGACCAGTCAATATTTATATAGAATAAAGAGTAGTTACTAATTAGTCAAAGATTGATAACTAACATAACAAACGTAACTACTCTAACTAACTTTCACTTACTTAACTGATACAACAATCATTTCTTAAGAAACTACTAATCTCATAACAAACACATCTAAACAGTAAAACAAATTGTTAATGATATTTTTTAAAACGTTACTAATGATAATTATATTATTTGTAATGATAATTAAATAAATTAATCATATTAAAAACATAAATATGTTAAGAGAATTAAATTTGAATTTTGTATGAAACTAATTTTTAAATATTTTTCCCAACTTACTTTTTCCAAACAATACTAGCCGGCTTTACAAATATATCACAAATTTCTAATCCTAACCCTAACCTTAAAAAACTAAATCCTAAACTTTAAATTCTATACACTAAATTCTAAACACTAATTTTAAATTCTAAATCACACAACCTAAACCCTAAAGTAGAATCTTAACCTCTAAAATTAAAAAGCACATGTAAACTAAAGTTTACACGACGTGTGAATCAAAGTTTTTTCCAATATTAAAGCTAACATGTGGCTTTTCTTTCGTTATTAGTCTCTGACTACCTATCTGCTTTGTACTTTCTAAATTTCACATATTAATTTTAATTTTTTTGTTTTTATAAATTAATTTTTAAATTTTTTAGTTTGTATAAACTGTATTATTTAAAATTTTATGTGTGCTCATCTTTTTAAAATATTTTTAAATCTTCACTGTACGAAAGCTTCGTTCATCATTGCTTTTGAAAGCACTTTGAGGCTAAAAACATTTTTGGAACCGTAAGCAATGCTAAACAAATAATTTTTAGAGGTGAAAATACGTTTGAAAAGTGTTTTTCAACCCAAACTGAAAAGTTAAAAATTCTAGTTTTGTGATTGAAAAGGTATTTTTGGAAGCTAAATTGTAATTTTATCTTTCATTAGCTATCTTATGTAGTGTTTCTTTTATTATTTATAAACTTATAGTTTTTTTTTACGAAAGATATAATTATATGATTATTAAATTATTTATTAATTTAAATATTTTATATATTTTATGGTCAATTTTGTACATATAAATTATTTATTGATTGATGAAAATATTTTTAACATAATTTAAATTATATTATAGCATTAAAGAATCTAAATATTATTTAATATATATATATATATTGAATTGAAAGAGACCTGAAAGGGTTACACTACTAAGGAGGCCAAAGCATCCACGGCAAGAATGAATTCAATAGCAGCAGGGGATTCTTAAGCATCGTCGTGTCGAAATATGTTGAGTCAGCGAACTTGGCAAGTTTATCTAAAATAACTATTTATTTTTTCAAAATTACTTTTTAACGACAACATTAAACATTTGTATCTATAAAAAAATAAAAAATACTTTATAAAAATACTTTTCAGCACTTTTCCACTAATTTTTTAAAAATAATATTAAATTGGCCCTAAATATCTTCGGGGTTTGAAGAACACATCATATACTCGTAGATCCATGGGAGTTTGTTTTTTCTTTTCTCACTAATTAATTTCTCAGCTCCGTAAGGATGAAGGAGTTCATTAGTTTGAGGACAAGTGTTTTCTGTCAGTTTGACACTGGTCTTATCTGGACAATCTGTTTTCATGCAAGCCCAACAGCCAAGCAGCTCCTTTTACATGTGTCAAAACCCAGTTCCCTTGACCCAAATGAAACTGCCACCATGCCTTTAAATCCCCCCAATAAATCAGTGCAGCTTTCTGCTCTTTTGGGTGTGCAAAATTCAACAATGGAAGCTCAAGTCAAAACAACTTTTGGTGAGCAGCCTTCTTCCATGGACAATCTGTACTTTTTTTCTCTGCTTCAACAATGGCACTGAAACTTTTCTTCTTCCAAAGAAATGGGAAGTCGTTTAGATTGTACTGGCGTAGCCATTAGGCTTAATAATGTTCTCAAGCCTTTTTTTCTTATTTGAAGTAACCATGTCTAAATATTTTTTTAACAGTTCCTATTTGAAGAAAGGGAATGCGAAATTTGTTCTTATATACTCTAAACTCACTGCTTAAGAGAAGGAAAGGGTCAACTGAAAGTTTTTAACCATGAAAAATTTATTGTTACGTGGTCTAAACTCACGATTTAAAAGAATAGAGGTTGTTGACAATTATATCTAAATAATTAAAATATCACTTAAGAATTAATTATAATTAATTACAGCAACCAGACCAATACATGTATAAAGAATTAAATATTTTTCATCCTTCAAACTCCAAGTAAGATAAGAATTATTTCTTTAGCTTATTCAAAATAAATTTAAACGAAACGTATTGATATTTAAAAACAATTTTTACACCAAAAACCATCTATTTTTTAACCAAAAAGAATCCGGATTCTTGAGAAATTATAACACTACTTGGAACTGTTGTCGACCGGGAGGAGGAGGCTTGGGGCCATGAGATTTGTTTGTCACAGCAGGTAAACGGTCGTCGGGACTGTAACATTTTTTAACAGAAATTAAAAAATTTAATTGTAGACAAACGTTTCGTTTGTTAACAGTTAAATTGATATTTATTTAACAAAAAATAATGGACAAACGTTCATTTAAGTTGCTAAACGCAACAAAAATATGGCTTAGGCTATTCAATAATAAGCCAGGTCATCATCATATAAAAGTCATCGAACGGTACCGCTTAAAAAATAATATACGAAATAAAAAATACGGAGTATATGAAAATCGAATAAAAGAAATACTACATGGAAGAATGATTAAACTGCATCAAACGGACTACGGAACAGTCGACAACCAAAGATTACAGGACCAATTCATCTTTACTAAACCAATTAAAAAATACTATATGAAAATCGAATAAAAGAAATAAAAAATACCATATAAAGATATACAAGGAACTGATGGATTCATATTAAAAATTCATCTCCACCGTGAGTCACGGTGTAACAAAATTTAGTATGAAAATGAAATTATTAAACAATTTATATAATATAAAATAATATTTTAAAATATAATTAAAATTAGAAAGTAACACTAATCAACGAGATTGGTTCAACTGATAAGCAGCTTTATATTTCGTTTAAACAGGACTCGAGTTTGAGGCTTTATGTATGCATAAAATTCCCGTTGAAAGATTCATCTATCAAAATAAGACATGCAACTCGGATCAATTCGAATTAATGAGGGAGAGACTTTGAGGAACCTGTAATACTTATTTTTTTTCGGGCCCTAAATTATATTTGAACCACTTATCCTAATTAAATCAAAAAAATCAATCAAATTAAAAAAAAAAGGGCATGCCGCCCATACCCTGCCTCACATTTCCCCCATGCAGCTCATTCCCCATTACCCTTTCCCACACTACACGCCAACTCTCCCCATCACCTTATCTCCCCCCATCATCCACTAGAGTAAAAAACCTACCATTGCTGCAATATCCTCACCTCCACCATTTCTCAAGACCATCAATTTTTCAACCCTCACCTGGATCACAACACTCAGCTCCCACAATCCCAAAAAAATATCACTCCACCACCTCATTGACTCTTTACCGGTTTATCCAATCCAACCAAAATAACCACCATCATTGAGCCTCACCATCATAAATCAAGAATCATCAGTCTCCTTTCGTTTTAAGGTGGATGATGGGGTTTGGGGGTTTTATTTTGACTTAATCTTGTGGGAATTGAGTCTTTATTAGGAGTATAGGGTTAATAAAGCTAAACCACACTGGACTTGCTCTGTGGCCGGTGGAAGAACGGTTCGAGACCGTTCCGATGATCGACGCAAGTGTAAAAAAAGAGCCACTGAATCGTGATTTTAGCAAAGAAATGAAACGAATGTTTTTAATTTCTGCTTTGCTTCTTTCTATTGTGCCATTGATTTTCATAGATTAACAGGTATTCATGCGTTTGGTCATTGTAGTCCAGTTATTATTTCATTTATACACCTTTATTTGCATTCCTTTCAATTTCATCCATGTTTTTCTTTATGCATTAGTTTATTTATTTACGCATCTGGTCCCTTGCATCTTATTTTCTCTTATTTCTGCCCATACTTAATCTGACACTGTTGTTTTTTAATTTATTATTTGCAGTATGGTTCTTTGTATACATATAGATATATGTATCTGTCTTTTGTCTCCTATTATCAAGTTTTACAATATAGCCTTTATATATGTGTATTTGTTTTTGAGTATGCCGTATTTATATTATATAATGTATGTGATGCATAATATATGTTGCTTAATGTGATACCGTGTTATATAGATATATGTATTCATTGCTTTTATGGTATATTGTTTAATCTGCATGCTTTTATGTTTTACGTCTTTGCCATGTTTTATTTTGCTACATTCGAATATAAATTGTCAATGCGGTGCCTCTTTATTCGAGCGTAAACGGGGCTAGTATCAGGCGTAGTGATAGTGGTTGGACGTTTACTCTCGAATAACGGGGCTTTTAAAATTTACTCGCACTTATAACCAAATTTTAATTTAATCGTCACTTTAATCTGAAAAGTCTAATATTAATAAAGCGGTAATTATTAAAATACCAATTTTGGGCGGTGTGGGGTGCTAATTCTTTCCCATCCGTAACCGACTCCCGAACCCGACATTTTTAAAATCTCTGGTTTTTACGGTGTCCGGTCCACCTTAAGTGGCAGGTGGCAACTTCATTTTTAAATAAAACACGGGTTTTCTAAAATCCCACGCGGAAGACATTATTTTCAAAACAAAATAAAAAACTCTTTTTTAGCGAGAGGAGACATCGCTACAGAACCAGATCAAAGAACTCGTATCCAATAACAGCGGAGATTGTGTTTAGGTTTTCCCTAGGGATGGCAATTCAATCTGAAAAAAATGTCTAAATTTATCCGAATCTGATTTGAATCCTAAGGAATGATCCAAATTTGATTGAAAAAAATCCGAATCCAAATCCCAAAAAAAGTCCAAGTCCTAATAGGAGATGGGTTAGATATGGATCATGCGAAGATCCTATTTGAATCCGATCCATTCGATCCAAATTCATGTCCGATATGAATTTGACGCATCTGATCTATTTTTGAGTCTGAATCAAAATATTTATAATTTTTAATTCATTAAAACAAAATATCATATAGAATATTTACAATAAAACAATAAGACAACATAAATAAAGTAAAAAAATTAAACTAAATACATTAAAAAAATATAAATATATGTATTTTTTGAACGATAACATAAATATATATATTAAGTAATTTGAAATAATGATAAAAACAAAATCAACTTTTTTTATATATATTCATATTAAAAGTGATAATAAAAATTTAAATATCTTAAAAATGTAAGTTAAATAATAATAATATTTACTATGATATATATATATATATTAACTAACCTTAATATAGTGTAATATATCTATTTCTACCATACGTATATATACATAAATATGAAAAAAGAAATAAATATAAGATAAAATTATAGATAACAAACAATAAGATAAATACAATGGAGAAACGTATATATAAATTACAGGTTATTAAGCATGTGCAATTTACGTATAATTCGAGAGAAAAAATTTGTATGGTGGACTTCTAAGCGAAAGCTGGATTGAGCAGACCTTATCTAGTAAAGCCGTGGTGATATTTTTTCTCAAATCACATGGTTTGGTTTTAGTTTGCCCTGATGCTGATTCGGATTTGTGGGAGATGAAGACAAGGTGGTGAGGGATTATTACAACATGAGCAGAAGTAGTCTGGTTAGACATTCGCTTGTGTTAATTATGGCTTTTTTTAGCGTTACCTAGTTGGGTGTACTTTTTTTTTTCTATTTAGGATTAGAAAAGTTTTTAACGAGGCTCCCAACTTAGGTTTTGGGTTGTAATTTTTAACCCTTTAATAAATTATCATTTGCAGAGCAAAAAAAATGAATTACCAAAAATTAAAGAAGTTAGTGAATAAAATAATAAATGATGTGAAATTGCAAGATAAAGTTATGATATATTATGATAAAATTATGAATTAAAATAGAAAGCAAATTAAAAATATAATTAATAAACACAAAATTTTAAATGTAGTCAACAAACAAGGGATAAAAATGAACAAGTACAGAATTAAATGACATAAAATAAAAGCGCAAGAAATTAAATACACAAAATTATGGACTGATTTACATTAAAATAAAATTATTAGAGGGCCAAAACATAATATAACCTAAAGACGCTAAAATCCGCGGATGTAACCCTCAGACTTGGGCCAACTAGGTATGAAAATTTAATCCGAATCCGATTGAAAAAAATCGAATCCGATCTAAAAAAGTTTTGATACAAATTCGGTTGAAAAAAATCTAAATCCGAGTCCAAAAAATATCTGAGTCTAATTGTAACGGAATCAAACTTAAATTTCATATAGTCCGATCTATTGCCATCGTTAGTTTTCCCCATAGGCCATAACACGAGATGATGGTTCCTTAGTCTCCTAGACTATATATAATATGCCAATATGCTAAAAACAGTATGTTTTGAGGCCAAAGCCCAATTTTTTTCCCAATTGAACCGAAAATGCCTGGCTTAAGTGGACATTTTTGTTCATAAACGGACTTTTAAAATTGTTACGGATCTTTTTATAAGTTCAAAACTTTAGTCTCTAAATTTTAAACCCTAATATATATATATATATAGTTTGATATCCACTTACACTATTTAAAACTCAATCAGTTTTACACTAATTTATGATCATTAGATAAGTGAAATGGATGAATAAGATTAAACATTCTTCTATTTTTCCTTAAAAATCCCACTCATTTTTAACTTTTAATAATATTCATCAGTTTTACTCATCCAATGACAAAAAATTAATGTAAAATTAATTAAATTTTACCTAATGTAAGTATATCATATCTCATTATCTTTATATATATATATATAATTTTTTAATGTCATACATTAACTATATCTTTTTCTCATCATCTCCTGCAGATAATGTTTTCTGAATCTGGGTCACCTAAAGAGATAAATCATCTTATATCACTAAGACCGCTTCCTAAGTTCGTATCGACACTTTTCTTTATTTGCAAATTGGAATGATATATACCTACATTTTTAGTATTAGATACAAGGCATAATGTCAAAAAACGTCTATAATGTTTGACTGAATAGTCATTTTGGCCCATATTCTTTTTTTTGAACCAATTTAACTCTCCAATGTTTCATTTTGGGTCAAAATGACCCCTCTACGGATGAAAACTGTTAGTCAAACTGACGATAAATAGCTTAAAATAACATGAGAAACCTACATGGCAGTGCACATCGCGATAGCAGTGTCATATAAACAAATATGCTGACTTTACATAATGACACATTAACCAAAAAATATTTTTATAAAATATAATTTTTTTTTCTTTTGACGCGCCATTCCGTTATGTCATTTCAAGCTGTTTATCATCAGATGACTAATAATTTTCATCTGCAGAGGGGCCATTTTGACCCAAAATAAAACGTTGAGAGTTAAATTGGTTCAAAAAAATATATAGTCAAAATGACTATTTAATCAAACATTAGGGGCATTTTTTGGCTTAATGCCTAGATATAAAATAGACTTATCAAGGGTGTGGGCATCTCAATTCTTATAGTGACAACAAAAATAAACAACTTAGTTCGTGCAATTACAAATGAAAACAACAACTATCCTTAACAAGCACAATTTGTTTCGTACAATTTAATTTCATGTTTAAAAAAAAAAACACAACGTTTTGGTTGGAAACAAAACATTGATAATCTTTTGTCAATTAGTTGTTTATGGTTCTTAAAACAACGTCTGGCCACTTGAAAACAATATCTAACTAAAACTAAAGAAACCCAAAGCCCAAAGAAGAGTCCTTTTCATTTGCAATATTATGCCATTATTAAAGGGGAAATATATGAGAAGATGGCATGTAAAAATTAATTCATTAGTGATGAGGATTGCTCAACTAAAATTTTCACTTTTATTTTATATTAATTTTTGCTATTAATTTAACTTAAAAATATTTTTTATTAATTCAATATATTTCGAATAAATAAATATTATTTTATAGATGTTTTTGCATTAACATGTAAGTTTTCACTTCTTATATAAAATTTATGAATTTTAATATTATTGAAAAGTACTATTCAAATGTACCTAATTTTGTTTTAGTTTTTTATGTTCTTCTTGTTTTGTTAGTTGAATTACATCCGGATCCAATTATAAGTTGACTTTTCAAATGAACCCTTCATTTTGTTTGAGTTTTTCATATTCTATTTTCTTCTTGTTTTATTAGCTGAATTGTTTGGGTTTTCATTTTGTTTTGTTGTATTCTTATTTTGTTCACTTCTTATTATATTAAACCAAAAAGTATACAAGTAATGATCTTCTATGTTATACAGAGTTGCATATTTACATTATATCTACTATGAGCCTTAATTTTTCGACAATGTCTTGTATACTATCCAGTATAGTGCTAGCATCTCTAACTACTCCCCTGAGCAATCAGCGAATCCTCTCTTCCCAAATATTATAGATAAAAGACTTCCAAGCAACCTTAAGAATTAAATAAAATAAATTGAAATTATGACAAAATAATAAAAAGGAGAAAAATAAAAAATATTTTTTTTTTAAATTGATTGGTTCGACTCAGTCAGGTCTTTAAAATTTTTTGAACCATCAATTTTAATTCGGTTTGATTTAGATCACTTTTTGATTTTTTTAATATTAATTTTGAGTTTTGATTTTTTTTAAAAACATATTTTTGACAAAATGCCTTTATTTATAATATTGGCATTATTTGATAGAATTTTAAAAAATTTTATGTAAACATTTCTAAAAGAATTAATATTTTTGGTCAATAAAAACAATCAATAATTCTTATATAGTATTTTAAAGTTATTTTTACTATTTAAGATATAAAATACTTATTTTTATATAATAAAATAAAAAATAATTATAAATGAAATAAAAATAAAATCCAATTTCATTCGAATAACTGAAGTTTTTAAACATATTAACTATAAATTGTTCTCCAAATAATACAACTCGATTCAATTTCTTTGTTCGCCCTGCTTTTTATCTTTGAGATTTCATTTCCAAAATGCATATGAAATTTGGGATTTAAAGACTACACTTTTGTTATCCATTATTTTCTCAAATTAATGCAACCCATATCAAATTAAACATTCTTTTAATATTAGTTTTTTTAAAAAAATATAATAAAAATTTTCACGTTGTAAAAAACGAATATAAGATATTTTGAACAAATAATAACTGTTAATTTTACTGAATAAAGAGAAAAATACAATAAAGTTACAAGAAGACAATGATAAAATGTAATAGGGAATTATGGGGACATACCCCCCCCCCTCAATTTTAGAAATTTAGATTTTAGTCTCTTAAAATTTTAAAATATTTAATTTGACTCCCAAATTTTTTTTAGAAATTCATATTAAGCTTCAATTTTTTGAATATTTTTAATTAAGCCCCTCTTATATTTTTTAAAAGTTCTCATTAAGCCTCTCAAATTTTCAAAAATTTTAGATAGACCCCAATTTTTTTTTACAGAAAATGTAAATTAAACTGTTTAAAATTTTTAAAAAATCCAATTTAAACCTTTATTTAAAAAAATTAAATTATCTCCCAAACTCTATCACCAACTTCCGCTAATGCAAAAAGACTCTACAAAACTAAAATAAGCTAATCATCGATGATTTTTTCAAAAACCATAGTGTACAAATTAATCACTAAAGTATTATATATAAAAATTATCGAGTATCGATTATAAATAATAATATTAATATATTATATATTCTTGAAATCATATGACACAACTACCTACCATCTATAATGAATGCCATGGAACCTTTGTATGTTATGTTTAGCATTTTCAAAGATGAAATGTATAATTTAATAACAACATTCATAATCCTATAACACTTTTTTTATACATTTAATGAAAAAGATATTTCAATTCGTGAACAGAACAATGAATTACACATATCGAGAATCAAATCTAAGTTACGATAGTGGTATACAATATATAATTTTTTTATTTTTTTTTATTTATATGGTAAGACTATAGTATTAGTATATATAGGGTGAGGCAGCGTAATTAAATTGCACATAGGCCATACATAAAAATGCCTTAACACATTTATGTTGATCACATGGCTCCCATTCTGTATTGGGCATGCATTTGTTGCTCAAACTCAGAGATGCCATTTCCTGCTTCTCTTTCTATATTATTCAAGTTATGGGTTCCAAAGCTACACTTATCAGCTTCATCTTTAAGTGAGTTTTAATGTAGAGTAGTGTGGATAGAGGCTTTTATTTCAAACTTATATAATAATATTCAAATACATATAATAAGTTTATTCAGATTTTAAAATAATTGATTAACAACTGTTTTAATTAATTAAATGGATTCATATTCGACCCAATAAGTGGTTCCAGTGAAAAAATGATGTTGTTCATCCTACAAGATCTGAATTTGAGCACATGTGTGTACTTCGTTAAAGGGTTAAGGAAAAGAATGAACACATATTATAATATAATCACACCAGCATATTCAGAAAAATGGATTCATATTCGAATGTTATAAGAAAAGCTAGAAATACTAGCAGCAACAATTGAATCCATTGGTTAATATGATAAAGTTTAACATTAAATCTTGGCACCGCATATGTGGTCACTGGTGTTACTCTATATCCAACCTGCCTATTTGTTTATCCATTTTTGATATATTCTTGGCGTTGATTTATTTCTTGTTTTTACTCTTTAATCAAAGTTATTTATATGCATGCTTAGTATTTTACCTATTTTATTATCAAAATATATATTGTCCTAATATCTTGTCTATTTTACTCTTCTGACTGTTGGAAGATTCACTATAAATGAAACAACTCTTTTTTGGGTTTGTTTTGACATGAATTCCATATGTTCATTAAAGATTACTTACAGCTTGTTGTGCTTCTGCTCGTAAGAATTAAAGAGTTCATTGGGGGAACTCTTTAAAGGGTTTGGTTCAATCTAAGATTTTGTATGGGATAATTTTAGGGGTAATTTCGTATAAAATGATCGAAATTGTTTAATACCTAAGATTATAAGGAGAATGACATTCCCACCAATTAGCCCAAAACGCACTACTGTAAGAAAAAGAGTATTCCTACCTTTTCAGAATAAGTTGAAATAAAACGTGAAAATGTGATTCTAGAAAAGATCATTACTAGAGGAATAATCTTTTTCGAAATCACATACCTACGTTTGGTTTGAGAACATTCCCTCCAAGGGGCAATATTGCATTTCCAACAGTAATTTTTTTTCATTAAATGGTGGGAATGTGTTTCCCTTGATTTTTTACATATTTGTCAATTCTCACCCCTTTTGGACCATATTGCCCACAAGTTAATGAATTTTGTTCATATGGTAATGTGTCAGATAATGTTACATTCTGAGAATCTTATTCTCCGAGATAATCTTACATTTCTACGGAATAAACCAAACATGGTAATGTAATATTCCCAGTAATATGTCAAGTAATGTTATATTCCGAAAATCTTATTCCCAGAGATAATTTTACATTTCGTGAACCAAATACACTATTTGAATTTATAGTTGTGTCTTTAAGATCTAACTTGTGATTAAACACTATTTAAGGTTCATTTAAAGTATTTAATAGGAAGACTGATATTACTTATGGATTGCTTTGTTTGAAAGATTTTTTTATACTCTTGATTGCCCTCGACCTCCATTCAAAATAATATATTCGAGAGATTATTTTTAGAAAAATATTTTGATACACAAGTTTGTGTACTATAAATTAAAGTTTACACAAGTTTTTTAATTTATGGGTTTATGTTAGAGTTTAGAGTTTAGGGGTTTAGATTGTATGGCGTAGAATTTATGATTAGAATTTAGAGTTTATAGCCTAATATTTAGGACGTTAGAGTTAGAGATTTAAGTTTTATATTTTTTAGTTTAAATATAAAGGGTTGTGTAATTTTTTTGCACAACTTGCATATCAAAATATAAGCCTTATCTTTATATTGATTACACATATTAAAAGAAAAACTAAGTTTTAGTGAGAGAATATAAATTATAATTGAGTTTTAGATTTGATATCTAAAATTTAATAGAATACTTGTTTATTAATATGCAGAGGAAATAAACATTGACAATTAATCAAATCAATGTCATACCTAAAAGCAATAAATAATGGTAATATGGTCAATAAAAAACAATTAATAACCCTAACTTTATGTTTCGTACAATTATTACAGTTTTAAACACCTCATTAAATTGACTACTGAATATGTATTGTTCATCAGATGGACGGCTTAATTGTTCTTCTTCTATTATGATAAAAAAATGTTATTGTTTTATAAATTCCCTACTTCATCAAATTATAGCATCTCTTTAATAATTGGGCAATTATAATATAGGCTCAGTTACTACATAGCTTATTAATGGACTCGACTCATCAATTATTGATGCATGATTTCTTCGTTTATGCAAAAAGTGAGTGTCATGATAGAAAAAAATTCAACTCAAACCATAAATTATATAGACTATTATAATGTTTTTGATTAATCTATTATCACCCGTTCAGGTAATGATTTAAACATTTTTTCTATTATTTGGCATAAGTTTAGTTAGGGATAGGCACGAGTCAGGTCGAGTTTTTGGCCAACTCGAATCTCACTGGACTCGAAAATAATTATCTAAACTTGAATCCGAACCGACCCAAAAAATTATATACCTCAACCCGACCCAACCCGACCTATATAAAAAATTAATTTAGGGACCTAATTGTAAAATATTCAATTTTAAATACCTAATTGTAAAAAAATAATTTTAAAGACTTAATTGTTAAAAAATAAATTTTAAGGACTTAGTTATAAAAAATAAAGAGATGTATTATTGCAAATATCCCTAAAAGTATAGGAAAAAATTACACTATTAGTTTCGGGTCGGATTGGATATTTTTCACAGTAAATCAAAACCCAACTCGACAACACCCTTAATTAAAATTCGATTCGACCCGAGATCGAATTTTTACATAAAAAACCCGACCTGATCGAGCCTGGTAAAATGCCCATCTCTACTTCAGTCCATTTGTACATACTCTACTAATTGGCAGCTATACTGTGATCAATGACGAATTCGAGTCAAGATAAATAAGAGTTATTATGAATTTCCTCTACTAATTTTATTGATTGTACCTATTTATATAAAAAATTAATTAAAGGCTAACTAAAAATATCTATTTTCAAAATATTTTTAGATCCGCAATTGACAATAATAATCGCTTATGCAAGAACATATAATATTGCTAAAGAAAGTCTCTTTCTTAAAATTAAATTCTTCATTTACGTAACTTGAACCACCATTTGTGTTATGACACCACTTATCTATCTAACTCCATAGGTTGTAGCACACTGCATTAATATTTCATCAAGTGGAATAAAAAAATTCCAAATCCACACTTTAATATATGTATGTATGTATATTGAGCGGTGCTACTGCTATCTATCCTTTCACTGTCAAAGGGGATAACTGTACCTTGGTAGGGTATCTTTGAGCCATTTCAATGGGCAATTCCTTCGTCTTCGTTATGTTTTTCGGTCTGCTACTTGCATTAGGAATTGTAGTCCATCAAGCTGAGGCAAGGGCATTTTTCGTGTTCGGAGATTCGTTAGTCGATAACGGTAACAACAACTATCTAGCAACCACTGCTCGAGCCGATGCATACCCCTACGGCATCGACTATCCGACACATAGAGCTACCGGTCGATTCTCTAATGGACTTAACATCCCAGATCTCATCAGTAAGTTCATTCATTTCTTGTTGGTGAACAAATTGGACTATGTTAATGTTTATATATATGTGCTATCCAGGTGAACAAATCGGTTCCGAGCCGACATTACCGTACCTGAGCCCGGAGCTCACCGGACAAAAGCTTCTTGTTGGTGCCAATTTTGCTTCTGCTGGAATTGGAATTCTCAATGACACTGGGATTCAATTTGTAAGTCCAATTTTTCTATTAAACCTATATGATATGAATCTCTAAGTTATCAAAATATTTATAAAGTACTGCAATCAATGAACCGTGTAGATCAATATAATCCGAATTTCCAAGCAACTAGAATACTTCCAGCAATATCAGCAACGTGTGAGTGCACTTATTGGACCTGAACAAACTCAACGCCTAGTAAATGAAGCACTGGTTCTAATGACCCTCGGCGGCAATGACTTCGTAAACAACTACTTCTTGGTCCCCTTCTCGGCAAGATCTCGCCAATTCGCCCTCCCGGATTACGTTGTCTATTTAATTTCTGAGTACCAGAAAATTCTGCTGGTAAACTTGCCATTACCTCTGACCATATTTACTCACCTTTCATATTGCAGAAATAATTATTGTTATCAAGCTTGTTCTGTTATGCCAATTATGTTTAAATGGGTCGTGTTCTGTTCATATCAAGTTCGAAATTATCGGATCTAGGAAATCGACACGGTATTATCACCAATTAATGGAGTAGGGACATGATATAGTGTACTATTAGCATAATTTGGGACAAGCAGTATCCTCTGCGCCAGCCATTATGTAGCCTATAGAAAAAGTTTGGTTTGGTAGGTGAAGCCAACATCATTTATGTGTTTATTATATATATATACACAGTTACACACACACACACGCACACCTAACTTTTGTCATGACTGTTTTCATAATGAATGGACCTGGAATACCCCACTTGTCTGCATAAATTCTGAATGCTTGAATTGTCTGTAATTTAAGCACAAGTAATCTATGAGATTAGAAACTAGATTAGCAAATTAATCATGTTTCCAATATGTTGGTCTACTGCTTGAATTAGTGTGTATATGTTAATTGTTTTACATTGCAGAGGCTGTATGAGTTGGGGGCAAGGAGGGTTTTGGTGACAGGGACCGGACCACTAGGTTGTGTGCCAGCGGAGCTAGCTCAGCACAGCAGAGCCGGTGAATGTGCGGTCGAGCTGCAAAGAGCGGCGGCCTTGTTCAACCCACAACTCGTTCAGTTGATAAACGGACTCAACGCTGAGCTCGGCTCTAATGTCTTCATTGCAGCGAATGCATACCAAATGCACATGGATTGGATCAGTAACCCTCGCGCATATGGTACGCCTCTTTGCTTTACTGCACAACAATTATTCGAACTCTGCATTTTTGCCAGACACATAATTCGTATTAATAACTGGCACATACTAAGGATCTGAAAATATGTATGTTTGGGGAAGGTTTTATCACATCAAAGGTAGCTTGCTGCGGCCAAGGACCTTACAACGGAATTGGACTGTGCACGATAGCATCGAACCTGTGCCCTAACCGAGACATTTTCGTCTTCTGGGATCCATTCCATCCATCGGAGAGAGCTAACAGGCTGATTGTACAACAGATCATGACTGGTTCAACCAAGTACATGAATCCAATGAATCTTAGCAGCATTATGGCATTAGATTCTAAGGTCTAGCAATAGTTTTGTAGTACTAAACTCCTAATTTAAAATGTTTTTCCCTACATAGTATGCCTCGTTGAGAGATTTTCTTAACTAATTAATGCCATATTAAATGAGAAATTATTAGTGTGATGAGCTTTAAATTATATGCACTCTTATTTTTTTGGATAAAATGTTTGTTTATTATCCAAGAAAACAGTGAACTGCTAGAGAAAAAAACGTATACAATTTATGAGAGGGACTGCCTAACTAAGGATCCCCCATCAATGTTCAATTGCATATTTACCCTATTGCTTTTATCTATACATTTTCCATGAAATCCAATCTGAACTATATACAATTAACAATTTCATCTATAGACCGATTAATCTCTTGAATTGTCTGAAATTCCGCTCCTCCAAGATACAATAAATGTAAGCCCTCCAAGTTATCTTGAGAATATGAACAATAAAGAATTTTCCCTTCAGGTTATCCACTTCCCACATTAGTTCATTTTCCCAGCACATTATCCTTCTATGCAGCCTGTATTATTGCAGAATTTTCCCCCATACACAGCCAGAAAATAAACATCTAAAAAAGAAGTGGTTTCTAGGCTCTAAGTCAATACCACATAACCTGCACAAATGGTCTGTAACAATATCCATTCGTATAAGTCTATCTTTTGTGGGCAGTTTATCTAAGATAGCCATACAGAATGTTTAGGGGTGTGAAATGGAAACCAAATTAATTTATACCATTGTACTTTGGTTTTCCTCTCAGTTTCCCAAATCCAAGTTGTTTTAGTAACAGATAAATCTATCACTGTAGCAAATAGGACCGGTTTCAAAAACTTTTTCACAATCCAACTGAAACTAGCTTTGCATTCTACGTGCTAAAAATCTTCACCCTTGAACACATGCAATATTATTGTTCGATAAGTAAGCGATTACATTTTAGTTTGGTTGATATCATTATTATTAGGGGTGTTCATAACTGGCTCAATGGGTACCTAGAGGCTCAATAAGCTCATAATGAAAGTTAATAAAATGAAAGGGAGGATGAAAAATAGTGCTATTATAGTAGTGATATTGGACTTATTGGGCATCTGGTACCTATTGAGCTAGTTATGAATACCCATAATTATTATTATAATAACCTAGAGATTGCGAGTTCGAACATGTTTAAACAAATACGTAGTTACTTTTAATTTAAAGTTTAACCGAATTAAGACGAATTTAAACATCGCTTTAAAAGAAAATATAGATGAGATTGGGAGTGAATAAAATGGCTAGAACACGAAATTATAGATTAAAACGGTGCAAGATCAAATTAGCTAAAGATACAACTTCCTTAGTAAATGAAGAGAAGAAACGAAAGCTTTACAGCTATAATCAAAGGCCAACTAATTACTAGTAAGCGTTGAGTGCAATGGTAAGGCACATTATTCTTTTAAGAAGAGAGTTCGAGTTCGAACTTTCAAAAAATATTATTAAAAAAAAAGCACGAATTCCGAATATGACCACAGAATGAATATATACTTTATAAAAAACAAATGTCAGCTAGTTGAATTAAAAAACAATCACACCCTTTGATTTTATTTGATCTGAATTACAAAATATAATTACTGAAATATTGTGATTGAATTTTTTTGAGTAAAGTATACAAATGGTCACTCAACATGTAAAAATTATTTTTTAGTCACTAAAATTTTAAAATTTATACAATGGTCATTAAACTTATTGAATTGTTATAAAGTGGTTACTAAATTTTATCAATATATTATAAAATATTCATTACAACTTATCAAAATCTATCATTACTTTATAATGTGTAGTGATCACTTTATAGCAAATTGGCAAATTTTAATAATTATTTTATAGTTTTCGAAACTTCAATATTCCAAAAATTATTTTCGCTTAATTTATTGACTATTTGTGTATTTTATCGTAATTTTTAAGTGATTAAAATAAATTTGAAGCGACTATAATTTGGGTGCATGCATAGGAGTTAAAAACCAAATATTAGCTAATTTTCTCTAAGAATCTTCCGAAAGAATTTACCAATTAATAATACTTCAAAAAGTCAAAGTGGATATAGGTTTAATTAAAGGCCTAATGACATTTTTAATTTCAGACTTTTAAAAAATAGCTTTATTTTTTTTCTTTTGTTTTTAAAATTTTTATTTTTTTCAGATTAAAACAACTCACTATTAAGTTGACATCAATTATTTTATCTTTACATCAATATCGACGTCAGATATTGTATCCTTTCCTGTAAAAAGTTAAAAAATATTTAAAATGATAAAATATTAAAAATTGTTAATATATATATATATATTAAAATTATTGGTCTAGTTGGATGGGGCATTAGATCCAAAGTTAAGAGTTCGAATCATGACGTTGTGAATAAAGAAAACTGAATTGAGATAATCGTCTCCATATTGAGCTTATGCAAAATCCGGTCCGAATTAATTGACTAATAAATTAGATATAAGTAGTTAAACAAAAAATTAAAATTAATCAACAATTTCTAGAGTAAGTGGTTAAAGCTCTCAAGTTGACACCTTCTATTTTCTTTACATTGTGCGTTCAAAATCTAGTAAGAACAAAATGTTTTCTCTAAATATTGTTTAAAAGAAAATTAAAAGTGGGAATAATACGGAAATAAACAACATAATCGATAATGGAAGAGTCCAGTAAATGATATAAGCAGCCTAGACCAGAATAAATGAGAAGACGATTTATGTTACTACCCATAACAAATTAACAATTACGTCATTCAAATAAAATTATGAACAATGAACAAAGACAAGTCAGTCGTTACTTGACCAAGCCCGTTTTCCCAGGCGAAAGTCAGGCTTTTAATGCTAATAAAAAAAACAGAAATAAAAATGTTATGACAACAAATTGTGTGTGAGTAGAGGCGAACCGAACTCGAATATAAGAAAAAGTTAAAATTTTAATTTGACTAGACTCGATTTAAAAAAATTAAAATAAAGTTTGAGTTATAAAATGAAAATTTGAATAACTCAAAAATTTTAATAATTAGTGGATCGATTTTTAAGTTTGAGTCGAGAATGTATCTCGCATATGAAAAATAAGAAGATATATATACATATATATATATATATGTGTATGTGTATGTGTGTGTTGTCTATGATTATAGAAAGTTGTCTTGGAACCAATTTCATAAACTTAACTCGACTCGAATTTTATAAACTTGACTCAACTCGAAAAAAATCTCCAATAAAGTCTGAGTTATGAAATAGGACTCGTCAACTCGATTAATTTGAAATATTTTAACTCAACTCTATGAATGCTCACCTCCTACGTGTAAGTAGAATTCGCGTGCTGGGCGGAGTTAGAAATCAAGATAAATTGGATAAAATATAATTAATCATAAAAATAGAATGAACAAAATTCAAATAATTTAAAAATTGGAGGTCTGAATAGGTAAAAAAAAACTATTAGTTTTTTAGTAAAAAATATTTGTGGGGACACCCACAACGGACTATGTTCCCTGTACTGTTTGCGTGTAACGGAATTATAATTAAATATTTGGAGGAATAAATTGTATAAGTTTAAAATAATAAAAAATTATTAAGTATTTAATTTAAAAAATTAAAGAGAACAAAAGTCTAATTTAGCTTAAGTTTAAACTAACATAAACCTAAATATCATTAGACCAAAAATTTTAGAATCACCCCTTTCAATGTTACCTTACATATACTGGACTCACCATTGTGGCAATTAATATTTAATAATATCTTATTTAAAACTAGTTATATACGTATCTTTTAGAGGGCCAAATTTTAAAGGTATATGGGTTGTGGAGATGGGCCGAACGACCAGGCACCCCCGTCCCCTGTAAATTCGACACTAATTTTTAGTATTAGATGTACTGATAATACATACCTGATAATTTTGTGTGTGTGTGTTTTTATAAATGTTGTGTGTTGTTAGGGGAACTAAACTTGTGGCCCTGAGCATGAAGTGACTTTAAAATTTGTGGTAAGCGTCTGTTTCTTATATAGGCCCATAAAACGCGAAATGATTAGTCATTGAGTTCGTTTTAGTGGTCATCTTGGGAAGTAAAAAAAAAACATATTTGGTAAAGAAAATTTTGAGTCAAAATTAAATGTTTGAATCATTTTAAAAGTTTGACCAGTCGAATTTGTTAATCTAATTGTTTGACAACAATGGATAAGTGTGTATCATTTAAATTTGAAAAACTCCTTTTAAGAGTTTTTCGGTTAGATGATTGAATATAAGAGTTATAAAACTTTTTTTGTCATTGATAATTATAAAAGAGTTCTCCAAATAACCTAAATTTAAATAACTAATATAATTAAAAAGATAACTTTATAAATAAAAATTAATATATACATTTAATTTTTTTTAGTATAATTCGTGTCTATTTTATGATAGATGTTCAGGATAATATATACATTTAAATTTAATAACTAATAAAATTATATTAAAAAATAATTTTATAAATAAAAATAATATATGCATCTAAATTTAATAATTAATAGCGTTATATTAAAAAATCATTTCATAAATAAGAAAATAATATATACATCATTTAAATATGCTTATTAATGTAATATTAAAAAGTCTAGCCACTTTCATGATATAATACATATATAGATATTAAATACTGATAATCAATAAATTATTCAAACAAGTATTGAATATAATCATGCCTTTGTATGCTATTTTGTTTGTTTAAATTAGCAAATAACTATCAGCTAATTTCATCAGTTAATACTTTATCAATCAGCTAATGCAATCAACTATCAGTTATTGCAATTCACTAATTATCAAACATGATCAATATTTTTAATGGTTTTTAAAATTGTTTATCTGTTTATTGATGATATAACTGCTTCGTTATATGCCTTACTGATAATGTACAAAATCATATAGTATTGGTGTTGTTAGTAGCTGCGAACATCCATTGCCATGTGTCGAGGAGTTACATCCTGTGAATGCATACTGCGGGCCAACGACGTTAATCTACCCCTACAACGCCCACATAGGCGAACGAGTAGAAGCGACCTACGATAACAAGCAAGTTGCGAACGCATCCAGGCAAACGATTCTTTAGCGACCACGTGTCAGCACACGTGATATCTATTGATGACCATGCAAATGTCATGAGGCCATTACCCTATTCCCAAAAGACATGTCTGATATGATGTGCAGCGCCACATGTATTTATATCTCAAGACCTCCATTTTCCTTTTCGATGTGGGATTAATGACTCCGCCTCTACCTCTTCTCAAGCGTGACACAAACCTAGGACGTCAAGTAATAGTTAATCCAATCACAACGCCACGACAACCCTATTGTGACAACTGTCTGGGTGGTATAAAAGAACGCATTGGTCACCTAATATTGTAGGAAACCATTAAGTTTGTTTATACAGATTTAGCCTTTGGTACAACAACAACAACAACAATAATAATAGTTAAATCTCGTAGGCTTAAAGGAAAAATAGGTGCCCAAAGTATACCTATTTTGAACTTTAGGTGCCTAAAGTATTTTTTTTTTTGTAAAAATAGGTGCCCAAAGTTTCCAAAGTTAGAATTTTAGGTGCTCGGCTGTTAAAAAAAGTAAAAAAAAAAACCGTTATTCATTTAAAATGCGACACATGTCATTTTTATTTTCTTTAAATTATATATTTTTTTAATAATTTAAAATTTTACAAAAAAATCTTAAATTTTCTAAAATAGTCCTTAAATCCCTAAAAATCCCTAAATTCGAAATTCTCAAATCCCACCGCTGCGCCTCGTGCGTTGTCGCAGCGACCCCCTACCCTTTACGGTCACCGAGCTACCGAAGTCGGTAGTTTCGTTTCCCCACCACCACCGTCGCGAAAACCGGCGAGCGGTTGTCTTGAATCGAACAGTTATTTCACGTTGAACGTGAACCGTTCGATTCGCACACCGTTCGCCGGTTTCTAGCGACGGGGGCGAGAGGAAACGGTCGGCTGAGCCTGACGACCGAAAGGGTAGGGCCGAAGTCGGCGGCCGGCGACGGAAACAGTGAAGATTTGGAGATTTCGAATTTAGGGGGTTTACGGACTGATTTGAATGATTTTATAAATTTCAAGTATTTTTTAAAAAAATTAATTTTTAATTTAAAAAAAAATAAAAAATCAATATTTTATGCCACGTGTCGCGTTTTAAATGGTTAACGGTTTTTTTAACAACCGGACACCTAAAATTCTAACTTTAGAAACTTTAGGCACCTATTTTTACAAAAAAAAATATTTTTGACACCTAAAGTTCAAAAGAAATATACTTTGGACACCTAAAGTTCATTTAAGCCAATCTCGTAACAAATGTTTGTGACTAGACCCGTCTAAGATCGGTCTGCTTGTCCGAATTAAACTACTCATTTGATCGGCTTAAGTTACGCTTTCGACAAAAGTTGCTTTTTGTTTTGAGTCATCTCAAACTGATATGCATAAAAGTTTAATTACAAAAACATATAAAAATAAAATTTGTTTATTTAATTGAAAATTGAATCTATGTAGGGGTGATAACGAGCCGAGCTGAGCCCGAGCCTGGTCTGGCTCAGCTCGGTTCTAAAACAATGTTATTGGGCTCGGCTCGAGCCTCGCCAACTCGAAATTTTAGGCTCGAGCTCGGCTCGAAAACAATACTATTGGCTTGGCTCGAAGCTCGTCAGGCTTGGCTCGAAATTGACAATTTTGCTATAATTTTTTTATAAAAGATAGGGCATCGTTAAAAACCCTTTTCATAACCAACACTGAAACAAAATTCAATATCGGGGAAGGGAAAAAAAGTGCCCAATTTATTTTAGTTAATTTATTTTTAGTAGATTTTTTATTTTATTGCTTTTCTTTTGTTAAAGAGATTAATTTTAGTGTATATGTAGCACATATATATAATATATAATTATTCCGAGCCTGTTCACGAGCTTTTCGAGCCGAGCTTTGACCGAGCCGAGCCCGAATAGCTCGTGAGTCGGTCAGGCTCATTATTACCCCTAGATCTATGAGTTGATGAATGAAAACAAAGAAAAATTGTTGAAGTAGGAGTGTAAAGATGGTTGAATTGAATAGTAGGGACAATATTTCCATATCCATGCTTTACTAGGAATTTATGAGCCTGAAAATCGGGTTGAGGAGTAATAACAGTTGTTTAAATTAGTATGCATTTTCTGGTGGAGCTATTTTTTCAAGCTAAGTAAGTCCTTCCCATGTATATAAAATTCTTATCCGATAAGGAGGTGAAATGTTTTTACAAGTTATTTTAATTCACCGTCACGTGTCTTATTTATTTGTTTAAATTATTAATTAAAGAACTTACTAAGAGATTAAATAATTATCCATGTATTATGTATATATATTTTTTCTTTTAATTTGTGGGAGTAGTTGGTGTTTCTTAAAGCCTTGACATCTTTTAGTTTTACAAATTTTAAATTGTATTTTAGTGGTTCAAAATCCCTTTTTGGTTGCCTTCCCCATTTTTTTAAAATTTTTGTTCTGATTAATTCAGATCGATTTGCATCGCACACCTAATTTTAGTGGGTGAGTTTTTCAGCGATTTTTTTTTACATACACAAGGCCTTAAACTTAAGACATACTTAAACGATGCCAAGCTAATTACACAAGGCCTAATATATACCATCTTGAGCAATTGTAATCACATCAATTATTTGTTCTCATTTTTATATTAATTTATTAAGCATATATCACTTTAGTGGACCAAATATAGCTTTTTTATAGGCCAATTTATTCGGGGTATATATTAGGTAATTGATGATCTATCAAAAGCAACTTTGATTGGTCAAAGTTTTTGAGTGCTAAGTTTGTTGATGCTTATGTTTAGGATTCAAAGTCTATTCCTTGTCTTTCTCTTTGTTTATCAAAGAATTGACTCTTAAATTTATATTAATTATTATATTATGTCACAAGTCACCAACATAAAATTAATGATAATTAGTTTTTTTCAAAGAACCATTGTCCTTTTCCGGACATTCTTTATCATGATTTGCTTTGATCAAGACAACTGATCCTCAAATTTGGTTTTTGTTTCTCAATTTTGAGATAACATAAAGTTGTTGTAATTAAATCACAGACTTATTTTTTTTTGAAAAGAAACGTTTGATGTTATATAATTTCAATTTATATTCATCACATGACAACTTCACCAAGGTAGACTTTATAAACATAATGTAAAAAGTCATCAAAGTTCGTTACTTATTTTAATTATGCTTTTTAATTTTTTAATATTTATATTTTAAAGATCTAATTTTTCGAAAAAAATTAGATGGTCAAATTGATAGTTAACTAACGATAACATTTTACAACATTATTGGTGAAATTGAAAAAGTCAACATTGAGGACTTTTTTTGCTATCAGGCCATTTTTACTTTTGGTTTATAATTGTACCTCCTACTTAAATAAAAACAACTAAAAATCACTACTTGATAATTGAACAAAAGGTTAATAGACATGAGTGCAAAAAATCTACTTGTGATCTGTCATTGAATATATTTTTATATAAAATATTTCGTTCACTCACGTCATGAGTGCAAAAAATCTAATATTTATTAATTTCAAACTCATGTGTAGCACATGACAAATCAATTATAATACCATACTTGTTATTCTAGTTGATAATCGAAGACAATATTGATAGATCTATACACAAATCTTTTATCACTCAAATTGTTATAAATTATTAAATAAATTTTTTAAATAGATTTTTATATAAAATATTTTGTTCATCCACGTCGTGAGTGCAACAATATTTAAGTTTAAATAATTTTAAACTTGTGTGTAGCAAGTTATATGTTAATTAATTATAGGGTTAATAATATATCAAAACAAATAAAATTTAAAAATATTAGAATAATTTTTTTATTTATAATCTCATACTTCATTTTGTTTAAATTTAATTTCAATTTAATTTTTATATTTTATAATCATTCAAATAAACAATATTTTATATAAACAAATAATACTATAAAATGAGCTCAGACATTCAAAAAATTATAAATCAAGAGTTAAAAGGGCATAAGAGCAAAAAAAAAAAAACAATGTTTGTCTTTTTTTTCTTTCATTTGTGTGGTTAATTTTTTTATACAACACCAACAGAATATTAACCGTCACTTGACCATCTAAAAAAGAGTACTTAAAAATGAAAGTTTAGAGCAAATATATTTAGTCGGTTGGTCAAGCTGCTTATCTTTATTCCCTCATATTTCCTTAGGTCATGAGTATTAAACTCATTAGATGTATTCCCCTTTTTCGCTCTAGAATCCCCTTCCCCTCCTCTCTAAGTATGACTAGGATTATAGTATAATCTGTCCAAAAAAAAACTTTAGAGTATAAATTGTCCAATAAAAACTTTAAAGGTGCAGTTTTAACCAAATTTAGAATTCATATATACAATTACATAAATTGAAATTTATATAATTTATACATTTTACTAAGATTCATACCTAGTTTTGAGATATACCTATTTTTAACAACAAAAATGGGTTATTCACAAATTTAAATAAAATTTCAGTAATTTAAAAACCTTAGAGGAAAAGATAAAGAAGGGTCCACTAAAAATAAAAACCGACAGTGGCAGTCGTGTAGTGAAATTAGAGTTTCGGAACCAATGAATCCAAGTTAATGTACTTAGTGGGTGAATATCGATGAAGATCTATCCCCACAGAATTAAACTGTCATTGTCACTAATGCACTTACACTACTTACAAAGTAGGGTATGGTTCCTACCCTCGATAAAAAACCCCAACGAATTTAAACCCTAAAAGTTTTTTTTATATAAATAATATGGTTCCATGACCATATCTCTTCAATTTTTTATTTTACAAAATTCAAGTTTATTTTATAAATAAAATTATTTAAACCCAAATCAAGAACAATATTCACTATTCTACTAGACTAATTCTTGGATTCCTCTAGTATTAACTTAAACTTCTAAAGTAGCAATAGAATATATACGTGCTTCAATCATGTTTTTCCTTTTCTGAAAATTCCTTTACAATTCATAAAAAACCTAAATAAAATGAGAGTAAAGTAACAAATGGTCACTAAACTATATTAAGATTTCTGAATTTTTATTCGATTACAAAATTATTATAAATATTTTTAAATGTTACAACTAAATTATTCAAATTTATTGAATTGTTATAAAATGATCCTTAAACTTATCAAAATTTATTTAAAAGGATTCAATGGTAAGGACTATTTTGTTATTGAATTAAAAATTCAATAACTATTTTATAACTTTTAAAATTTTAATAATCAAAAAGATAATTTCAAGATAGTTTATGTACCTTACCCTTGTCCGAGTCAACCAAACTATGAGTCACTCAAAAAAATGATTTTCCTTGGAATGAAATTTTAATTGACAATAATCGAAGAGTAGGAATTGGGCAAAAACAAAAAACATTTAACAATTATTCTCTATATTTAAGAAGGATTGATTTTGTCATAAGAATTGCTTGGTTATTAGTATTAAACAAAGCATTTTAAAGGAACGAAATCAGATTGGGAAGATTCTCCTTATATTAGATCTTTGAATAATTCGATCTGAAATAGTCAATTTATAAGTCGGATACCGGTGATTAAAAACCCCGATCATTACAGTAATAAATTTAGAACATCAAAAGTAGGTGATTCAAAGGAAATGGTGATGAGGGGGAGTTTTATCTATGCCATTGCCAAACACACCTACTTGCTTTTGTTTTGTGTAGGCCATGTTCTTCATCCCTGACAAGAATCCCTTACCCTATATATAACCAGTGCCTACCTCTTTGGTTCATATGCCAAGACAAAGTCTCCATTAATATTATTCTTATTCTCCTTTCTCTAGCTAGCTGCTCGGCTGCTCCCATGGCGAGCTCAATTCTTTTCGTTTCATGGATGGTTTTAGGCCTTGCGATGGCTACTTCAACTACTCAGGTTGAAGCTGCCAGGGCATTTTTTGTATTTGGTGATTCCCTTGTTGACAATGGCAACAACAATTTCCTAGTAACCACTGCTCGAGCTGATTCGCCTCCTTATGGCATCGATACCCCTAACCGTCGTCCCACCGGCCACTTCTCGAACGGCAAAAACATCCCTGATTTCATCAGTTGAGATTTCCATTTTTTTTTTCATTCTATTTGTTCTCTTTATGTTTCATGTGAATTCAACTGAGAATTTGTGTACATTTATATCAGGTGAAGCACTTGGTTCAGTGCCAACATTGCCATACTTGAGTCCAGAGCTCAAGGGAGATAGGCTACTTGTTGGGGCCAACTTTGCCTCAGCTGGCATTGGAATCCTCAATGACACTGGCATCCAATTTGTAAACCCTGAAAATTTCTATCTCAATTTTCTCAAATTCGATTTTCACTATTTGTTTTTGATTCAAATGATGAATTGACAGATCAACATCATCAGAATGTACAAGCAATTGAAGTACTTTGAACAATACCAGGCACGGCTGGCCGACCTTGTCGGGTACAGCCAAGCACAACAGATCGTAAACGATGCACTCGTGCTCATCACCGTCGGCGGCAACGATTTTGTGAACAACTACTACTTGATTCCTTTCTCTCCGAGATCTCGCAAATTCAGTCTACCGGACTATGTTCGATATCTCATCTCCGAGTATAGAAAACTTTTGATGGTAATTTTTCTTGCCATTGTGTCAGATTAACATGAAAGTTACTTAGAGAGTTGTAGCTTACAAACAATATTGCAGAGGCTATATGATCTAGGAGCTCGGAAGGTTCTGGTGACCCGGACCGGACCGATGGGTTGTGTTCCGGCCGAATTAGCCATGAGGAGCCCAGGTGGTCAGTGTGCAGCCGAATTGCAACGAGCTGCGGCCTTGTATAACCCACAATTGGTTGACATGATAAATCAACTCAATAGCCAATATGGTTCAAATATTTTCATTGCTGCCAATACACAACAGCAAACCACTGATTTCATTAATGACCCTGCAGCCTATGGTAAGTAAATCCGTAATTCAATATTCGAATATATAACATGTATTCGAATCCGAATCCACATACGTGAATTTTAATTTTTCTAAAATGATATCATGAATAATAGAATCAATTCACAAGTTTGCATAAAAAGGGAATATAAACAATTAAGAGAGAGAGAGATGCTGCACGATGGGGACAAGGATGAACAACAAAAATGTGACATTTTGTTGACCTGATTAAGATAGAACCCAAATTTTATTTATTACAACCTACCCCACGTACAATTACTATTTTTAAATACCCATCTTAGTAAATGGATTTTACTTGTTCCCGTTGCAGGATTTACAACATCAAAGGTAGCTTGCTGTGGCCAAGGACCCTATAATGGCTTGGGACTATGTACCATAGTATCGAATTTGTGCCCGAAACGAGACGCATATGCTTTCTGGGATGCGTTCCACCCATCGGAGAAGGCGAACGGCATAATCGTGGACATGATCTTGAGGGGTTCAGCGAATTACATGAGCCCCATGAACCTTAGCTCTCTCCTGGCTTTATACGCCACAACCAGGACTTAGATAATTAGTTAGTTAGCATTGTAATAAGGACAATAAGCCCTTGTGTTAAACCAACGTTGTTTGTTTGCTTGGCATGGATGCATTTGATGATTTTGATTATTATGCTGCCGTGGTTTGGATAATTTATAATTATTTAATGTTTTAGACCGTTTTATGAGCAAATAAGTAGTCGCCCCATCGTTTGTTTTTTTTTTTTAATTTTCCTATAAAGATATTAATAAATATTTAACTAATTAAATCCAGATGATTCTCAAATATTAAATAACCATTCGAACGTTTTTTTTATTACAATCAATTGACCATTGGAACGTTTGCTTTCATCCCTAGGACCACAGGTATCCTTTTCCATCCAATTATTACAAATTTTCACCTGACCGAAGTACAATTTAGTTAAATAGATAGTTGAAAATTCAAATCATTATTCTTTTAGTATAATCTCATGTATTTGATTCGTTAATCAATTAATATAAATCGAATATTGCAAAGACTCATCATGAGTAGACCCTCACAACACATTTTTTTTCTATTCACAATGTTGGAATTCGAACTTTAATGTTGTTTGAATGACTTAACATCTCATATTGTTAAACTAACCGATTATTAGCAGTTCAAATAATTATTTGAAAAAAAATAGTTTCACTTTTTTTACTCTAAATGATTAAGTTTAATTTTTAAGGTCGTTTCAATTTCTTTTACATACTTCAAATTATCAAAATGAAATTCAAATTGATTAGATTTTATTATAAAATTATTTTTGATCAGTGAAAATTTTTAAAATAATATAACGAATTCGCTAGTTTGATAAGTAGACGGGCAAAAACAATTAAGAATTTTGGAGAGAATGCATTATAAAACTTTTAACATATGTCGGTTAAAATAAAAAGGTACACTATAATTTACCCTTAGAAAAGAGAAACTATATTCGAAAATATTATTGAAAAAAAAAATCACCAACTTTATATAAATATAAATTAAATTAGTTGTGTATATAGATTAGCGATACTTAAAATTGTGGACGGAATTAGAATAAAAAATTAGAGGTAAAATATAAACTTTGAAAGATGAAAGACAAATTTATATTAATCTATTTTTAAAATATATATAAAGGGTTTTTTTTCACTATTTGCGTAGCTTTGTCCTGTTCGAAATAAAGAGAAAATACTTGAATTTAAAAAAAAGAAATAATATAATTAATGTGATTGGTTAAAGTGATAAATAGTACGGTATTGTTTAAAAAAGTTTCGAGATTTGAGGTTTTGTGTATGCAAAAAAAATTCTATTGAGAAACTCATCACTAAAATTAGGATTATAACACGAGTCGATTTAAATTAACCAGGGTAAAACTTAAAGAATTATAAGGACAACCAAAAATAGAAGAAGAAATAATGTTTTACCGAACAAATTACTGCTAATTAATAGACCTCACATGCAAGCTTCATTAGGATAAAATGGCAGATAATTAAAATGAACGATATATATATTTGAATAGTCTAAAATGAACAGTATATATTGTTTAATATTTATGACGACAAAAAAGATTGTTATAAATGACTTGTCAATTGTCTTGATAATTATAAAGCTAGCCCTTTGTCTTTTCTTTGGCCAACAATAGTAAGGTAGCTTAAGGAGTCAATATCAAAATTATTTTAGCTTCATTTTTTCAGATTTTAGATTTCCCCCAAAATCTGTCTGGATTGAAAACTTTGTTTCACAATAAATGAATATATATTTATATCAACATTATATTAATGTGGATAATTACATTTTTACCATAATATATTTATGTCCTTATTATCACTATTTATTAATTTTAAACTAAGCAGGCTATACAAAATAGACCTTTTTTTATAAATAAAAAGAAATGAAAACTATGTGTCTTATTAAAAATTCCTTAAATTTAATTGGAGGAAAAGAGTACACATAGACCCCTAAAAGAATCATACAAGATAAACTTGGGATAGACAAAAAAAAAAACCAACCTCATAACCTAAAAAAACAGTGCATCACCCAACAGCAATCAACCAGCAACCCCTGGCTCACTCTCGGCACCATCAACTAGCATCCACTGGCTCACAATTGGCACCATCCACCATCAGTTTCCCTACACAACTTGGCGGCGGAAACGATAGCACAGCAGATCATCACTCGAAGCTTGCTTGGCCATCCTATCCACCAACATATTACCCTCTCGAACCACATGATCCAGAAGAACGTTCCATGGCCGAGCTATAATATCCGCACTGTGCGAGAGCATAGTAAAACAACTATAAGCATAGGTGGAACCTTAAATCAACCGACAAGCCTCCATGCAATCAGCCTCAACTAATAAATTCCTGACTCCCAAAGACCAGGCTGTCAAAAGTCATTCAAAAATACCCCATAGCTCTACTTCCAAAACGGAACAAATACCTATCCTCCTAGCAAAACCTATCAGCCATCTCCCTTAGGCATCTCGGATCACCCCTCCACAAGATGCAACACCCGTAATCTTTTCAACAGCACCGTCTGTGTTCAGTTTACACCAACCCAAAGGTGGTTTACTCCACACCACACCACTCCTAGGTTGGCCGGCCGGTCTTGTACCTTCCCATGGTGAATCCCAAGGCCAAATCCACCGGTCTCAAGCATACAAACACTCTGTTGAAGAACAGAATCACGTCGAACCACCTGCAGCTCAAAAATCCTTTCGTTACGTCGAATCCAAAGATTCCAAAGCAAATAAAATATCCCAATTCGAAACTTCCGTAACATATCTGTCCGGCGAAATAGACTTTGGCATTTAATAATGTGTATGGAGGAATTTTTTTCTTTTTCAAACCTATTTTTGAAGCTGGTCGTACATTAATTTATCTGAAAAGTATTGTTTTAAATAGATTACAGGGTTGATTATTTACTCATCAAATGGAAAAATAACTATTTACTCCTAAATGATACTTTAAACTTATTTTTTTAATCTTTAAAGGGTAATAAAATATTGATGTGGATAATGATTATGATATGACTGATCACATGGCCCACTCATCTTATAATTAATCCTTCAATTATATATTCTATTGCGCAAAGAGATGTCAACAATTGAAAGTTTCAATTAAGGTGCATTTGATTTTAGAGAATGTAATCCGTTTTTATTTTTTTAGAAAATAAAAAATGGTAAAGAAAACATGTTTAGTTAAAAATTAGAAAATATTTTTTAGAAAATAAAAATAAAAATAAGTGAGAATTTGAAAATATAAAAAGATGATTTCATTAATTTCATCGAAAATGTTTTGGGAAAGTAGAAAATATGAAAATAAAGGTTTTTTAATTTAACTTTATTTTAATCCGAATTCGAATCCTTCTAATATCATTTTTCAAATCTTTGGTTTATTTACTCATATTTTATTATACTAATATTTTCCAACTATATTTTATTTTAATTATTTAATAATTAATTTTCATTTCTATTTTGGAAAGGTACGTGCTAAACATATTTTCATTCCTATTAACCAAGCAGTTTTCTAACTTTTAGAAAACAAAAAATGAAAATTATTTTTTGAAAATAAAAATAGAAAATATTTTTTTAAAACCAAGCGTACCCTTAAATTATGGAAAAATATTTTGTACACCAACCGTGGAAATTTTATTTTTTATAAGCGGATTTAATTTAGGGTTTAGATGTTTAGATCATGATTTAGAATTTGAAAGTTTATATTTTTAGGGCTTATGGTTAGATTTTAAGATTTGGTTTTTAAGATCTTAGAGAGAGATATTTAGGGTCCATTTGGTTCTAGAGAATATAATCCATTTTTTTATTTTCTTGAAAAATGAAAAACGATGAAGAAAACGTTTTTCGTTGTAAAATTAGAAAATGATTTTTAGAAAATAAAAACAAAAATAAGTGAAAATGTAAAAACATAAAAAAATATTTTCATCATTTTCAATGAAAATATTTTAGGAAATTAGAAAATACGAAAACAAACATTTTTAATTTTAACTTTATTTTAAAATTTTAGTTTATTTACTGATATTTTATTATTATTATTATAATAATATTTTTCTAACTATATGTTATTTTAATTATTTAATAATTATTTTTTCATTTCTATTTTGTAAAGCTAGATACCAAACACATTTTCACTATTTTATTTTTGAAAACAAGTTTTTATCCCTATTAACCAAGCATGTTTTCTAATTCTTAAAAAACTGAAAATAAAAATTATTTTTTGAAAATAAAAATAGAAAATATTTTCTAGAACCAAATGAACCCTTAGATTCTAGTCTTTGGAGTGAAATTAGACATGCTTGAGGAATATTTTTTCACTATCAGTACATGAAATAATTGTAACACCCTCAACCCGAATGTTGCATTTGGGCCTCAAGCCCAAACCAAATCCATAAAAAAATTTATGCTGAGTTTAGCCCAGCAAAGTATTCTCAAAAATATTTAAAGCCAACAGTTGAAAATATAGTTAAATAATCAAAACGATACAACGAAGCTCCAATTTAAATTTCATACATTTGAACATTCAATTTAATTTATACAATTTCAAAAAAAATAAGGATTACAGACTCCATCCCGTAAGGTCCTATGAATACATAGCCCACTAAACACAAGTACCGTACTCTGGAAATTACCACATGCTAGAATCCCATACCGATACTGCACCTCAATCCCACGATCCCACGATCAACCTACGCACGAAAACAATGATTTCTGAGCGCTGAGTTTACAAATCTCAGTGGTATATATGTACTCTACCATACTTGCTCATCATAAACATAAGCATGCAAACTAGTACGAGTAATAAAGAGAGATAAATAAACACGTGGCGCTACCACTAGTTGCCTAAACACATGCTCTCATCATAGTAATCATCATACATGGCACACAAGGCCCAACCATACTCATAACATGGTAATATAACATCACATAGATACGACGCTACCTCTAGCCGCCAAATCATATAGCATAGCAAGAAAGCATATGATTCTCATAGCATATAAGCTTTATACCATAATATAGGAGTGAGGCCCGGTCCCACTAAGAATCGGGATCATACACTCTGAGTGAGGCTCGGTCCTACATAGCATAGAGATCATACACTATTTGGGGTAAGGGCCAATACCAATAAATGTTGGGATCATACACCCATGCTCGAAATCTCTCATCAAGCATCTTCGAATGAGACTCAGTACCACTATGCGACGGGATTATACATTTAAAAAAATTTAACCATGGTGTTGTAACACACTTTTTCTCACATTGGGTATCTGAATCCTACCAAACAATGGTAACTCAACCATCTTGGTGTCCATATCAGTACATAGAAAGGACACGTCTACCACACGGCACACAACATCACACGATCCGCCAAAGATCCCTACGATTGCTATAATCATCAAGTCACCCAATGTTTACCAAGTTATTAATTATCATGGAAGTGTACATTAATCATCCTCATTAAGTATCTTTATTAATCCATATTATCTCATTTATCAAGGCATAATTCAACTATTAATATACACATCAATTTCCACCCTTAATGTACATTTATTGATTATTTAGCGTATCGGATAACAGTACTCAAACACAAGTATCAATACAGGGTCCTCGAGTATCGGTACTCACATGCGTACCGATACAAAAACTGTTTACTGGAAATCTTATATTTCCACAAATACCAGTAAGGGTCATCTTGTACCGATACGGTCCTCAAACGTATACCGATATGACCAAAGCTCATACCGACACCTTATTCACGGATTCATATTATTTTCTTGAATTACGATATTATTATGTTTTATTCGATCCATAAAACTTATGAAAGTCATTAGGGTTTGTTTACTAATGTATTCCATTAATTAATATTAATTACCGGCTTTATGATCATTTATTCGAACATTACCAATAATCAGTACATTTAATATGATTTCCATCAAACCCTCTCAATCTATTCGATCAAACATACAAGCCATCACCAATATTTCAATCATTCAAACAATCGTTAAATAATCATACGAGCATCTCAAACGACCATAAACGATCTCTAAAGCCTCCGCAAGTATCAACATATTCACAACATCATCATGCATCTCATAAATATCGAGTCTCATAATATCAGTCTCTACTCATGCTTATTTATCATCTATCTATTTTGCAGATACTAACACGTAAAACAAACACATTTATGATGCTCGTGAAACAATAGGAGTTTGATGTGTATTAACCTTAAGCCAAATCGATAAATCCTCATCCGAGCTTCCTGATTTTTCTACTTGGTCTGATATTCATCCCCGAATAATCCTCGTATATATTAATTCCATGCATCTCCTATTCAATTCACATGTCAAACGCATAAAAATAGCTTACCGAGTTATAATTTAGTGAAACAGATTGCGCCAACAGACTTAGAACTTCGAGAAATCCCCGGGTAGCGTCCCCAAAAAGTCAACAACTGGTCAACGCCGGTCAACAGCCCGTCAATCTATTGCGGAGTGATGCAGGATAACCAGGGTGCACCCGCAGACAGTGATCTAGTGCAGCAAGAAGCATGTGCACCCGAGTGCGGAATCCAGTACGATGCGGTGCACTAGATTATGGTGCACTTGCCTGCAAGACGTACGCTCACTCGCAAGGACGGTGCATGGTAGAGCGTGGGAGGCCTTTCAATGGCCGGACGGCGACGACGAGCTCTAGCCCCATAATTCTTTGGCCGGTGAGCACGTTGGTAGCCTTTATTCTTGGTTTTGGCCGTCAGAAATGCTCTATTTTGAGCTTGGACAAACTTTTTTTCTCTCACCTCATTCGACGACGACTTCAGCGGCGATAAGAAGCCCATCGATTGACTCGTCTCAGTAAGCCCGATCCAATAGTACCGGCGGTGAGACTTCATGACGACCGGATCACCTTCAAAACAAAGTAAAACCATTTTCTCTCTCTAAAACCCATTTTATTTTTCTCCCCTTCCAACATTCTCTCTTCCCCTTTATTATTCTGATTTTCCCCCACGATCTATTTTCTCTCTCTTTATAAAATTTCCCATTCTCTTTTTCAACTACTCTCACCTTTTTTAAATTTCAAACACCACCCATAAAAATTCATTCTTCCAACTTGGGATAAGGCCATTAAATAAAGGCACAAAGCCCATATCCAAATTCTCTAATTAGGCTCCAAACATAAAGGCCCAATACCCAGGTCTAAGACCCGATTCGCTAACCCTAAAATTAGATCGTTACAATAATAAACTATAAATTAAACCCTAAATGAAATTAAAGGTGTATTTTATCTACATGAATAAAACTATCATTATCAACCCATCAATATCTATCGAGCATAAGTTTGATACCACCCACCAGAAGAACACTTAAATAACCATATGATTAACTTAAAAAAAAGGTTTGAACTCCCACTCCACTGTTCACATTCTTCTCCATACTCTTTTTTCTCTCATTTTTCATTCTGCTAGACAATCTATGACTTTTGGTCCAAATCAACAGGGACAACCACATAAAAATATTAGCATATTATTTTTTATATCAACGCAAAATGGTGGGTGGAATAGTTTACTCAGTGTTGATAAGATGGGCTTAATTATTGTAGCTAAAGTGGATAACAATAACAAAGCTTAAATGTAGGCAGAATGGCTAGACCAGCACAATTGGGAAAAAACCAAATAGAGAGACAGATGATAAATAAAACAAAACTTCAAATTTACTAGGGGGAAAGGAAACCTTATCCACCAATGTGGCGCCTCATTACTTTGATTCCTACTTAATCATCAACAATGTCCAAACCCATACGATATTGTGTATTTAATGTTCCCATCACTTTTTATGTTGTGGAGTATAACTACTCATGGATGGGATCATTCGTTCGAATCGATTTGAGTTTTGGTCAAACAAATATTTAATATATGTACACTGTTTCGACCTGATTCAAATTTAAATAAGATATTATTTAAAATTAATTATGGTAAAAAAAGAAATCATATAAACATATAAAATGTAGATGATCAAATGTTGCTTAATGTGTGACATTGAAAAGAGTAATTTCTTATATGATGCGTTGGTAAGAGAACAAGGCATCATATAAACATGAGATACCACTTCCACCCAATTTTTATCTCTAAACATGTGCGAATATTAATTAACTTGTTTGGTAAAATTCACACATCTTTTGATTACTTGGGTTTGTTATTTATTGCATTTTTCATCTTTGCAGTCACACTGGGGGTGCATTGGAATATCTCTTTGTTAGTACCTATAAATACCTACGCCACGTGTCAAAGCTACACAGACCATATCAAACAAACGGAGTAGCAACAGTATCGCACAAAGGATGTCCAGCGATCACATGACAATGCACGTGATCGCTGCGTACGTCAGCGCATACCCTCCAACCATTACATAACAACACATGCAACCATCCACGATCTATCTAGCATCCTTCGTGGCACATGGAGAACAAGTAAGACCGCAAACAACACCGCGCTCAGTGATCATGTGACAATGCAAGAGATCGCTGCGAATAACAATGTAAACCTAGGACGTCACATCATAGCCAGTCTAATCAACACGCTACGACTACCTGATCATGACACATGTCCTAGCAGTATAAAAAGACATGCAACAAGAGAAACAAGAGAGCGACGACTAGAGATATCATTGTTAGCAAAACAGTAGCAATATACGAACTCTGACTCAGAACGACCATCCAGACCACCGCCTTCGACTCCTATTCACTTTGGCAATCAATAATTAGTGTGACGAGTGTAGATTGAGCACACGACCTTTAAATTCATTGATAACCCTAAAAATTTTAAGGATGACAAGAGATGACCAAAAGCACTTGGAGGAAAAATAGCAGAAGAGGATACCTAAGTAGCTCTACCGACGACGGTGACCGGCAATGATGATGTTTTGATAGAGCCATTAATGGCAGCTGCCATGCAGCAGCTACGACAACTCCAGCAGAGTTTTCAACAATAGTTTTAGGATCAGCCTCTTCCATGGTTTACAGTAGGGCTGTGTACACAGCAAACAAGAGGGGCATCTCCGTCGAAAAATAGCAATCGATAATTTTTAAAAATGTAGGAAAAGATAAAAAGCATGGATGAAGCCTTATTGCTCTCAAAACAACAGCTTGAGCAGCAATAAAAGTCCATTCAACAGCAGGCTGAACAACATATAATCGCGAAAGAGAAAAATAAGTGACTAATCAGGCAATTATCTAAAAAGACTAGAGCCAAAGCGACTCAAGAGGAGCAGACTTCTCCCCAACAGGACGCTGAAGGAGAACATCCTCGAGAGCTAGAAGAGGATTATGAAGATTCAGAGGATATAGACTATAGCCCCATAGAGAATGGCGAACATCAAGCATTAAAGGAAAAGACAGAGCAGTTAGAGAAATTTTTTTAGAACTTTTAAAGCCTCCGATAGGATGATTCTTCTCGGAACCCTCAAAGGTACAAAAACGAGTCCTTGTCTTAAGACATCATAGAGCATCATGTATCCACGTCTTTTAAGGTCCCGAAGCTAATGTACAATAGAAGAGGCGACCTTCAGGATCACTTGTCACACTTGTTGAACCACATAGATTTATTTGGTGCTTTAGACCAGGTTAAATGTCGAACATTCTCAATGAACCTTAAGGACTCAGCTCAAGCCTAGTATCTATATTTCCTGATGAACTCAGTTTCTAATTTCGACCAGTTGTCAAAGCTATTCATGAGCTACTTTTTAGCGAACAAGATATTAAAAAGTTGTCAACGTACCTTATGTCAGTCATCCAGAAGCCAGGCGAATCTTTGCGTGAATTTGTCCAATGATTTCATGCCGCAACCATGTAGACCAAAGAAGCCTCCAATGAGTTTGTTATTTTTACTTTCATCAATGGCTCCTCCCATCAGCATCTAAATTATAATTTGTTGGATCAACCACCGGCAACGTTATCAGAGTTATATGAGAAGGTTTAGCCATACACTAAAAATGAAGACGCAAGAAGGCCAATAGCGTGAGACGACCCAAGAAATGTTGTCCACGTACAAAACCTATCACAAGTTAACAGAGTTGCATTCGCAAATATTGCATCAGATTGAGTACACGAAAATCTTAAGACCACCGTTGACGACAAGAGAAAGCCAACACAAGAAGCGTTCTGGATGAATATGCGAGTTTTACAAAGCTCGAGGTTACTTTACGGATGATTGCGTATATTTGAAGAACGCGATTGAATCCATAGTGGGAAGAGGGCAGTTGGAGAGATTTTTAGTTTCTCGTTATAAACAAGTTGAGGATAACGGAAAGGCTCGTCATCCTAGACTACAAGACAACAGAAGAAACAACTAGGATAATAGGGGTACCATATATATAATAATTGGAGTAGACGAAAAAAGAAACAGTCAACCTCCAAGCGCAAGGCACATATGTAGGGAATAATGTCAATTTTAGCATGAATAATGAAAAAACCAAAATACAGAGATTCGTGGTGAGTCTCATTCTTGGAGAAAGAAGAAGACAATATTCTCGACGAAGAAGGCAATGACCCCATCTTCGTTACAGCAGGGATAATATGATTTACTGTAAAAAGAATTTTAATGGATACAGGTAATGCTGTAGAAGTATTGAGCTGGAATGTATTCAGCCAAATGGGATTTTTGAATTCGAAATTAAAGCCGACCAGCCTAGTATATGGGTTTAGCAATCAACCCATTGAGGTAAAGGGCTCCATCTGGCTTCTCGTAACTATGGAATATGGTGATAATAAAGTCACATAGATGGTCAATTTTCTAGTCGTCGACAACCCGTTCGTATTCAATGCTATTTTCGGGAGACCCTTGATAAGAAAAGCTAGAATGATGGCAGCCCCTTTCTACCTACAAGTTCCCCACACCCTTGGGGGAAGGCTTCAAGCAGGATGATCAAAAGACGACAAGAGAATGCCACATACTTTTACTTCAGTTAGCGCAGAAGCAGAGGGATCACGATCATGCTAGTGAAGAGGCCCCATCCTAGCAGAAAGGACATGCGGTTAACGTCTTAAGCAAAACTGTGATGACCTTCATCAGTCTAAACTTCAGAGAGGGACTAAACAACTAGAATAAAAGAGCAAGCAAAGTTGCTGTGAGACAATAGAGCAAGTTAAAAGCCTTGAGGATGGAAAGATTCTTGGATCTTGCGATACTTGCCCCTTCCCTTAAGGTCAATTTCTCTACCTCCTATTTTTGTTTTCCCTTTTTGTTTTCCATAATCCCACACGTTTTGTACATAGCAAACTCAAGAAAACGCAGTTTCGTAACGAGTTTGTCACCTATGAGGAACTACCGTCGTAAGTCCTCTATCACTTCCCCTATTTTGTACATCTCTCTTTATGCGACAATAGTTTATGAGCTCTCTCAGTTTCGTTAATCATTTCCTCATATGACAATTGAGAAATTGTCTTCCCCATTAAAATACTTAGTAGGATTGATTGAGTCACTCTATAAGCAAGCGAGCAGAGATAAACAAATGATCGTTTGAGTGTCTACCACTTTCAAGAAGTGTGCATAAGGGAATCAGTTCAACGATCGTCGCTTCTTAAGAAAGCGAGCAAAAATAAACAAAGGATCGTGTGAGCGTCCGCCACTTTCAAAAAATGTGTATAAGAGAATCAGCTCAACTATCGCCGCTTCCTAAGCAAGCTAGCAGAAATAAACAAAGGATCGTTTGAGCATCTACCACTTTCAAGAGGTGTGCATAAGGGAATCAGCTCAAAGATCGCCTCTTCCTAAGCAAACGAGCAAAAATAAACAAAAGATCGTTTGAGATTCCACCACTTTCAAGAAGTATGCACAAAGGAACTAAGTATTGTAAGTAAATTGGTCTCTATTATTCAATTATTTGATAAATAGAGTCATTCTTTGATAAATGATCACTATGAACCAGACTCAAAAGAATTTGATCAATCCTTTTCTCGGTTGGGAACTGAACTAAAAAATCTCTTTTTTTATCATCAATCAAACCATTGTTCGCGACTTAAAATTTTATTTTATCATCAATCCAATCGCCACTCACAAATTTTTTATCAATAAATGAATTGTAAGCTCCTCAAGATTATTCAAAAAATTTATTGACATCAAAGTTGGTACAAAAATAGTTTACCTAAAGCATAATTATAACATTACAAAATATATGAACACAATACAAATGGCCAAATGCACCGATTTGTTAGCTCAGATTACTCACGATGGGACTTTCAATATTTACAAATTAAGCCCCTCCCCCAAAAAAAAAAAAAAAAAAAACTAATTCTATACTTAGGTCTTTGCAAGAAAATCTACGAGGTTGCCGTTAGGCCTTTACCTTTTTTAGCTTAAACAAGAAAAAGGCAGTTTAGGTTATGGCTCAACAAAAAAAATGCTAGTATTGAAAAGATTATTTATGTGCTTTAAACAACAGAGTCTCCTAATTGTATTCCATTACAATAAGACGAGAAGAAGCAAAAGCAATGTTCTTCACTGGAGAAATTAAGCCAAAAATTTCTTCAATTATATTAACGTTCTTCATGTACAGATATCAAACAGAAAGCAAATGTGCATGGCTTGGCAATATATTCTATCATCCATAATTTCTGCCATTTGTATATCTGTAAAGTTGCAGTGGTCAAAATGATGATTTTCAATACATATCTAACCTAGCTAGCTAGTTTTCTGTGACTGAGAAACCAGTTGCCAGGCCAGACCAGACAGATCATTGTCATGCATAATGCAACACTAGCAATAAATTCCCTGAAAAAGGGTTTCTATTCCCCATCTTCACGTCTATTGGCGGTGATAAAAAGGGAATACCAAAAGTTGGTATTAATTTGTATATACAACTACCAAAACAGCTTGCTTTTTCTTTGCTTTGATGGTTGAAATTCCAGTTCTATAAAGCAAACCCCCATGAGTTTTCCTGTGCACTTACAAGTTACAAGTCTCTGGTTTGGTTTGCCTGTGATAATGTTAATGGCTTCTTCGTCGAAATTTTCAGATTTTTCGATGTTTTTGCTTTTCCTATTGCCTTTTTGCAGCATTGCTCCCTTGGCTGACGCTCGAGCTTTCTTTATTTTCGGTGATTCGCTTGTCGATAGTGGCAATAACAACTACCTTGCGACAACTGCCCGTGCCGATTCGCCTCCTTATGGGATTGATTATCCAAGTCGAAGGCCCACCGGGCGGTTCTCTAATGGACTTAACATCCCGGACTTGATTGGTTAAGTTTCTAATCTTGTTATTTCCTTTGTGTTTGTTTAATGTTGTTATCTTGTGATCAACAGACAACATTAACATATGTTACTTCAATGCTTGCCTGCAGGTCAGAAAATCGGCTTATCGGAGTCCCCATTGCCATATTTGAGCCCAGACTTCAATGGGAAAAAGCTGCTTATTGGTGCCAACTTTGCTTCAGCTGGTGTGGGAGTCCTTAATGACACTGGAGTTCAATTTGTAAGTTATCAGAATCCCAGTTGACATATGCTGAGTGTGACTTATATTACTTATTAAACTCTCCATGGTAGGAGTCCGGGTTCGGGTTTGAGTTTCTTTAACCAATTTTATAACCTGAGATGTTGGAATTACAGGTCAATATACTTAGAATGTATAGACAGTTCGAGTTGTTTCAAGAATACAAGCGGAGACTGTCGGCTCAGGTAGGATCAAAGCAAGCTCATAAACTTGTAAACCATGCACTTGTACTCATCACTGTCGGCGGTAACGACTTTGTCAACAACTACTACCTGGTGCCTTACTCCGCAAGGTCTCGCCAATACAAATTGCCTGACTATGTCAAGTTTGTCATTTCGGAATATCGAAGACTCTTGATGGTATATCAGTTCCTTTCTCACTTTCCTTCGTTTTCCTTCCGCACCAGCAGTCACAAGAAAGTTTATAACATTTTTAAAGACAGTTGACAGTGTTAGTTCGGAAACATGTGGAAAAAAAGAACAAAACATAGAACATGTTTCATGTTTTGCTTTTGCAGCAAGCAAGCATACAACATCAGATTTGGACCTTACTACATTTAGTAACATGCATATCTTTGTTAAATACTTGCTGCATTTAATACTTTAGTTTATGTATAGTTTGTTAATTAAATGGTTTGGTTCAACCGATCCAATCGGTCAAGTTGATAACCGGATGTTCGATTTTCACATCAGTTCCTGTCATCAAATAGTAAGCCAATATTTTCATGCATTTGTACTTTGTGAACCCCATCTTGTCCATTATTATTGCAGAGGCTATACAAGCTGGGGGCACGCAGGGTTCTAGTGACGGGCACGGGACCGATGGGTTGCGTTCCAGCCGAACTGGCAATGCGAGGCACGAATGGCAGCTGCTCCGAAGAACTACAACGGGCTGCATCCTTGTACAATCCCCAACTTGTTAACATGTTAAACGGACTCAACAAGCAGATAGGCAAAGATGTCTTCATCAGTGCAAATACTCAGAGAATGCACAACGATTTCGTTAGCGACCCTCGAGCCTTTGGTACTTTCCTCGCTTCCACAAATCTAAAATCTCTTCAATTATTTAAAAAAAAAGGGGTTAACTTGAATGTCTGTGATGGTTGGAACAGGATTCGTAACATCGCAGGTAGCATGTTGTGGACAAGGACCTTACAATGGACTCGGTCTCTGCACTCAGCTGTCGAATCTGTGTCCGAACAGAGCTCTGTATGCTTTTTGGGATCCATTCCATCCATCAGAGAAGGCTAACAGATTGATAGTGGAACAAATAATGACTGGTTCTAATGAGTACATGCACCCCATGAATCTCAGCACCATCATGGCAATGGATTCTAGGATCTGACCATAATAACGCTTTTCCTTTCTGTTCCAGTTTTTCATGTCTGGTGTTGTGCAATAATTTGTTTGTTAACTGTCCTAAATGTTAAATTTCGAGCCTGTTTGTGGAAGAATTGAGGATAAGCATTAATGCTTTTAATCTTTGTTTACAGCTATGATTATATGGACTTTAACTGTGTTAAAACCTCTTTTAATCTTTCGTCGCTAAACAATTTTCGTGCTCTGTTTTATAAATAAATAAAGGGTAAATTAAAAAATGTCATTAAATTATTTCAAAATGTATTGTTTGGTTATTGAACATTCAAATGTTATAAAATGTGCATTAATTTCTTTTGTTAAAAGATGAGTATTAAATTTTGAATTTTGTTACAACATATTCTAAAGTTTAATGCTAATTTTGTATAAAAAAAACCAAAACTTAATACTTATTTTATAGTATTTAAAATTTGGTGACAAAAAGTATATTTAAAATAGTTTAATGACATTTCTGAACTTTACTCAAATAAATAAGTATGCAATATAATGGTTTTCTTAAAATAGAACTTCACTCAGAAATACGGAAGCCACACCTTTGGAAAAATGAGTTAAAAGGATCAAATAAAAGGAAACGACGCCGTTTAATGTTAGAAATTACAACATAATTTGCATGCAGATTTCAAACCTGCAACCTTGACGTTATTACAACGACGCTCTAACTAACTGAGCTAATAGGCTGTTGCCTTTGATGTTTGCAATTGGTTTATTTATTGTTTATTATAATTTTTTTGAAAGGTTTATTTTCATTTAAATAATGTCTTTTTTAATACATAATCATATTGAGACTATGAAAGTAAAAAAATAAAATTAATATGCAGGAAGTTATTTGATGATAAAGTATTTTTTTTTAAAATTAATACTTATATAGTAATATTTTTTATAAGTTATGTATTTTCTTCAATTGAATTAGAATTAAAAATAATTTATATTAAGATTATAGTAAGAGATTTAACATTAGACAATTCTACCAAAATCTCATTACAACTTCTTTTTAAATTTTAAAAATTATATTTTGAATGTATATAGTTATACATAACAACTTTATAAGTTTTATTTATTTTTTGGATTAAACGTATCATAAGCCCTTAAACTTTTGAAAAAATTAATTAAGCCCCTAAAATTCTTTTACACCCAATTAAACCCTTATACTCTAAAATTTCATCAATTTATCCTTTGAACAACGTTGACTGTTAAATCTAACAGTTTTTTTAACAAGATGGTGCAACGTGTCGTGTTACAATATTATCGCTTGACATTTCTAGATTTTTATTTTATTTTAAAACCCTTTAAAAGTTCTAAAAATTCTAAAAAACTTATAAAAATTATAAAAAATAGATTTCTAAAAAATCTGTAAATGTCACATGACAAAACTGTAGCGAGGCGTGTGACAGTAATATCTCAAGAAAAAATTCGTCAAAAATTGATGGTCAAAATCAGTCAAAGTGCTTAATTGATTAAATTTATTGGTTTGAGGCTTAATTGAATGCAAAAAATTTAAGGGCTTAATTGATTTTTTCAAAAATTTAAAGGCTTAAAGCACCCTTAACCTTTATTTTTTTAACCGAATTTATAATTTTTTATGTAATAAATGAACAAAAGAAAGTTTATATGTAATACATTCTCAGCGTATACACTAGCCACGTAACAACACCTCTCTTTAAAGTTTAGAAATAAATATAGAAAAATAAAATGTATAAAAGAACCCAACAAGTGTCCCTTTGATACAAATCTTGTTATTCAATAATTTATTGCTTGTTATATTTAAAAATCTAAAATTTTTATGTATAAGACCACCAAATTTAAAAAAAAAATGCTTAACTTAAACCATTACTTAGGATATTCGGATCCGAATTTCCTATCTGAAAATCTGATATCCAGAATTTTGGATATCCTATTTGGTAACTACAAGTATTGTTTAGTAAGAGAAAAACCATTGGATACATATATATATATATCAAATCAAAGTGTAGTTTTACCATTACATTAACTTATAACTTTACCGTTTTAAGGATTAAACTGAAATTTTACTATTTTAGGAGGTCTAAAATAAATTTTCACCTCTGAATTAGATCTGACTATTAAATTTTTAAAGGACTTAAACTACAATTTTACCGTTACAGGACCCTAATGTTGGCTGAAGAAATGGTGGTGCCTCGTCGTGACAATTATAAACTTCTTTTTGGATGGAAACCCAACATAACCTTGTGGTGAAATTGCAGGGGAAAAGGTCGGTATCATCAGAACTTTAAGCTGTTTAGAAGGAGAATTTTTTATTAAAAATGCGAATTTTTATACTTAGTCAAATTATAGGAAAAGTTAAAATTTTAAGAGTATAGAATTAAATTTTTAATATACAATATAAAAATTTTAAAATATATAAGAATTTAAAATTTTCAAGAAGTACAATTGTCCCCTAACAGTTAACACTCATCAGTCTATTCCAGCCCATAGTATTTTTTGAACAAACGGTAAACTGACTTCATTCGTATAATAAAGAGAACAACAACATATAAACAATCGGTTACAAACGAACCACAAAAACAAAATAAAAAAAAACAGAAAAAAACAAAGACAACAATAATCATAAAACAGGGGAAAGAACAACAATAAAACATAGAAAAAAACATAAAAAAATAAAAACACCACAACCATCGACCGAAGTCGAAGCACAATACTAATAAATCCAGGGTCTCCAGCAGCATGTCGCTGTGAGACATTCCTGCCCATAGTATAAAGGCAAACCAAGGTGTAATAGGTTCATGAATAAACTCCAGCCAATAGCCATTATCCCAAGTGTTTGTTCCAAGGGTTCTTGTGTTCCTCCATGTGGCGCAGATCTATTGGTCAATGGCTAGTTTGGATACTGGGAAGTGTGCCGAAATGGCATTTGCTGATAACATTGAATTACTTTGCTTTTCCATGTCGAATTTTTTAGGGAAACATATGGTGACCTTAAGATGAGAATGTCAAACTTTCTGGTAAAGTGTGTCGGAATGATATTTGTTCGATGAGATTAATATATATTTAGACCGTTAAACAGATAAATGAGGAATACTAGTGATTAAAACAAAAAAAAACATTTCACATCTTCATTATAACAGGAAAAAATAGAATGATGGAGCATTTTTAGTTTCTTTCTTGCCATTTAGAATCCAAAGAAAAAAGGAACACAGAGATTCAATGTATACCCCAAAAGAAATGCAAAGTGTGTTAAAGAAAAAGGGGTCAAAGGAGATATTATGAAATCTTCCCACCAACATTTCTTTGTAAACAAATTAGACCCTACCAACTCGAGGTCCGAATTTTATCTAGCCCTTCGTCTAAATATGATCAAGATTGATTCGAATTATTACTTTAAAAAATAATTTTTATAATTAAATGTAAAATTAATATTCAATAATAATATATATAGAATAAATAATCCGATCCTTAAACAGTTTTTTACTAAAAATTGTGTACGGTACAGTTCCTCATAGAAAGAGAGAACATTAGGATTGAATTAACTTAATTAATTTAATAGGCATGCCATTGCTTGCTTGCTTATTATGTGATTCTAAAGCATATATTGCTGTCTTAATTATTATATGATAAAAAGTACCTGTCCTACTCCTGTGACGCCTTCATGGGAGGTGTTTGGCATCTTAGAACAAATAATAATTAAACAATTTTTCATTTTTTTAAATATATTATTAAGATTCAATGGATATCATATTTCTATTATTTGCTCTTGATTTTTTTAAATAATTTTAAAAAGATTATAAGGTACTATACTTTTTGACAAAATACATACCTTACAGATAAAGCTATTTAAATCTAACATTATTTTTTTTTACAAGAACTCTTTGTTTCCTCTAAAAATAATCATTTTGTTGAAAATTGGTCATATTCAATCTATTTTTAGCTTGGTATCAAACTCAAATAATTAAATATATATTAGGGACTAAAATAATAATAAGAATTCCTATCTATTAATATTTTATTTAGCTAATCATTATATTTTCTTACATTTCAAGTAAGTCATAAACTTTTTATACCGACCAAAACTTTATTTTTAACCTCCGTTCTTTATACTATCTAAATTCTCCCTCAATTATAAATGAAAGATATTGAGTGTTTAAACAAACTCGATCTCATATCTCATTGTATATTGTACAGACGATAATATAAATCAAGCTAAATTCAGTCGACAAGAAATATATAATTTGCAATTTGAAGCTAAAGAAATTCTCAACACTATCAGCATTCAATTTAAAACAAAAGTTTATTTAGTAAAAACCGAAAGGAAATAGCTTAGGATAATAATAAAAGTATAAAGATTATTATGATTCTCAAATCTCACAAATAATTCAATAACAAATATCTTGTTTAGTAATTCAGTGTGATACATAAAAGAACAGATATGTCACGTGATAAATGGGAACAATAATTGATGCCTAACAATTAAGCATAAAGTGGCTTGCAAGCAAAAACTTGGGTTTGCAAAGAAAGGACAATAATGAGGAGAAATGCAAGAAATTGTTTAAAAAATTATGGCACATAACATCAAGAAGAATGAGGCAGGTTTTTGACCTAACTAAGCCAAAGAGATGACTCCACAAAATGTCACAAATTTCAACATCAAAGCATGAAATCCACTAGCGTTTATCATGTACCACAGCAAAATCAAAATCAAAGTGGACCCATTAGAGCAAACTTGGTGATTTGCTTTCTTTGTCTCACAATTCACACCCAATCACTTTTTTTCTTCCATTTCCCCCTTATCAATTAACTGTTTCATTTGACTCATTAAACAGGATGAGAATCTTCTAGGATAAAGTATATAAATAGTCACTAAATTATGCTGAAATAAAATTTTGATCACTTAACTTTTAAAAGTTACGTTAAATTTTTATTCGGTTATGAGATTGTGGTTAAATGTTTCAAAATGTTACAAATGATCATTCAAACTTATCAAACTGTTACAAAATGGTCTTTAAACTTATCAAAATTTATTGAAAACTTATCCCTAGTAAGGACCATTTTGTAACTAAATTAAAAATTTAATAATCATTTTGCTACTTCTGAAAGTTTAATGTCCAAAAAGATTATTTCGTCATAGTATAGTGATTATTTGTGCACTTTACCCATATATGTAACATACATATGGCCCTTGACAAGTTTTTTTTTTTGGGGGGGAGTTGGATTTCATAATTGTGTATGTAATAGTATCACACGACATAAAAAATAATTAAAATATAACTCACTATACTATATGAGCTATCATGAAAAAAAAAAAAAGACTTCATATGGATCCATTGCTAACATCTGTAGCAAGTCTTAGCTCGTTGATTTTCATTTGATTTGTCGTGAAGCCAATGAGACGACCAACTGCATGACCAAAATTGATTTCTTATCGAATAGGATACTCTCTGCTTTTGAGACTTCACTAGATATATTGCTTAATGCGTTACATATGGATATTCATAGTCCTCTTCGTATGAGTATAAAAGTATGATGTATTAGTTTCGGCCTCATTTTTATACAAAAACTTGATATAAATATATTAAAATATACCGTAAATTAGTATAACAATAGCCATATCAACATTAAATTAAATTAAAAATTCAATTAAACGATACACACAACAGCAAAATTGAGTAGTGGTATCTAATTTGATAAGGAAGTATTCTGCAAAGTGGAGATTGAAAATCGTTAATGCCACTTTTGAGATTGACCCCAGCAGCTATTCCCAACAAGTGAAGACAATTTTTAAACATTTCCTTTGCTTTGCTTTTTGCCCACTCTTTCTTATTAATATAAAATTAACACACATATCCCTTAAATTAAATAAATACTACTACTACATACACGTGTTTATAGGACAATTTTAATGTATTTTTAGGTATAAAAATTCAAAACCATAAATTATTAGGTAACATTTCTTTAAATTAATTAAATAAACTTGTTAGCATCCACAAATACCTAGTGCCATGTGTCGATATTGCATAGCCCGCGAGAATGATCAAGCAGCCCGCAGCGAACGAATATCTCGCGATCACGTGATGACTCGCCGCAGACAACAATGCGCACAAGTACTTACGGCCTGCGCAAGGTCCTTCGCAACTTGTGGCGAGCAAAGCAAGATTGTGAATGGCATTGCAACTAAGAGATTACAAATGATAAGAATAACAAGTAAGTACAACGACAATCAAGAACACCATACCAGGGGTAGAAAATATAAAATAAGTATTTTCGAGTTTTGAAGGAAACTTAAACAAAATAAAACAAAGTCAAATCACAACTTATGTAGTGTAAGAACCACGTCAAGCTTGTTGATCATGTTTTGCAGTTAAAGAAATTAAAAAGAGCTTTCTGATAGCATCAAAGGAAAATAGTTAAACAATTCCTTGGCCCTAAAAACAAAAAAAAGAGACGCATGTTAACAAAAACATATACAAATACCTCTATCCATCTGTCTCTTTTTTATATATTCCAAATGTACGAAACTTTCCTTATCCCTCGAATCGGACACAACGGGCGAACTCGAGACTACTCGTTTTCTCCCCTTCTTACTACGATCAGAACTAGACGGGCTGACACTAGCACAACCCTTCAGAGCAATAGGGGTTGCTTCCTTACTTACTCCACCCGGAGGAGCATCTTCATCACGATATTTCTAAGGGCGAGTACGAACACCAACGTACTCGAAAAAGAAATTCTCTAGTTCATATTCAGTACCTAGAAGAACCCTTGCCACTCATTCATCGTCCCCATCACCAAATAGCCAAGCCTCCGCCCAAATCGGCACACCCGTCAAAGAGCCCTCAAGAAAAATATTCAAATTAACTTCATCCCAACCATTAAGGCTTTTTCCCTCTAGGAAATGTACCCACACATTCCTAAGAGTACACATTTCTTCACAACGCAAGGGCGGGTCACTTTCTAATCTCTTGAGCACTTTCAATTCGGCATGTGACATTTCTCGTACATCAGGCGGGGTAACCCTATCCTTCGAAGGTCACCGCTATACAACAGAGAACAGAAAACTTCCAAAATTACACTCTACTTTAACGTCCTGTCTAGGCAAAAATTTACAGCATAATTGCTCATCACCCATGCCCTCCCTTTACGATGACCAATGCTTACAAAACCTCTCACATTCTTGTTATGACTAGACATTACATTATAGAAATAACGGAAAACGTTGATAGAGGGTTCATCCCCGTAGATTTTGTAATTCAAAAAATATGTTATTAAAATCCACCAACTAGCAACACCAGTTAACCCGGCGCCATGTCAAACTAGTTTAACCAATCCATAAAAAGTGAATGCAGCGGTAGATAAAATCCAACCTCAAAAACATAAAGCAGAATCAAACTCCTCCCCTCATTGGAATAAGCGCTCAGACGCCATGACCCCTTTGGTAAACTGAATCGATAACAAAAGTTTTTCACAGCACGGAGGCCTCGACACTCCAGCATTTTTAACATCTCGTCCCCCTCAGTAGTACAACGAACTTCATCACTTACCACAACATACGAACTAGCCATTAAAGTAAAAGCAAATATGTCATTTTCTTCAAAAACCAACACATAGTGGCCAACGGGATAACCGAAATAAAACTTAAAAATAAAAAAAAAACTATTTATAACCAAAGAGCTACGTATCCCTTAACACGCTTCACTAATAAAGAGGTTCATTATGTGACGTTTCATATATAGTAGTTTACCCCAAAGAAAAACCAGCCGGTTCATCACGGAACCTTATTACGTAACCCATCATATACACCCTTTAAACCCTTTACATGGCACTTCATCCTTAAAATTTCAACATTGTTTCACCCTGAAATTTCCACCCTAAGAGCTTTGTTTAAACTCCTCAGGTTCCCTAAGGTCACTTTATAACCTTCCCTCACCTGGGGGGCAATTGTTAGTATCCACAAATACTTACTGCCACGTGTCGATATTGCATAGCCAGCGAGCATGACCAGACAGCCCGCAGCGAACGAATATCACGTGATCACATGATGATGCACGTGATCGCCGCGGACAACAACACGTGCAAGTACTTACGACCTGCGCAAGGTCCTTCGCAACCTGTGGCGGGAGAAGCAAGAATGTGAATGACATCACATCCTGCGATCGCGTGAGTGGTCACGCGATCGCTGTGGATAACAACACAAACCTAAGACATCAAGTCATAGTCAATCCCATCAGTGTCCCATGACAACCCGACCATGAAATCTGTCCAAGCAATATAAAAGAAACATGCAAACAAGGGAAAGGGGGACGGACAAAACAAGAGACATCATAGTCTACATTAAGAACGATACAATCGAGCTCTGACTGAGGACAACCACCATGACCATCATCGGACCACCGTCTTCGGCCCCAGTTCATTTTGACAATCAACAAAACTAATTAAACTAAAATTATATGGGATTTTAAATTTTTAATGTTAAGTTTTTTTAAATGTTTAAAGGAAGTCGTCAGCAATGCCAAAGCATTTGTAATCACAATAAAAGAACTTTAAAAAAATTCATGGGGTTATGGAAGTGGAAATCATAGGTGTTAACGGGATAGAACTTTTAACTATGGCAAAACTTGGCATCATCATTTCATCATTTACTAGGGAGATAAAGTTAGACCTAAAAGATTTTATTTTAATACGAATTTATACAAATTATCAGTTGATCGAGTGAAATTGAATGTTGGATTCCTTAAGTGTGATTAAAAATTTAAATTTTTGTGAATTAAGTAAATTAATCCATCACAATAAACTTATGCAGTGTATGAGTTTTGCTTATTTGATAAAAGTCATCGAACATGACATGATGTAAACATATGTATATAAAAAAATATAATATATAACTAATTATTATGTATCAAAATTATTTAAATACATATTTTAAAAAAATACACGGATTCCCAATTTAAGAAAAAAATAAAGTATTATTCTAAGTGATGATTGTGAGGAAGACCATGGGTTTTTCCCATTTCATTAAGGACGGCAAGGAATGAATGAAAATGGAAAAGGACTTGCCATAGCTAATGCATATGGACCAACTAATGTTTATTATATACAATGATTATTGGTGAAGAATATAGGGTTTTGTGTTACACATTTCCTTTAGTGCTTAGAATCTATCGGCTAGATTTTAAGGGTTTTTAATATATATATATATATATATATATATATATTTTTTGAGAAAGAAGATGTATTCAATATTGAGATGGTAAATTTTACTTGAATCAAATGGATTTTTTTACCAACAATCAATTGGTCTAGTGAGATGAGGCACTAGATCTCTTAAATAAGGTCAAATGTTCGAATTTTGACGTTGTGAATGGAACAAATCGGGTTGGGAGGGTTGTTCCTATACTGAGCCTTTATAATATCCGATTCGAATTAGTCAGTCAATAGATTAGATACCAGTAGTTAAATAAAAAATAATTTTAAAAAAAAAGGGTAAGAAGGTTTTGTATTTTTCAGTTTCAGTAAAAGTTTTAAAATCTTTTTGCTAGCTCAAGTGGCATGATTAAGCTCAATTGAAGACATGGACAAAGTCAAAAAAACTTTATATACTAAAACTAAATTATAATTTTTTAGAGGATTGGAATATATTTTTATTACTAAATAAAACGGTTAAAGTCTATCAGAAGTCTTTGTATTATACTAAAATTTATTTTAGTCCTTTTACTTAAAAAAACATTTTAGTTCATGTATAATATTTAAAAGTTTATTTTACTGTAAAAAGAGATATTTTAGTTCTTTTACATTTGAAAAATGAATATTTTGGTCTAAAATTTTAAAGTTAGAGTTAGTTGGCTTAAATATTTTGGTTTAAACACTCTTTAAGTCTTTGTCAATTTTGAAATTAAGCAAATCGATCCCTCTTTAAAAAGGATGATTTATTCGATGGACATTTTAAAAATAAGTAAATAAGAACAATTTATGAAAAAGTTGACATTTTTCGTTAGTACATAACACGAGTCCAACAATGATTATTTTTTAAATAAAATAAAACAATTTTATAATTTTAATATTTTCACAATTTTAATTTCTTTGAATATTTTTATAAATTTTTTGCATAAACAAAGCCTCGAACTCAAGACATGCTTAAGCGATATCAAGCTGTTTACCATTTAGATCAACCTATTGGTAAAATAAAAAAATATTTAAAATCATTTGAATTGTATTTCTATAAATTAACAAATTAATAGGTAATTGAAAATAAAAAATGAGAATAATATATCATATATTATTTTTTATCATTTATAGACTCGCTCGTTTTAAACCAACTAGTCTTGGTATTGATTGTCGACCACTAGATCTATTATTTTCTTTTTATATATATATTTTTAATAAGAATATCTAACTTTGTGGCTCGCTTTTTCCTCTGCTTTTGTGGCATGCCTTTTCTTTGTTTTTGTGGTTTCGTTTCATCTGTCGTTTTGACACGATTTCAATATATCTTAGTGGTCGTTTGGTGCTCGTACATAGATCTTCACGGCGCTAATTTTTTATTATGATTCTGTCGGTGGTCATAAAAAGATAGATCCCACTCGGTTGATGGTTATTTGCCGATGTAATCAGTTCTGGGTAGCGGAGCAATCTGCCTTATAGTTTGGCTCGCTCACCGTTCTTTTTTCACCCCGTAGTACGTCTCGTTTGGATACAAACAAAGAGATTTATGAAGGCTTCTGGATTTTAACGGTATGCTAATCTCTATGGAAATATTTTTTTTTTTACACTTTTGAGTTTTTGTATAAGATTTTGGTGAACTAATCCTTATTATTCTCCCTTATGGATGTGTTGTATTTGTGATATCTCCTATAATTTTTTAATAAAATTCAGTTTCTATTGTCAATTTTTTTATGTATACGTGAGTTTGACATATCCTTCTATGTGAGCGCATATACTTATAGGTTTAAGTGAATTTGGAGAGTAATGTCCTCTTCAAATGAGCATAACTAAATGTATGACAAATAATTTATAGGTAAACTACTGTAATGGACACTTATGTTTAGTCAGTGTACACTTTTGGTCACCGAATTTAAAAATTGAAGGTTTTGGTCACTTACGTTTTTGTTGTGTAAACTTCTGGTCACTCGAACGTTAGTTTATGTTACCTTGATGACGCACACGTTAATATAAAAGGTTTATTTTTAATTTTATCCTTGAATTTTTAAAAGTTCATTTTTCACCTAAATAACAACATTAAACACCCAACCCTTAAAATGCAATCCGTTTTATCTTAGATTTGAACGTCATCTTAGTTCCGATCAAAATAGTTAGTTTTTGGATGTTAAATTTAACACCCAATTTACCCTACACTCAAAAAACGCAGATATCAAAAATTCAAAACTAAAATCATATTAAAGTAAAATAAATAAAATAAAGAAACTCTCTATGTTACCTGGTAAAGTAATTTAAGCTCCCAGCGAAAAGAACATAGTTTAAGAATTCTAATTAGGAACATAAAGAAACCATATGTGAATCAGAAATTTAAACCTTATTTTCATTTTCCCTTATTTTTTGCTGGAAAACGGGAAATTGAGGAACGGGTAAGGTTTAAATCAGAGAGAGAAGCAAATGATTTAATACAAAAGTTTAAAACCCAAATTAAGATTTTGGATAGATTTATCACTTTGTATAAAGAATTTTTCTCGTAAAAGGTCAAAAGAACAACGCCCCAAGATTGATAATTGGTATATATGGGAGCTTAAATCTGAAACAAAAATTTATTTTATGCGGTCGCACGAAGGTGGGGAAGCTGTGTGTGGGTTCGCCGGAGGCTAGATCGGGCGAATGGTGAGTGGCGAGAGGTTGGTGGCCGGAAACGGATTAGGTTTTTTTCTTTGGGATGAAAAAAGAATTTTTAAAAATTTATGGATGAAATTAGAAATAAACATTTTTATTAACGTGCACGTCATCAAGATAACGGAAACTATCGTTCGAGTGACCATAAGTTTACATAACGAAAACGTAAATGACCAAAAAGTTCAAATTTTAAAATCGATAACCAAAAGTGTATACTGACTAAAAATAAGTGACCATTGCAATACTTTACCCTAATTTATATTAAAATTAAGTTTTAATAGACTCTGGTTATTTAAATATTTGATTCATTATATTGCAAATTTTTTGTTAAGTAAAAAATATTATATCATCAACGTAAATATCGAAATTTGAATCTACATAAAATAAAGATATTAATAGCTTTAAACACTCGGTTAATTAGTGAAACTCTACTGCAGTATAACCTTTTGTTTTTTAATGCAGTCAGATTGATGGATTGGAAATGCAATTGTTTTTTCTTGGCCTTAAATCAAACCATCACCTGGCCTGGGATTGCACTGAATCCATGCAAAAAACAAACTTTTCATATGTAAAAAAGAAAGAATGAGAAGAAAAACAAAAGAGAATAAAAAGTATAAAATCCTGAAAAACAAAAAGACTTAAAAAATAAAAGAGACTTTCCAGTTTTAACTTTTTTGAAGCACTAAAAGCTATAATGCAAAGAGATGGAATGAGAGAGAAGAGGAAGAAATAAAAGGAAGAAGAACTTGGTCATGCTTTGTCGGCCATTTCTTTCTCTGTGTCCTTCACATCCAATACCAACCAAAATCGTTATGCCTTAAAATCAATTTGCTGTAACAGACAAACTGCCTCTTCATTGGTTTCCTTTACCACAACCTACAAAAGGAAGAAAAACAGTTCCTTTTATTGAAATTCGAGTTCTTTCTTTCATACTTCCTGGGAAACAGAGGAAATTTTACCTGGAAAAAGTTGACTGGGAAAAGTAAAGGTATGTAGTTTATGTTGTACAGTTGTTGTTTTTTTACTGTTTACTGTTTATTTCATGCTTTGATTCTATTAATATTATATATATACACATACATACATGTATATTGATAGTTTGAAACTTTCCTTTTAACTTCAGGTTGGGGTTTTTAGGCTATGGGGAGATTATCATCATGTAGACTGTTCACTGTTTTTATTGCTATTCATGTCCTTTTTGTTCATCAATCCAGAGGGCTTAACTCTGAGGGTCAGTGTCTTCTAGATATCAAGAGTAGTCTTGGTGACAAGTTTAATCATCTGGCTAATTGGAACCCTAATGATCCAACTCCTTGTGGCTGGAAAGGTGTGAATTGCACCACCATTGATGCCTACACCCCTGTTGTCCAGTCTCTTAATCTGAGTTCAATGAACCTGTCCGGTTTCCTGTCTCCGAAAATCGGCGGGTTGGTTCATTTGACTACCCTTGATCTTTCCCACAATGGGTTGTCAAGGAACATTCCTAAAGAGCTTGGAGATTGTTCAAGTTTGGAGATTCTCAATCTCAATGACAATGCATTTGAAGCTCAAATTCCCAAAGAACTAGGCAAGCTTTCCTGTTTGACAACTCTGAACATATTCAACAATAGACTCTCAGGGCCTTTACCTGATGAGATTGGGAATCTTTCTTCCTTGTCACAATTGCTTGCATATAGCAACAACATCAGTGGGTCCTTGCCAAGCTCTCTTTGGAACCTCAAGAGGCTAACAAGTTTCCGAGCGGGGCAGAACTTGTTGACTGGGAGTTTACCTTCAAGTATAGCTTCATGTGAGAGCTTAGAGTATCTTGGTCTCGCACAAAACGCATTGACCGGCGAGATACCGAAAGAGATCGGGAAGCTGAATAACTTGAGAGAGTTGATCCTTTGGGAGAATCAACTATCTGGGTTAATCCCTGAGGAGCTTAGCAATTGTACAAGTTTGAGTACTCTTGCTTTGTATGACAACAAGCTTGTTGGTAGGATACCAAAAGAGCTTGGGAGCCTTGTTAATCTCACTAAGTTATACCTTTACAGAAACCAGCTGAACGGAACAATCCCAAAGGAGTTTGGGAATCTTTCATTTGCAGAACAAATTGATTTTTCGGAGAATATGTTGACTGGAGAGATACCAGTTGAGTTGAGTAAGATTAAAGGGTTAACTTTGCTTTATCTTTTCGAGAACCAGCTTACAGGTGTTATCCCTGTTGAGCTAACCAGTTTGAAGAATTTGTCAAGGCTTGATCTCTCCATAAACTTCCTCACAGGTCCAATTCCTATGGGATTTCAGTATTTAACAAAACTGATCATGTTTCAGCTCTTTGACAACTCACTGAGTGGGAGCATTCCTCAGAAGCTTGGGGCTTATAGTCCACTTTGGGTGCTTGATTTATCAGATAATCAACTAATGGGAAGGATTCCTAATCATCTTTGCAGAAACTCTAGCCTGATCTTTCTCAACCTGGGGCTAAACAAGCTTACTGGGAAAATTCCATCTGGTATTACAAACTGCAAATCACTGGTTCAACTTCTTTTAGTTGGAAACAGTCTTATAGGGAGTCTTCCATCTGATCTATGCAAATTGGTGAATCTTTCTGCTGTTGAACTTGGCCAGAACAAGTTCAGTGGTCCAATTCCTCCAGAGATTGGGAACTGCAGAAGCTTGCAAAGGCTTCATCTTTCATACAACAACTTTACATCAGAGTTGCCTAGAGAGATCGGTAATCTTTCCCGGTTAGCAATCTTCAACATCTCATCAAACTCCCTCACTGGAAGGATACCGCCAGATATTTTTAACTGCAAAACGCTTCAACGACTCGATCTCAGCCGGAACAGGTTTACGGGGAGGTTACCTGGTGAGGTGGGAGCACTTTCTCAGTTGGAGCTTCTCAAGCTTTCAGACAATAATCTATCAGGGGCAATCCCTCCAGCATTGGGGAATCTGTTGCGTTTGACCGAGTTACAAATGGGGGGCAACTCATTCAATGGCAATATACCAGCTGAGTTAGGTGCACTCTCCAGTTTGCAAATTGCTTTGAATCTCAGCTATAACAATCTCTCTGGACCAATCCCTTCTGAGCTGGGGAATATTGTTTTACTAGAAAACCTTGTGCTTAATAACAATCATTTGAGTGGTGAAATCCCAGGTTCTTTTGCCAATCTATCCAGCTTACTCGGATGCAACTTTTCTTATAATGACTTAACGGGGCCTATACCTTCTCTGCCGCGCCTCGACAACATGGCCGTAAGCAGCTTTATTGAGAACAATGGTCTCTGTGGTGGACCTATTGGTGGTTGTAATCCAACACCATCACTCTCTCTTCAAAAAGATGCAAAAGATAAAGGTACTCGGCTAGGCAAGGTTGTGGCTATAGTTGCAGCAGTCATTGGTGGGGTTTCTCTTGTTTTAATAGTAGTTATTCTATATTTCATGAGACAACCGGTCGAAATAGTTGCTCCATTGCAAGAAAAACCTACTACCGCTCGAGTTTCGGACATTTACTTTTCACCAAAAGAAGGGTTCACTTTCCAGGACTTGCTTGAAGCCACAGACAATTTTGATGAGAGCTTTATTGTTGGCAGGGGAGCATGTGGAACGGTTTATAAAGCTGTCTTACCAAGTGGCCATGTCATTGCTGTTAAGAAGCTTGCATCCAACAGGGAGGGCAATAACAATGTTGACAACAGCTTCCGTGCCGAAATCCTAACATTGGGAAATATCCGGCATCGGAATATCGTGAAGCTTTATGGTTTCTGCTACCACCAAGGTTCCAATCTTCTTCTCTATGAATACATGTCAAGAGGTAGCTTGGGGGAGCTTCTTCATGGAGCATCATGCAATCTTGATTGGAGAACAAGGTTCCTGATTGCCTTGGGGGCTGCTCAAGGTCTTGCATATTTGCATCATTACTGCAAGCCTAGAATTTTTCACCGCGATATAAAGTCGAATAACATATTGCTTGATGAAAAGTTCGAAGCTCATGTCGGTGACTTCGGATTAGCAAAAGTCATCGACATGCCACAGTCCAAGTCAATGTCTGCAATTGCGGGTTCTTATGGCTACATTGCTCCAGGTGAGTTAATCTCTGGTTTTTACCCTTTAATTCTCAAAATATTTGTTTGTGAGTTCAATAGTTTTATGTTTCTTTTAAATGCAGAATATGCATACACAATGAAAGTGACAGAAAAATGTGACATCTATAGCTACGGAGTCGTCCTACTGGAGTTACTGACTGGAAAAACACCGGTTCAACCACTAGACCAAGGCGGTGATCTCGTAACATGGGTGAGAAATTACATTAGAAATCAGTCATTGTCACCCGGAATACTCGATGCTGGACTGAATCAACAAGACGAGACTACCATCTCTCATATGATAATAGTCTTGAAAATTGCTTTGATATGCACCAGCATGTCTCCTTCCGAAAGACCAACAATGCTGGAAGTTGTTTCGATGCTTATCGAGTCCAACAGGCGCGAAAGCCACTTCGATACCTCGCCTAGTCATGACACCAGTTGACCTGGATGAAATAGGTGATATTGTAGGGTTCCAGGATAATCATTTTACAGCTCTGTCTGCAGAACATATGTAGCACACCGCCTTGTAAATTCCCTCATCGAACATCATCAATCTTCTTACAGTCTTACTAATCATATTTTACCTGCAATATTTTGTTTACTTTCCATTCCATTGAAGTTTTACAACATGGAAACAGAGGCAACTGCATAGTCGCACCAAACACACAAAACACAACATAGAACCTGCTGCATCAGTGCATCTCTCTTGTAGAATCAGCATGTTGGTCTGGTTCGAATTTGCACTCTGCATATAATTATTAATTCCCAGAATTTATTAAATTAAGAGAAAAGATAGTGATATGTCACTATTTGATTGGTGGATTAAATTTTATTGAATTAAATTAAAATTAGAACTAAACTGATATATTGTGTAAGTAAGGATAACTAAATGTGTAAATTTATTTAACTGTCACATCATCATTTTCGTTAAAAGTTGACGGTTAGTGGATTGATTGAAATCATTTTAAAAGTTTAGTGGTTTAATTGACAAAATTCATAGTTTGATGGTTAAAGTAGAATCCACCTCATAATTTAGTAGTCTTCAGTGTAGTTTACCCAATAAATAACATAATATCTACAAAGAAAAAAAGAGAGAAAAACAAAAACCAACTATCAGTAACCCAGTCTAAGATCATATTGCCTTCAGCGACGAAAAAAATATAAAAATTAGAAGAGGAGTGGCCTGTGACCCAATAAAGAAAGGGAGAGAGCGACAAGGGTTTCGATATTGGGTTCTTTATTATTGAAGTGTAAACAAGAGTCTTTTTCTAACTTAATGGAATCATCGGAGTTCAAATCCATGTAAACAGAAAACATTCATTTGTTTAAGGCTGAAATATACATTTAATACTTTAATTAATTGTTTTTTTTAAATTAATACTTAAAGAATTTTGCTCCGAATTTAACATTTGAACTAAATTTTTCTCTCAAATTGATATTTAAATAATTTTTACTTCAAAGTTTAAGTCGTACTTTAATTACATCCAAAATTATGCTACTGTTAATTAAATTTTACAGATTTTAATGTTTAAAAAAACACATAATGATGACTCATCATCATTGGTTCATTGTGTAATGTTTTGTTCTCATGTCATCAAAGGAGTTTTTTTCAAAAATATTGCGTCAGTTTTTTTTAATCAATATATAGCATCAGCTATTTTATTTCCTAAACTATTATATTTTAAACAATGAATATAAATATGATTTTAAAAGAGTCCGATTTTAAACAGTAAATAGACTAAATTGAATAAAATATTAAAGTTGAGACTAAGAGGGTCCGACTTTAAACAGTAATTTTGCAGAAATATGCTGAAAATTTTTAAATTACTGTTCAAAGTCGGACCCTCTTGGTCCCAACTTTAATATGTTATTCAATTTAGTCCATTTACTGTTTAAAATCGAGCTCTTTTAAAATCATCTTTATATTTATTGTTTAAAATAAAATGGTTGATGCCATATTTTGGGAAGAAATAAATTAAAACACCGTATTTATAGAAAAATTCCATCATCAAAAGTTAAGGTTGTAAATAAAAATATAAAATAATTTAAATATTGATATAAGATTAAAAATTATTAAACTATTTAATTTAAGAAAAGATATCTAACTCAAAAATCAAATATATATTTAACTTTTTTTTAACCACCGGTATCAACTCATTGGCTGTCTAATTCGAATTAAATGTTGCAAAGTCCCGTTTAACCTTGATATTTTCCCTACAAGAAAAATGGATTGTTGAAAATGTCAACTTACCATGATACATGGAGACATGCCACCTTCACCAACCCTCCATATATTCCAATTTCAACATATTGATAAGCATTGAGTAGCCATAGAAAGCAACCTTTGTTATGTTAGACATTGCATAATGCTTTATACATGTAAATTCATAGCCACAAATTTGAAAAGTTTGAATTCTTCAACCGTTTTTGCTTGCCAAATGGTAAAAAAGCTGAATTCGGGTGATTGGTGATGGGAGGCAATGAAAAGAAATTGTCGCGGTAATTTTAGAGTGGTTCGAGCTTCTCAACTAAGCTCTACATCCACTACCTTAGTTTCCCACTAAAGATTTCCCAATTCACTAAGAACTCTTCATTTTTACAGGCTCAAGAGAAAACCTTTACAAACTAGACTTATACCACAAAGCCTAGCATCCAAAGCTTATACCCCAAGTTTTAGGAACCCCTCTCATACAAGAGAAAAAAAAAACAAACAAAAAAAATTCTCTCACAAGGTGACTGATTGCAAAAATAAAGCTCTCACCCAAACATATAACACTTGAGCATATATTACAATTGAGTTAACAAGTGTTTGTCTATACAAAATACAATAATTTGAGCACTAAGACATTTATTAATCAAAAGATTGTTGACTTGATGATCATTAGCTTCTTTAGATGCTTCTTGAGGTCTTTTATACTCCCGATTGAGTTTCTAGCCGTTGATGACCGTTAGGATTGAATTAGAGCCGTTAGGGATCAATTTTCAAGCTGAATTTCTTTTTTTGAACACCTCGGTATCGATATGCGTGGAACAAGTATCGGTATGCCTACATTGGAAAGTAGCCGTTGGAGGCTAAAATAAAGCAGGCGTACCGGTACGCGTAAGGGCGTATCGGTACGACTCCTTTCGTATCGGTACGACTGAGCCTGTACCGATATGGGTTTTCAACAGTAAAAAATCATTGTAGTTGAAACCCTCACTCGTAAAAGATATGGCTAATACCGTATCAGTACGGAGTTTAAAAATGGCTAATTTGGCTATTTAAAAATATTCAAAGACATGCTAAAATCATAAAAAATTACATATGACACTCTAATTATGAGAGAGAAAATGATGTGGCAGTTTGCCACGTGTGCTTTTCTCTCTCATAGTCAGTCTACCAAATGTGATTTTCTCCCACTTAATTAGCATGTAGTTAATTTTTTAACGATGAATTATCAAAATAGAAATAAAACGTAACGTAACGTTATGTATGGTTTTGCCAAAAAAATAATTGAGGTATTAAAATAAAAACACGAGTAAATGTGAGATAACCTTGAATTTTTTAATATAATGACGTCTGTTATATGGATTTAAATAATATAATTTATAAATATACGTGAATTTATTCAAATTTAAAATCAAATTATTCGATTACAATTTTATTGAATTAGAATATACTCCATCTATCCCACTTAATATGTTCCTTTTGTGTTTTAAAATTGTCCCACATAAAATGTCTCATTGAAAAAATTAACAACTTTTAAAAGGTATATTTTCCTTTATACCCATTTTTTAGTTTCCTAACAAAATAAATTTTAACTTTTTAAAGATAAAATTATCATTTTTATTATTTTACTTAATCTTTTTTATATAATTTTATTTTTTAAAATTACGTGAAAAAAGTCAATAATAAATAGGAAGGGATTAATAAAAAACAAGATAGAGATTTCCAAATCCACGGAGATCAATTGTGGTTAAGCAAACAAAAGTCAAAATGCCAATCCCCTAAACACACACAGACGTGTCAGTAACAATCCGGATCTTCTTTGTCACTCTGGTTCTCCCCCGTTGCACCTAACGGATCTCTACTTGTACGGCTCTGATTTTTCTTCTATTCTTTATATAATTACTACTTTTTCCCTGAAACAAAAGCTCCATAAGAGACGAAGGAGAAGGATAGCTTTTGATCCACTTCATTTCCCTTTCATTCGCGCTTCAGTTCTTACCCGTTCGATCTGATCAATTTTCATCACTCTTTTTGTTTTTGTCATTTTTGAATGATTGGATTTTGTTGAGGAGGGGGTATCGGAGATGTTGTCGTTGCACAACGGAGTCGGGATCTCTAGGGCTTCCTCCTACGGAAGCGGCGTCGTTGATCGTAATGATGTTATCTCCGACGCTTCCTCGGTGGCTTCCGGCAAAGCTGCCGTTTATGGGGCCAAACAGGAGCCAGCTTCTTCCCTTGGTGTTTTGCCTCATAAAGGACACGATTCACTTGAAGGTTCGGCTTCTTCGTCGTTTTTATATCAATATTCAGTATTTTTGGAGTTTCAGTATTTCCCCCCTCCCTTTTAAAAAGCTGTTTTTTTGGATTTCGTATATTAATAAGTTTCTGTTTAATTGTAAAATGTGTTTTTAGTTAGATTTGCCTTTTCTTTTTTTAAAAAAAAAAACTCGTCTTCTGATGCATAATTTTAGAATTTTAGGGTTTTTGTTATATCATCATCATCATCATTATACACACATATATTGTAATTCTTCAAAATTAAAATAAAATGAATGATTTAGGCCTTTTAGAAAATTTTATTATATAATTTCTACCATAGATTATAAACTGATTGAAATTTTGATCAGTATGATGGTTTTTTTAATTGCTTGTGTGGCTATCGATTTGTTCTTGGTGCAGTTAATGAAGATATGCAGTTGGCTTTAGCTCATCAATTGTACAAATCTGGAAACTACAAACAAGCATTGGATCATAGCAATGCTGTTTATGAACAAAACCCACTTCGTACTGATAATCTACTTCTTTTGGGTGCTATTTATTATCAGGTTAAAAAGGTCTCCCTTTTGGTGGTCTTCTTTTTTATAGGATCCTGATTTTGTTGTATTATGATCCTATTGTCTATGCTTCAGTTGCATGATTATGACATGTGCATTGCCAAAAATGAAGAAGCCCTTCGAATTGAGCCTCGTTTTGCTGAGTGTTATGGAAACATGGCAAATGCTTTTAAGGTACTCATTAATCTTTGCATCAATCTTTTACAGCTAAATTAAATTGAATTTTTAAAAAAGGGTTTTTGAAGAACTGATAAAGGTGTATTTCCCCCCTAATATGTAGGAAAAAGGCAATATTGATGTTGCCATTCGGTACTATATGATTGCAATTGAGGTTTGTATACGGTTATAGAACTTCATTTTTGTTAATGAAGTATTGTCTTCCTCCTTTGCTAGTGAAATCTTTTGTTAGTTTGCTGATCTTTGCTTGAACTTGTATTGGTGCAGCTTCGACCTAACTTTGCTGATGCATGGTCAAATTTAGCTAGTGCTTACATGCGAAAGAGAAGATTTAATGAGGCTGCACAGTGTTGCCGTCAGGCTCTGCAATTAAATCCCCATTTGGTATATTTTGATCTGGTTATATGTTATTTTAATCCAGTTAAATATTCTAATTTTCAAATTAACAGGAAGTTCTGCAATTCAATTTCTTTTTGGTTACTTCACTTTCTTTACAACTAAGGCATGGCACGTTTCAATAAGATTTTCTGACAAACATCTTTTGATTGCCCTACAGGTTGATGCTCATAGTAACCTTGGGAATCTAATGAAGGCGCAAGGGCTTGTGCAAGAAGTAAGTGCCGAGGATTAAATGTTTTCTGTTTGATAGCCCACTACGTATAGCAGAAATATGAATTCTTGGGCTGAATTATTAAACTGATGTATTCATGCCCTTGGCAACTCCAATGTTGAACATCTGCAATTAGAGTTTTGGTTGGATCTTATTCCATCCATCTTTCATTCTTTTGGAGGAAGTGGTCTGATCTCTTGCCCAGCATGAGTGTGTATGCTCATTGGCTGGATTAACCTGGCCTAGATTCTTACCATCCTGCCATAGCATAATTTTAGTGGAAATCTTCCTTCCTAGATCTGGATTTTTGAGTGTGTCTTTATCAGGTAAGTTACTGATGGAAGTAATTCATGTGCGTGGAACTGTGTCTCAATATCACAGTTCTGTACAGATATCAAGTTGTTTTCCACAGGCCAGGGGCTCAGATGATGGTTGCTCTTGTTGTAACTTCCATCTTCCAAGACTCGAATTGTCAGAATCTAACATTTTGTGCAGGCATACAGTTGCTATCTTGAGGCTCTACGGATACAGCCAACGTTTGCTATTGCATGGTCAAACCTTGCTGGTCTTTTCATGTATTCCGGTGACTTGAATCGAGCCCTTCAGTATTACAAGGTATGCTGAATCTTGTTTCCATCATCATTGTTTTGCTTGCTTGCACATGACGCATGACACATTGTTTTGCTTGCTTGCACATCAGTATTACAACGTATGCTGTAATTTTCATTGTTTTGCTTGCTTGCACATGACACATTGTTTATGTGCTGATTCTTTTTGGACAAGTAATGTGAGATATAATCTACCTTTCTCTGCGCTCTTGTTGTTTTCAATTCTAGAAATATTTTATATGCAGTTATTTTGATTTATATTTGTAAATTTCAAATGTCAGGAAGCTGTTAAACATAAACCCACATTTCCTGATGCCTATTTAAATCTTGGGAACATTTATAAGGTAAGCCTTCTTGCCCTGCTCTTAATGTTGGTTTGCTGCAAATGATTGGACTTGTGTTTCTGTATTGGAGAAAAACAAGTTATCCTTTTTTGCGTTTTCCAGGCTTTGGCAATGCCTCAGGAGGCTATTGTCTATTATCAGCAAGCTGTTCAGACTAGGCCAAACAATCCAATAGCTTTGGGTAGGTGCTTCTACACCACATGAATCCACTATGTTTTCTCTTTATGAAGGTCAAAATCTTCAAATGAATTGCAATGGGCTGCTCGATTGCTCATATATATGCACGTGTGTGTGTTTTATTTCTGCTGTTGTGTTTAGGTTATTGATTAAAAAGTCAATAAGACTTGTTTTGTTTTTCTTTGAAACTATGATTTTGTTTTCTGTAGTAGTTTCTCCTCTCATCTTTTAATTCCTTGTTTTATCTCTCTTACGTATTGTTGCGCGTAATAAGTGCTACGCAATTGTGCAAGTATACACGTCGCAAGTTATAGTATAAAAGATATCGTCTCCACAGGGATTGGTGCCACTTCAAGAATCTAGTCTCTTGCACTGTAAAAAGTAAAAACACAAGTAAAGGATTATCGAAGTTTAACTAATTACTAATCTAGAAAGCAATAAAATAAAATAAAAGATGAATTCAATTGAGAGAGATAGGCTAGGTTATCGTGAGTTGAGGTGTGATAGCCGATTGGATTGTCTTGGTAAAGAGTGCATGGGCAACTCGATTGCCGTGGCGACTTGCTGTAACGGGGTTGCCTTGGCAACTAATTGATGGTTGCTTGGGCGACTAGTTGGGCAACTACTTGGGCGATCGGGCAGCAACTTCAAGGTTCGGCGGAGCGTTCTTCAATGGTTTCTTCTTATCCCTAAGTCGAAACTCTAGCTACTTGTGCATGCCTTGATAATACATCCTGCGTGAATCAAGGGTGAACAACAACCAATCTTGCGCTCCTCTTAGCCGTTGAAATCCTTAACTTATTCCTAAGCCGGATTAATCTTCACCATCATTGGATTGCATAAAGATCATATTCATTCGTTTCTTGAATCTAACTCTCCCGATATTAGATAAATGGATGAAATCACGAGATCCTCTCCCAATTCACTCAAAGCAATAATAGGAACCAAGAATGAATAAACCTTGAAATAGAAAAGTGCAAACTCTTATTACCTAAACAAAAACCAATAGTTTCTCACAACCACAAAACACAATAACCATAGCCAAGTAAATTTAGTTCATGGCTAGGTTCCAAAGAAACACAAGATAATTAATCCCTAGCATGAACCCAATCGAACAAAGATGAAGGAAGAGGCTTGTCGAAATCCTCCTTGCCCTTGATGCTTGTCGAAAATTCTCTCCTCTTGCCCTACTTGGACTTGCCAAAATTTCCCTCTTGCTCTCTCTCCTTGAATTGTCGAAATCTCCTTGATATTTATAGGGCTAGGCCAAAGTCCTTCTTTGAGGAGGAGTTTGAGTTGGAATTAAATTATCTTTAAAGAATATAATTCTTTATTATAATTTTATTCCTATTAGAACTTCTCCTATCCTCTTGGAATTTAATTCTTCTTTAATCTCTGCATGGCAATCAAATTCCTTTGGGCTTGGACCTTGCTCCATGTCATCTTGGGCTTGTAAAATCATGAATTTCGACATCCATATTGCTTTTGGTCTTTGTCGACAAATGCCATGGCAACTGGCTCCGTCTCCTTCATGCACCGCCCGGCAACTAGCTCGGCATATCCTTCATGCATTGCCCTGGCAACTAGCTCGGCATTGCTTTGGCAAGTGATCCTGCACATACATACACAAAAACACACCAAAGCAAAGATCTATTTCCACAAAAATCACCAAGTTATGTAATCAAGCTCAACGATTGAAGGAAACATGGATTAATGCATGAATGGCTAACTATGCAACTAATATGAGCCTAAGTCTAACAATAATATGAGTAAAAGGGTAAGAAAAATAGTACTTTTGAACACTTATCACACCCCCAACTCGAACTATTGCTTGTCCTCAAGCAATGCAAACTCATAATTACTCGCCAAGACTTCAAATTTTCACAAACTTAGCTTTGAACTTGATTTCAATTCTCAAACAGGGCACAAAGTATGATTAGCTTTTTATTTTTCGAAAACTGAGGAATTACTCGGAATCAAACTATAATGCTTGTGAGTGTGTGCGGAGTTGTGTGCAAGTTGATTTTTCGATTCTATGCAAACAATAGGTTTTCAAATTATTTTATTGGGTTCTTTTTAACATGTTTTAACTAGAGCCAATTTGGGCACCTCTAGTGTTTTATTTTTAGTTTTCTTAAGTTAATTTAATCGACTAGAGCCGGTTTGGGCACCTCTAGTTAAAAAAAAATTTTAACGCCTCCTAGAGCCGATTTTGGGCACCTCTAGTGATCAATTTTTTTGCATATGCTAGAGCCAATTTCGGGCACCTCTAGCCTTCATCCAATTTTTATTCTAATCTCCCAATTAGTTAATTATCAACCTAAGTTTACTAGAACTCCTTAAATCAATCAAACCACAACAAAGAGCCCATCAAATTTAGCATCATAGTAAAATTCTAAGTTTTTTTTTTGGTTATCCTAGAATAAAAATTCTATCAATTAAGTGCATTGGTAAAGTCATCATTGAATATTCATCAAATCTAAGCAATTTTTGTTCCAATTAAAGGCATGGCAAGCAATTTATGTATCCTAAATGTAATGCTTAAGATTAATGTAACTAAACATGGTAATTACTAATAACAATCCCCCAAACTCGAGTGAGGCATTGTCCTCAATGCATGCATAAAAATAACGCAAAATAAAAATAAAATGCATACGAGGACTTACTCCGAGAGTTCGTCATCGTAGATGATTAGTTTCCTTCTAGTTGGCGTCTTGATTTTCTTGCTTGAATGCAATGGTTGTTTTCTTGTTGCCGGGATGTCTTGACTTTGGTTGCCGTGGCATCTTCGGGTTGGTTGCCGTGGCATCGACTTGCATGCATGAAGTAAGTTGTCGCGGCATCTTCTTCATTGGTTGCCGGGGCAAGGATCTTGGCAGTAAATTTCCTTAGCATAGTAGTTGTGAGTCTTGTTGTGAAAAAGAAAATAAAGAAAACCTGAAAACTAAAGATAATGAAGAAAAAAAATATCTCCTAAAAATAAAAATAAAAATAAAAAGAAAAAGAAAAAGGAAATACTGAGAGGAGAGCATGCTCATGCATCTCCTAAGTTGACCACTTCCTTGTTACGTTCCACATGGGCACCGTTGTAGTGCTTCAATATTTGTCCATTAACTTTGAATTCATGATTGTCAGAGATGGACTTGATTATTACGGCACCATGAGAGAATGGTTTGACGACTTCGAATGGTCCCGACCATCTTGATTTCAGCTTTCCCGGGAAAAGTTTTAGCCGAGAATTGAATAGGAGAACTAGTTGCCCTGGCGTGAATTGCCGTGGCAATAGTTTCTTGTCGTGCCATCGCTTTGTTTTCTCCTTGTAGATACGTGCATTGTTATAGGCGAGTGCACGAAATTCTTCTATCTCATTGAGATCCATCAAGCGCTTTTGTCCGGCACTTTCCCAATCCATATTCACGGTCTTGATTGCCCAAAGACGCCTTGTGCTCGATTTCCACCGGTAGATGACATGTTTTACCATAGACAAGCCGGAAGGGGACATACCTAAGGGTGTTTTGAATGCGGTCACGATATGCCCAAAGTCGTCATCTAGTCTTAATGACCAATCCTTCCTTGAGGGATTTACAACTTTCTCGAGTATTCCCTTCAACTCTCGGTTGGAGATTTCGCTTGCCCATTGGTTTGTGGGTGATATGCCGTGGCGATCTTGTGTGATATGCCGAAGCGTTGCAACATCTTGGCAATTAGTCCATTGTCAAAATGCTTGCCCCGTCGATAATTGCTCTCGGCATCCCAAACCGTGTAAATATGTTTTTCTGCGGGAATCGTTGCACGGTCTTGGAATCGTCGTTGGGAACTCGCAAACGCCTCTACCCATTTAGACACATAGTCGACGGCGAGTAAGATGTAGAGGTTGCCGAATGAAGATGGAAAAGGTCCCATAAAATCGATCCCCATACATCGAAACAGTTCCACCTCGATGATGTTCGAGTGGCATCTCATGTCGCCTAGAGATATTGCCCGTCCTCCCGCAACGATCACATTGCTTGTAAAAATGGGCATCTTTGTACAATGTTGGCCAATACAAACCGGATTGCAAGACTTTGGCACATGATACGAGTTCCTCCAAAATGTCCTCCATAGGGTGAAGAATGGCATTGCCGAGTACATTCTGTTGCTCTTCTTCAGGACACATCGGCGTATAACCCGATCTGCACATTGTTTAAACAAAAGAGGCTCGTCCCAAAAAAGTAATGCTTAGCATTATGGCGGAACCGCTTCTTCCCTTGGTGAGTAATGTCATACGGAAAAATACCACAAACAAGGAAGTTAACTAAATCTGCGTGCGAGGGTATTGCCGGGGCATGTCTTTGCCGTAGTGTCGCCGCTCCCAAAATTTCCGAGGCGTGCTCGTCAAAAGACTAACTGGCGTCGAGAGTTGCCGAGGCAATTAGAATTTGTTCATCCGGGAATGCATCGCATATCTCTAGATCCGCGTCCTCTTCCCTATATTGCGTTCCAAACGTGATAAGTGATCGCCCACTTGATTTTCTGTTCCTTTCACGTCCTTAATTTCAATATCAAATTCTTGTAAAAGTAATATCCAACGAATCAAACGAGGTTTAGCATCCTTTTTAGCAAATAAGTATTTGATTGCCGAATGGTCCGTATGAACAATTACCTTTGTACCAATTAAATAGGATCGGAACTTGTCAAATGCGAAAACTACAGACTAGTAACTCTTTCTCCGTTGTTGTGTAATTCACTTGAGCATCGTTAAGAGTTTTACTAGCGTAGTATATCACATGGAAGGTCTTACACGTGCGTTGGCCTAGGACTTTGCTCCTACCGCGAAATCACTTGCATCACACATGAGCTCAAAAGGTAGCGTCAAACTGGTGGAACAACAATGGGTGCCGAGGCAAGCTTTTTCTTTAGGGTTTCAAATGCTTGAGTGCAAGAATCATCAAAATCAAGACTTTATCCTGTTCAAACAGACACACAAAGGTTTAGTGATTTTAGAAAAGTTATGAATGAACCTCTGTAAAAAACCTCGCATGTCCGAGAAAACTTGAATTCCTTTAACCGAATTTGGTGGGGTAATCTCTCGATCACGTCCACCTTGGCTTTGTCTACTTCAATTCCCTTGGATGAAATCTTATGGCGAGCACTATTCCTTCATCTACCATAAAGTGGCATTTCTCCCAATTGAGGACTAAATCCGTTTCTTCGCATCTTGCCAACACCCTCTCTAAATTGCCGAGACAGCCGTCGAAGTCATTACCAAAAACCTGAAAAATCATCCATGAAGATCTCAAGGAAGTCTTCGACCATGTCCGAAAAGAGCGCCATCATGCATCTTTGGAAGGTTGCCGGGCGTTACACAATCCGAACGGCATCCTTCGGAAGGCATAAGCACCGTAGGGCATGTGAAGGTTGTCTTTTCTTGATCTTCCGTGCTATGGCAATCTGATTGTAACCTGAATAACCATCAAGAAAACAATAAAAGGGTTTACCCGCAAAGACGGTCAAGCATTTGATCAATAAAGGGTAATGGGAAGTGATCTTTCCTAGTGGCTTTGTTTAGCTTTCGATAGTCCATACAAACCCTCCAACCGGTCACAGATCTGGTTGGGATAAGTTCATTATTTTCATTGCTTACCACTTTGTATACCTCCCTTTTTCGCACACATTGTACCGGACTTACCCACGTACTATCGGAGATAGGGTATATAATGCCAAGGTCAAGCCACTTGATGATTTCTTTCATTACAACCCCTTTCATGGCATGATTCAGTCTCCTCTTGGGCCTCAATTGAAGGTTTGTGATCATCTTCCAACAAGATCTTGTGCATGCACACCGCAAGCTAATTCCCTTCAAGTCGGCAATTGTCCACCCTATTGCCTTTTTATGTAGCTTCAACATGTTGATTAACTTCTTTTCTGCTCAGTCAGTAACTTAGAGGAAATAATTACGGGTAATGTATTATCGATCCCTAAGTATACATATTTGATTTGCTCGCAATTGTTTCAACTCAAGAATTGGTGGATTTTCGATGAGGGTTTTTCGATCTTACCTTCCTTACCCGAGTAGTCCAAAGGTTCAAAGTATGTACCGGTCGATTGACTAGCCAATTTGCCTCTTCTCGGTTGTTCCTCATCGACCGCTCTTCATACTCCTCAGGTTCCTCTTAATCGGCAATGTAGTTGCCGAGGCAACTAAATTCCTCATCGGTTAAACTCTGCCGTGGCATGAAGTAGTTGACATTCTTCCGGATCATCGGCATGCCTTAGTGTTTGGAACACATTTAGTTTTACCTGCTGGTCATTCACCCTCATTGTGAGTTCTCCCTTTTCAACATCAATCAAAGTTCTCCCCGCCCGCTAGGAATGGTCTTCCGAGAATGATAGGCGCATGCTCATCTCGCTTCACAATCTAAAACAATAAAGTCAGCGGAAAAATAAATTTATCAACTTTTACCAAGATGTCCTCGATTTTTCCCTCTGGATGCACATAGGATCTGGCCTTTCAGTCAGAGCATAATCATTGTAGGTCTTGCCTTCCCGATTCCTAGTTTCGAAAACCGATTTAGGCATCAAGTTTATGCTAGCCCCTAGGTCGCATAGTGCTTTCCCGACATAGTGATTTCCAATAGAACGGTATTGTGAAACTTCCGGATCCTTCAACTTGGGCGGCATACGATTGTGCAACATTGCCATGCATCCCTCTCATTGCGGCAATTGTTTCAAACTCTCCTAGCCTTGTTCTCTTGGACACAATGTCTTTCGAAACTTGGCATAGTTTGGCATTTGTTCAATTGCTTCCACCAATGGCAAGTTGATGTGGACTTGCTTTAGGATATCAAGAAACTTCTTGAATTGGTATTCTTGCTTTTGTCGCTTCAACCTTTGTGGGAATGGTGGTGGAAGTCGGATATCTTCGATCTTTTCATTGGTTTGAAACCCGATTGACGGCATTACAGGGGACATCCGAGTTGCCGATGTGTTACCAACCGGGTTGCCGAGGCGTGCTTATCGCAAGTTGCCGAGGCGTCATCGGTTGCCGAGGCATGCTTATTGCCGGTTGCCGCAGCAATTCTTGGTTCAAAGATCCGAGACTTTGCCGCTATGTTCGCCTTGCTCTTTTTGTGGAGTTTTGTTTGACGAGCGGGTTTGAACCTCTCTAAGTTGTTGGCCACTGTGGTGATTGCCTTACATTGCTCATGGTCGGTTCCTCTTGCGACTTGATGATCGCTAGGTAAACCTCCTTGTGGTCTAGTGTTTAGATTTTGAGCAAATTGTCCGACTTCTGATTTTCCAATGATTTGATTGCCGCCTCTTGGTTTTGCAATCTCATCTCGGTCCTGTTAATAAAAGCATCGATTCTTTTTATGAAATTACTATTCTCACCATATAAGATTGATTTTCATTATAAAAGCATTTAGAGAATTTTCCAAAGAACTAGATGTTGTCGGTTGTTGCTTTGCGGCATCTGCTGCCGTGGCATATTTTGTCGAATCCCGATGCTTGTGCATTCTGATTGTTCCGGTTTAGAGCATTGTTGAGATTACTCCATGAAAAATTCGGTGCTTCTTCCAAGCTGGATTGTATGTATTTGACATCATATTGTTGCCCGATTGTAATTCCCCACATAGAAGCCGGATTCGGATTCTCGCATACATTCGGAAGAATTATGGTTATCACCACATAACTCACAAAAAGAATCCATTACCTTGACTTCATGTGTGTTGTTTGGTTTTTGCATGTTCGGACCATCTTGGTTAAAGCGCCAATTGTGCGAAATTGAATCGATGATCCTAGTTCATGTATTGTGGCTTGGCGTCTAACTCCTCCTCTTCTAGTAGATGGGAATTGATAATCATTTTTGGCCAGCTGTTTAAAATTTGCATTGCTTCTTCCGGTGACTTATCTAGGAGTATGCCGTTTGCCGAGGCGTCTAGCATCATCCTTGTTGGTGTATTCACGGCATTGTAAAACATTGTCACTTGAGTCCACACCGAATCCGTGTAGAGGGCATTTATGTAGAAGTTCTCTATATCGCTCCCAAGCCTCGTACATGGATTCATCATCCGCTGGCGAAAAGAAGTAATGTCGTTACTGGCTTATCGATTAAATTTGTAGGATTAAATCTAGCAAGGAAATCACGACAAAGATCAGTCCAAGATGCTATGGATCCGGCAGAATGCTATTTAGCCATGCTTTCGCCCTATCCTCGGTGAATAGGGGAATAATCTTAATCGTAAGACATCGGGGTGACTCCGTGTATCTTGAACGAGTTGCAAATCTCGAGGAAAGATTTGAGATGTTGTCGTGCATCTTGATTCTTTGAGCCGTCAAATTGACCTATTGTGTTGATCATATTAAACATTACCGGTTTCAACTCAAAGTGGTCGGCTTCAATTTCGGGTGCGACAACTCCGGGTTAAGTCCATCAAGATCTTCTTCAAGATAGTCTCGAATAGTTCTGTTTTGCAAGAATCACTCCTCCCGCTTTGCTCGAACATCTTGATTCATATTGCCGTCTTGATTTGCCATTGCTTCTCTTATCCTTCGTCTAAGTCTTTGTAAGGTTCGTTCGATTTACGGATCAAAGGGATATTCTGTGAAGTCGGTCTTGCCTCGGTCATATACCAATGCAAAACCAAAGTTTGTTAGCCCTTTGAATTTTAAACAAGAAAAATAAAAAGAAAGTGCAAGAAAATAAAAACAAAGTTGCTATTGCCAATCCCGACAACGGCGCCAAAAACTTGTTGCGCGTAATAAGTGCTACGCAATTGTGCAAGTATACACGCCGCAAGTTATAGTATAAAAGATATCGTCTCCACGAGGATTGGTGCCACTTCAAGAATCTAGTCTCTTGCACTTGTAAAAAGTAAAAACACAAGTAAAGGATTATCAAGTTTAACTAATTACTAATCTAGAAAGCAATAAAATAAAATAAAAGATGAATTCAATTGAGAGAGATAGGCTAGGTTATCGTGAGTTGAGGTGTGATAGCCGATTGGATTGTCTTGGTAAAAGAGTGCATGGGCAACTCGGTTGCCGTGGCGACTTGCTGTGAGGTTGCCTTGGCAACTAATTGATGGTTGCTTGGGCGACTAGTTGGGCAACTACTTGGGCGATCGGGCAGCAACTTCAAGGTTCGGCGAGCGTTCTTCAATGGTTTCTTCTTATCCCTAAGTCGAAACTCTAGCTACTTGTGCATGCCTTGATAATACATCCTGCGTGAATCAAGGGTGAACAACAACCAATCTTGCGCTCCTCTTAGCCGTTGAAATCCTTAACTTATTCCTAAGCGGATTAATCTTCACCATCATTGGATTGCATAAAGATCATATTCATTCGTTTCTTGAATCTAACTCTCCCGATATTAGATAAATGGATGAAATCACGAGATCCTCTCCCAATTCACTGCAAGCAATAATAGGAACCAAGAATGAATAAACCTTGAAATAGAAAAGTGCAAACTCTTATTACCTAAACAAAAACCAATAGTTTCTCACAATCTCAAAACACAATAACCATAGCCAAGTAAATTTAGTTCATGGCTAGGTTCCAAAGAAACACAAGATAATTAATCCCTAGCATGAACCCAATCGAACAAAGATGAAGGAAGAGGCTTGTCGAAATCCTCCTTGCCCTTGATGCTTGTCGAAAATTCTCTCCTCTTGCCCTACTTGGACTTGTCGAAATTCCCTCTTGCTCTCTCTCCTGGAGTTGTCGAAATTAACTTGATATTTATAGGGCTAGGCCAAAGTCCTTCTTTGAGGAGGAGTTTGAGTTGGAATTAAATTATCTTTAAAGAATATAATTCTTTATTATAATTTTATTCCTATTAGAACTTCTCCTATCCTCTTGGAATTTAATTCTTCTTTAATCTCTGCATGGCAATCAAATTCCTTTGGGCTTGGACCTTGCTCCATGTCATCTTGGGCTTGTAAAATCATGAATTTCGACATCCATATTGCTTTTGGTCTTTGTCGACAAATGCCATGGCAACTGCTCTGCGTCTCCTTCATGCACCGCCTCGCAACTAGCTCGGCATATCCTTCATGCATTGCCCTGGCAACTAGCTCGGCATTGCTTTGGCAAGTGATCCTGCACATACATACACAAAAACACACCAAAGCAAAGATCTATTTCCACAAAAATCACCAAGTTATGTAATCAAGCTCAACGATTGAAGGAAACATGGATTAATGCATGAATGGCTAACTATGCAACTAATATGAGCCTAAGTCTAACAATAATATGAGTAAAAGGGTAAGAAAAATAGTACTTTTGAACACTTATCACACCCCAAACTCGAACTATTGCTTGTCCTCAAGCAATGCAAACTCATAATTACACCCAAGACTTCAAATTTTCACAAACTTAGCTTTGAACTTGATTTCAATTCTCAACCGGGGCACAAAGTATGATTAGCTTTTTATTTTTCGAAAACGAGAATTACTCGGAATCAAACTATAATGCTTGTGAGTGTGTGCGGAGTTGTGTGCAAGTTGATTTTTCGATTCTATGCAAACAATAGGTTTTCAAATTATTTTATTGGGTTCTTTTTAACATGTTTTAACTAGAGCCAATTTGGGCACCTCTAGTGTTTTATTTTTAGTTTTCTTAAGTTAATTTAATCGACTAGAGCCGGTTTGGGCACCTCTAGTTAAAAAAATTTTAACGCCTCCTAGAGCCGTTTGGGCACCTCTAGTGATCAATTTTTTTGCATATGCTAGAGCCAATTTCGGGCACCTCTAGCCTTCATCCAATTTTTATTCTAATCTCCCAATTAGTTAATTATCAACCTAAGTTTACTAGAACTCCTTAAATCAATCAAACCACAACAAAGTTTCATCAAATTTAGCATCATAGTAAAATTCTAAGTTTTTTTTTCATGGTTATCCTAGAATAAAAATTCTATCAATTAAGTGCATTGGTAAAGTCATCATTGAATATTCATCAAATCTAAGCAATTTTTGTTCCAATTAAAGGCATGGCAAGCAATTTATGTATCCTAAATGTAATGCTTAAGATTAATGTAACTAAACATGGTAATTACTAATAACAATCCCCCCCAAACTCGAGTGAGGCATTGTCCTCAATGCATGCATAAAAATAACGCAAAATAAAAATAAAATGCATACGAGGACTTACTCAGAGAGTTCGTCATCGTAGATGATTAGTTTCCTTCTAGTTGGCGTCTTGATTTTCTTGCTTGAATGCAATGGTTGTTTTCTTGTTGCCGGGATGTCTTGACTTTGGTTGCCGTGGCATCTTCGGGGTTGGTTGCCGTGGCATCGACTTGTGCATGCATGAAGTAAGTTGTCGCGGCATCTTCTTCATTGGTTGCCGGGCAAGGATCTTGGCATAAATTTCCTTAGCATAGTAGTTGTGAGTCTTGTTGTGAAAAAGAAAATAAAGAAAACTCAAAACTAAAGATAATGAAGAAAAAAATATCTCCTAAAAATAAAAATAAAAATAAAAAGAAAAAGAAAAAGGAAATACTGAGAGGAGAGCATGCTCATGCATCTCCTAAGTTGACCACTTCCTTGTTACGTTCCACATGGGCACCGTTGTAGTGCTTCAATATTTGTCCATTAACTTTGAATTCATGATTGTCAGAGATGGACTTGATTATTACGGCACCATGAGAGAATGGTTTGACGACTTGAATGGTCCCGACCATCTTGATTTCAGACTTTCCCGGAAAAGTTTTAGCCGAGAATTGAATAGGAGAACTAGTTGCCCTCTGGCGTGAATTGCCGTGGCAATAGTTTCTTGTCGTGCCATCGCTTTGTTTTCTCCTTGTAGATACGCATTGTTATAGGCGAGTGCACGAAATTCTTCTATCTCATTGAGATCCATCAAGCGCTTTTGTCCGGCACTTTCCCAATCCATATTCACGGTCTTGATTGCCCAAAGACGCCTTGTGCTCGATTTCCACCGGTAGATGACATGTTTTACCATAGACAAGCGGAAGGGGACATACCTAAGGGTGTTTTGAATGCGGTCGATATGCCCAAAGTCGTCATCTAGTCTTAATGACCAATCCTTCCTTGAGGGATTTACAACTTTCTCGAGTATTCCCTTCAACTCTCGGTTGGAGATTTACCTTGCCCATTGGTTTGTGGGTGATATGCCGTGGCGATCTTGTGTGATATGCCGGCGTTGCAACATCTTGGCAATTAGTCCATTGTCAAAATGCTTGCCCCGTCGGCCGATAATTGCTCTCGGCATCCCAAACCGTAAATATGTTTTTCTCGCAGGAATCGTTGCACGGTCTTGGAATCGCTCGTTGGGAACTGCAAATGCCTCTACCCATTTAGACACATAGTCGACGGCGAGTAAAGATGTAGAGGTTGCCGAATGAAGATGGAAAAGGTCCCATAAAATCGATCCCCATACATCGAACAGTTCCACCTCGATGATGTTCGAGAGTGGCATCTCATGTCGCCTAGAGATATTGCCCGCCCTCGCCGCAACGATCACATTGCTTGTAAAAATGGGCATCTTTGTACAATGTTGGCCAATACAAACCGGATTGCAAGACTTTGGCCATGTATGAAGTTCCTCCAAAATGTCCTCCATAGGGTGAAGAATGGCATTGCGGAGTACATTCTGTTGCTCTTCTTCAGGACACATCGGCGTATAACCCGATCTGCACATTGTTTAAACAAAAGAGGCTCGTCCCAAAAGTAATGCTTAGCATTATGGCGGAACCGCTTCTTCCTTGGTGAGTAATGTCATACGGAAAAATACCACAAACAAGGAAGTTAACTAAATCTGCGTGCGGGTATTGCCGGGGCATGTCTGCCGTAGTGTCTGCTCCCAAAATTTCCGAGGCGTGCTCGTCAAAGACTGCTGCGGCGTCGAGAGTTGCCGAGGCAATTAGAATTTGTTCATCCGGGAATGCATCGCATATCTCTAGATCCGCGTCCTCTTCCCTATTGCGTTCCAAACGTGATAAGTGATCGCCACTTGATTTTCTTTCCTTTCACGTCCTTAATTTCAATATCAAATTCTTGTAAAAGTAATATCCAACGAATCAAACGAGGTTTAGCATCCTTTTTAGCAAATAAGTATTTGATTGCCGAATGGTCCGTATGAACAATTACCTTTGTACCAATTAAATAGGATCGGAACTTGTCAAATGCGAAAACTACTGACTAGTAACTCTTTCTCCGTTGTTGTGTAATTCACTTGAGCATCGTTAAGAGTTTTACTAGCGTAGTATATCACATGGAAGGTCTTACTCGTGCGTTGGCCTAGGACTGCTCCTACCGCAAAATCACTTGCATCACACATGAGCTCAAAAGGTAGCGTCAATCTGGTGGAACAACAATGGGTGCCGAGGCAAGCTTTTTCTTTAGGGTTTCAAATGCTTGAGTGCAAGAATCATCAAAATCGAAGACTTTATCCTGTTCAAACAGACACACAAAGGTTTAGTGATTTTAGAAAAGTTATGAATGAACCTCCTGTAAAACCCTGCATGTCCGAGAAAAACTTGAATTCCTTTAACCGAATTTGGTGGGGTAATCTCTCGATCACGCCCACCTTGGCTTTGTCTACTTCAATTCCTTGGATGAAATCTTATGGCGAGCACTATTCCTTCATCTACCATAAAGTGGCATTTCTCCCAATTGAGGACTAAATCCGTTTCTTCGCATCTTGCCAACACCCTCTCTAAATTGCCGAGACAGCCGTCGAAGTCATTACCAAAAATCAAAAATCATCCATGAAGATCTCAAGGAAGTCTTCGACCATGTCCGAAAAGAGCGCCATCATGCATCTTTGGAAGGTTGCCGGGCGTTACACAATCCGAACGGCATCCTTCGGAAGGCATAAGCACCGTAGGGGCATGTGAAGGTTGTCTTTTCTTGATCTTCTCGTGCTATGGCAATCGATTGTAACTCAATAACCATCAAGAAAAAAAAGAAAAGGGTTTACCCGCAAGACGGTCAAGCATTTGATCAATAAAGGGTAATGGGAAGTGATCTTTCCTAGTGGCTTTGTTTAGCTTTCGATAGTCCATACAAACCCTCCAACCGGTCACACCTGGTTGGGATAAGTTCATTATTTTCATTGCTTACCACTTTATATACCTCCCTTTTTCGCACACATTGTACCGGACTTACCCACGTACTATCGGAGATAGGGTATATAATGCCGCGTCAAGCCACTTGATGATTTCTTTCATTACAACCCCTTTCATGGCATGATTCAGTCTCCTCCGGGCCTCAATTGAAGGTTTGTGATCATCTTCCAACAAGATCTTGTGCATGCACACCGCCGGCTAATTCCTTCAAGTCGGCAATTGTCCACCCTATTGCCTTTTTATGTAGCTTCAACATGTTGATTAACTTCTTTTCTGCTCAGTCAGAACTTAGAGGAAATAATTACAGGTAATGTATTATCGATCCCTAAGTATACATATTTCAGATTGCTCGCAATTGTTTCAACTCAAGAATTGGTGGATTTTCGATAGAGGGTTTTTCGATCTTACCTTCCTTACCCGAGTAGTCCAAAGGTTCAAAGTATGTACCAGTCGATTGACTAGCCAATTTGCCTCTTCTCGGTTGTTCCTCATCGACCGCTCTTCATACTCCTCGTTCCTCTTAATCGGCAATGTAGTTGCCGAGGCAACTAAATTCCTCATCGGTTAAACTCTGCCGTGGCATGAAGTAGTTGACATTCTTCGGATCATCGGCATGCCTTAGTGTTTGGAACACATTTAGTTTTACTCCGCTGGTCATTCACCCTCATTGTGAGTTCTCCTTTTCAAAACATCAATCAAAGTTCTCCCTGCCGCTAGGAATGGTCTTCCGAGAATGATAGGCGCATGCTCATCTCGCTTCACAATCTAAAACAATAAAGTCAGCGGAAAAATAAATTTATCAACTTTTACCAAGATGTCCTCGATTTTTCCTCTCGGATGCACATAGGATCTGTCGGCTAGCTGTAGTAGCATAATCATTTGTAGGTCTTGCCTTCCCGATTCCTAGTTTCGAAAAACCGATTTAGGCATCAAGTTTATGCTAGCCCCTAGGTCGCATAGTGCTTTCCCGACATAGTGATTTCCAATAGAACAGGTATTGTGAAACTTCCGGGATCCTTCAACTTGGGCGGCATACGATTGTGCAACATTGCCATGCATCCCTCTCATTGCGGCAATTGTTTCAAACTCTCCTAGCCTTGTTCTCTTGGACACAATGTCTTTGAAAACTTGGCATAGTTTGGCATTTGTTCAATTGCTTCCACCAATGGCAAGTTGATGTGGACTTGCTTTAGGATATCAAGAAACTTCTTGAATTGGTATTCTTGCTTTTGTCGCTTCAACCTTTGTGGGAATGGTGGTGGAAGTCGGATATCTTCGATCTTTTCATTGGTTTGAAACCCGATTGACGGCATTACGAGGACATCCGGAGTTGCCGATGTGTTACCAACCGGGGTTGCCGAGGCGCGCTTATCGCAAGTTGCCGAGGCGTCATCGGTTGCCGAGGCATGCTTATTGCCGGTTGCGCGCAGCAATTCTTGGTTCAAAGATCCGAGACTTTGCCGCTATGTTCGTCTTGCTCTTTTTGTGGAGTTTTGTTTGACGAGCGGGTTTGAACCTCTCTAAGTTGTTGGCCACTTCGGTGGTGATTGCCTTACATTGCTCATGGTCGGTTCCTCTTGCGACTTGATGTCGCTAGGTAAACCTCCTTGTGGTCTAGTGTTTAGATTTTGAGCAAATTGTCCGACTTGATTTTCCAATGATTTGATTGCCGCCTCTTGGTTTTGCAATCTCATCTCGGTCCTGTTAATAAAAGCATCGATTCTTTTTATGAAATTACTATTCTCACCATATAAGATTCAGTTTTCATTATAAAAGCATTTAGAGAATTTTCCAAAGAACTAGATGTTGTCGGTTGTTGTCTTTGCGGCATCTGTTGCCGTGGCATATTTTGTTTGGAATCCCGATGCTTGTGCATTCTGATTGTTCTGGTTTAGAGCATTGTTGAGATTACTCCATGAAAAATTCGGGTGCTTCTTCCAAGCTGGATTGTATGTATTTGACATCATATTGTTGCCCCGATTGTAATTCCCCACATAGAAGCTGGATTCTGGATTCTGCATACATTCAGAAGAATTATGGTTATCACCACATAACTCACAAAAAGAATCCATTACCTTGACTTCATGTGTGTTGTTTGGTTTTTGCATGTTCGGACCATCTTGGTTAAAGCGGCCAATTGTGCGAAATTGAATCGATGATCCTAGTTCATGTATTGTGGCTTGGCGTCTAACTCCTCCTCTTCTAGTAGATGGGAATTGATAATCATTTTTGGCCAGCCTGTTTAAAATTTGCATTGCTTCTTCCGGTGACTTATCTAGGAGTATGCCGTTTGCCGAGGCGTCTAGCATCATCCTTGTTGGTGTATTCACGGCATTGTAAAACATTGTCACTTGAGTCCACACCGAATCCGTGTAGGGGCATTTATGTAGAAGTTCTCTATATCGCTCCCAAGCCTCGTACATGGATTCATCATCCGCCTGGCGAAAAAAAAGTAATGTCGTTACGGCTTATCGATTAAATTTGTAGGATTAAATCTAGCAAGGAAATCACGACAAAGATCAGTCCAAGATGCTATGGATCCGGCAGAATGCTATTTAGCCATGCTTTACCTCCTATCCTCGGTGAATAGGGAATAATCTTAATCGTAAGACATCGGGGTGACTCGTGTATCTTGAACGAGTTGCAAATCTCGAGGAAAGATTTCAGATGTTGTCGTGCATCTTCGATTCTTTGAGCCGTCAAATTGACCTATTGTGTTGATCATATTAAACATTACGGTTTCAACTCAAAGTGGTCGGCTTCAATTTCGGGTGCGACAACTCCGGGTTAAGTCCATCAAGATCTTCTTCAAGATAGTCTCGAATAGTTACTGCTTAGTGCAAGAATCACTCCTCCTGCTTTGCTCGAACATCTTGATTCATATTGCCGTCTTGATTTGCCATTGCTTCTCTTATCCTTCGTCTAAGTCTTTGTAAGGTTCGTTCGATTTACGGATCAAAGGGATATTCTCAGAAGTCGGTCTTGCCCGGTCATATACCAATGCAAAACCAAAGTTTGTTAGCCCTTTGAATTTTAAACAAGAAAAATAAAAAGAAAGTGCAAGAAAATAAAAACAAAGTTGCTATTGCCAATCCCGACAACGGCGCCAAAAAACTTGTTGCGCGTAATAAGTGCTACGCAATTGTGCAAGTATACACGCCGCAAGTTATAGTATAAAAGATATCGTCTCCACGGATTGGTGCCACTTCAAGAATCTAGTCTCTTGCAATCGTAAAAAGTAAAAACACAAGTAAAGGATTATCAAGTTTAACTAATTACTAATCTAGAAAGCAATAAAATAAAATAAAAGATGAATTCAATTGAGAGAGATAGGCTAGGTTATCGTGAGTTGAGGTGTGATAGCCGATTGGATTGTCTTGGTAAAAGAGTGCATGGGCAACTCGGTTGCCGTGGCGACTTGCTGCACGGGGTTGCCTTGGCAACTAATTGATGGTTGCTTGGGCGACTAGTTGGGCAACTACTTGGGCGATCGGGCAGCAACTTCAAGGTTCGGCGGAGCGTTCTTCAATGGTTTCTTCTTATCCCTAAGTCGAAACTCTAGCTACTTGTGCATGCCTTGATAATACATCCTGCGTGAATCAAGGGTGAACAACAACCAATCTTGCGCTCCTCTTAGCCGTTGAAATCCTTAACTTATTCCTAAGCCGGATTAATCTTCACCATCATTGGATTGCATAAAGATCATATTCATTCGTTTCTTGAATCTAACTCTCCCGATATTAGATAAATGGATGAAATCACGAGATCCTCTCCCAATTCACTGCAAGCAATAATAGGAACCAAGAATGAATAAACCTTGAAATAGAAAAGTGCAAACTCTTATTACCTAAACAAAAACCAATAGTTTCTCACAACCACAAAACACAATAACCATAGCCAAGTAAATTTAGTTCATGGCTAGGTTCCAAAGAAACACAAGATAATTAATCCCTAGCATGAACCCAATCGAACAAAGATGAAGGAAGAGGCTTGTCGAAATCCTCCTTGCCCTTGATGCTTGTCGAAAATTCTCTCCTCTTGCCCTACTTGGACTTGCCAAATTTCCCTCTTGCTCTCTCTCCTTGAATTGTCGAAATCTCCTTGATATTTATAGGGCTAGGCCAAAGTCCTTCTTTGAGGAGGAGTTTGAGTTGGAATTAAATTATCTTTAAAGAATATAATTCTTTATTATAATTTTATTCCTATTAGAACTTCTCCTATCCTCTTGGAATTTAATTCTTCTTTAATCTCTGCATGGCAATCAAATTCCTTTGGGCTTGGACCTTGCTCCATGTCATCTTGGGCTTGTAAAATCATGAATTTCGACATCCATATTGCTTTTGGTCTTTGTCGACAAATGTCATGGCAACTGGCTCGGCGTCTCCTTCATGCACTGCCCTGGCAACTAGCTCGGCATATCCTTCATGCATTGCCCTGGCAACTAGCTCGGCATTGCTTTGGCAAGTGATCCTGCACATACATACACAAAAACACACCAAAGCAGCATCTATTTCCACAAAAATCACCAAGTTATGTAATCAAGCTCAACGATTGAAGGAAACATGGATTAATGCATGAATGGCTAACTATGCAACTAATATGAGCCTAAGTCTAACAATAATATGAGTAAAAAGGGTAAGAAAAATAGTACTTTTGAACACTTATCACGTATTAACCTCAAAGTCACTGCATGTTTGGAAGTTTGGGTTCCTGTCAACATTGATAAAGTGTGATTTATATACCTTACTCTGACCCGATAGTTGTCTATGTATTTTTGTGCTTAGCGATATCCGTAACTATATTATATGTTAAAGATATTTTTAATTTTTGTTTTTTGTTATTGCTGTACCAAGTTTTGACTCCACGGTGCAGGGAATCTGGCTAGTACATATTATGAACGAGGACAGCTGGATTTGGCAATCCTCCATTATAAGCAAGCTATTGCCTATGATCAAAGATTTGTGGAAGCTTATAATAATTTGGTTGGTTTTCTCAATTTGTATCAGATTGTAGGCATTCCTTTACAGTTTCTGTTTGCTAACTTGGATTTGCTTTTAATTATTGATTTGAAGGGAAATGCATTGAAAGATGTGGGTCGTGTTGATGAGGCAATTAAATGCTATAACGTAGGTTTTTCTGGTAGTCTAACTTTTATTTTCTCATTTACTGTTAATTATTGATCTTTTGAACTTACTGTTTTTCTTCGCTGGTGAAGCAATGTCTCACATTGCAACCCAACCATCCACAAGCTCTTACCAACCTTGGGAACATATATATGGAATGGTATGATATCCTTGAAGATAAAAATTCAGCTTGTGATGATTTATAGTGAATGGTATTCTTACCATATTTTTTGGAATTCTCAGGAACATGGTTTCTGCTGCTGCTTCTTACTACAAGGCCACACTGGCTGTCACAACAGGGTTATCTGCTCCATTCAATAACCTTGCAGTAATCTATAAGCAACAGGTTGTTCTTTGGTGGTTGTTTTTAAGTTTTTTCTTTTGATACTAAATGGATGTTAAGTGCCCTCTTTCTTTTTCCTCTATATTTATGGAGTTCTTTTTATTTATACCATAGGGGAATTACATGGAAGCTATATCTTGTTACAATGAGGTTTTGCGGATTGATCCATTGGCAGCTGATGGACTTGTAAATAGGGGAAACACTTACAAGGAGATTGGTAGAGTGAGTGAAGCAATTCAAGATTATATTTGTGCTATTAATATCCGGCCAAATATGGGTGAGGCCCATGCAAATCTGGCTTCTGCTTACAAGGATAGGTAATTTTCTGGGTTCCATAATTTCTTTTAATGGTCACATTCCTTTGCACCCATTTTTGTCAAAAGGTTTTGTAAGGATCAGTAGCATCTTCTTATGGGGCACTTCAGAAAAAAGGAATTTGTTTCCCTGAATTAAAATGATGTTTTATTTTTGAATTATTTTATGAGCTTATCTTTGAGCTTATAGCAAATAATGATATCTTACTGGTTTGCGTTCATATTCTTTGTTTTGTGTAGATTTGTCATTTATTTTTGTGCATTCCTTGCACCAAGGGTTAAAATATCAATATAACTTCAATATGAATCGTAATCCTTGTATAGTTATTTGCACTTTTTGAATATTAGTAACTCCTAAAATCTACTTTGTATAGTATTTTATTGATTAACCATTTTAGATCAAAATAGAAAAAAGAATGTAGGTTGATTTTCATCCAAAATGAGGAAAAATGAATTAGATGCATCCTACTCTTGTCAGTGTAAATTTTATGATGTATTTAAGATTTTTTCTTTTGGAAGTGAAGAAAGTCCTTTTTACTAGCAATTTGGTGATTCTTGAGTTGGTTTTACTTGTAAATTTTAATTCAGTGGGCATGTGGAGGCTGCCGTCACAAGCTATAAGCAGGCATTGCTTTTCCGGCCAGATTTTCCTGAAGCTACTTGTAACCTCCTACATACATTACAGGTATTATGGCTTGAATTCTAATGCACTATGGAATTCATATCTAGGTAAAAGCTACATTGAGATGCATGAAAATCATTTTATGTAGTAGTAGGAAGCATTTCTTGGGTGTGTCTTTTTCTTTCATGGCGTTCAACCTTTCTATGTGATCATATTCTGACCGTAAGAGTTAATCGCTTATTGAGTGAACTGAGGCCAAAATTTATGCTGCTTACTTCATTGATTATCTTATGGGGTTTACTTCCTCCGAAATTGGTCTTACTTCTAGCTAATTCTGTGGATGAACTGGCTTTTTGTAGAGAAACATATTGAATTGGGACCAACTGATCTAATTTGATTTTATATTTTCAGTGTTTGTGCAGCTGGGAGGATCGTGATAAAATGTTTACTGAAGTTGAGGGCATTATCCGAAGGCAGATTAATGTGAGTATTGATATTAGTGTTATTTTACTTCTATCCTGCATTTTCCCCCAATGCATTTAACCACAAAAATCCCTTTATCTCAGATGTCTGTTCTTCCAAGTGTGCAACCTTTCCATGCTATAGCATATCCCATTGATCCGATGCTTGCACTTGATATAAGGTATAAACATCTTTTCATAGCACCATATGTAATTTTGCTGCGGTGAAGTAGAGTTTTATAGTAAAATTTCTTCCCTTGCAGCCGTAAATATGCTGCTCATTCCTCCTTGATTGCATCTCGTTTTGCTCTTCCTCCTTTTAACCATCCTGCTCCAATTCCTATTAAGCATGATGATGGAAATCAGAGGCTAAAGGTTGGTTATGTGAGCAGTGACTTTGGAAATCACCCCTTGTCACACCTCATGGGATCAGTATTTGGCATGCACAATAGAGAGAATGTAGAGGTTGTTCTCTTTACTTCTTTTGGGGGGTTAATCTTATTATGCTAGAAGTTCCTGGCCATGTTAACATGAAAACATGGTGTTTGCAGGTATTTTGCTATGCCTTGAGTCAAAATGATGGCACTGAATGGAGACAGCGTATCCAGTCTGAAGCCGAGCATTTTATAGATGCCTCTTCCATGACATCTGATGTGATTGCCAAAATGATCAACAATGATGGAATACAGATTCTTATCAACCTGAATGGTTATACAAAGGTTGATTTGATATTTTTCTCATTCATTGAGGAACCTAACTTTGTTTTCAGAGGCTTACTATATCGAGTGATATGATAATTAAAAATAAATCCAAGTTCTTTTCTTTTCTGTGTTTAATATATGGTGCCAAAAGGTCTTATATTTTTATATTTCTGAATTATCAACTTTATTAAATCTTGATATAAAATAATTTCTGCTGAATAATACAGGGTGCGAGGAATGAAATTTTCGCCATGCAGCCAGCACCTATACAGGTTTCATATATGGGATTCCCCGGGACTACCGGTGCAGATTACATTGATTACTTGGTCACTGATGAGGTAATAATTGATACCCGAGGTAAAGTAAATCTGCAATGATGCTTATGTTCTTTAACTAACCTGCTATTTCTTTGCTTTCAGTTTGTTTCACCTTTGCGCTATGCACATATTTATTCTGAGAAACTTGTCCATCTCCCTCATTGCTACTTTGTGAATGATTATAAGCAGGTGTTTTTTTTTTTTTAAATAGTGAAGTAAAACGGAATCTATTCATTGGCAGTAGACTCTTATAACCGTGAAGACCTGATTCTATAACTTCTCATTTTTGCAGAAAAATCGTGATGTGTTGGATCCAAATTGTCAGCACAAGCGATCTGATTATGGCCTTCCTGAAGATAAATTTATTTTTGCATGTTTCAACCAATTGTATAAAATGGATCCTGAAATCTTTAATACTTGGTAATATGCGGATGATCCCTGAGTTAAATGAATGTAATTTCCATATTTTTTCATTGAACTTACATGCATCTTTTATCATTCAGGTGTAATATTCTTAAGCGTGTACCAAATAGTGCCCTTTGGCTCCTCAGATTCCCTGCTGCTGGAGAAATGAGGCTGCGAGCATGTAGGTTCTGCATTATGTTTTCTTTTAAGAACAAAGCCTTCAAAATATTGCTCTTTATATATGTTACATTTTTCATTGATGTTGATCTTCATTTCAGATGCTGTTGCACAAGGGGTACAGCCAGAGCAAATAATTTTCACAGATGTTGCAATGAAACATGAACATATCAGGCGCAGTGCTTTAGCTGATCTCTGTCTCGACACGTAAGTATTGTCTTCCCTTCTCTCTTTAACCACATTATTTTTTTCTGCAGCTCTGTAATGATGGTTGTATTAACCTTTCTTTATAGCCCTTTATGCAATGCACATACTACTGGCACGGATGTGTTATGGGCTGGTTTACCTATGGTGACGCTACCTCTTGAGAAAATGGCTACAAGGGTTGCTGGTTCACTTTGTCTAGCTACTGGTTTGGGTGAGGAGATGATTGTGAACAGGTAGGTGTTTACTGTTGTCCTTGGAGATTACGTATATAGGTATATGCATGCGGAAATATTATGTTCGATCATCATTACATCATGGTCAAGTTGGTATTTCGAATGATTTTTTTAGTCAGTTTAGTTTATTGGAATTTCTTCCTACTTTTTACAGTATGAAAGAATACGAAGAAAGGGCAGTCACATTGGCATTAAATAGACGGAAGCTCCAGGCTCTTACCAATAAACTCAAGGCAGCTCGTTTAACATGCCCTCTTTTCGACACAGCGCGCTGGGTAAAGCTTAATAAACGCTGCAGGTTATTATGTTTTGCATTATCCATCAGTATAAATGGTTGACAATTTGAGTTATAAACCATGGCAGGTGCGGAATCTGGAAAGGTCATACTTCAAAATGTGGAATCTGTATTGCTCAGGGCAGCAGCCCCAGCACTTCAAAGTCACTGAAAATGACTTTGATTTCCCCTATGATAGATAGGAACAAACGGGGATTTGTAGACAAAGAATCAAGAGGATATATATATATATATATATATGATAGAACAAAAAAGGTCCTACCTAGGATAAAAGATTGTTTAGAGTTGATTAATCACAATTGAAATGAGATATATGTTTCTGATATTTATAACTTTTGAAGGTTGCCATATGATTTCACTGAGATAAGTTCCAGGTTCTATCATGCATTTTATTTTCCTGATTATTTATGCCTGTTTGACATTGAGTTCGCAAAAAAGGGTCAGAAATGTCGGCCAAGAAGATCACGTCTTCATGATTCATTCAGCAGAATGGGATGTTGGTTCAATGAATTGTAATCATGTGGCTGGTTTCTTTCCCTTTTACGTGATGGCAACAGGATAATCTCATGAGGACATTGACCAACATTTTTGGATGGGGACAGGCTTTGACACCTCAGTGCACCTGCCCAATATTATAAAAGGTCTTTTCTTCTCTCTCTGGCTTAGTTGAAAGTTGAAACACCTTTGGTGCTACATGGTGCAACAATTGTCATCTTCCACAAGTGGTAGTGATTCTCTGTTCCGTTTTTGAAGTCCAACAAAACTAGGGATTGCATCGGTGGCGAGGCATGTTTTTTTGCCGTCCCAACCCGAAATTTAAAAATTTTAATTTAACTCTGATACATCTTGAGTTTAATATATATTACATCCGATCTAATCCAACATAATAAAAACATAATCAATCCCAACTCGACTTGAACTTTTAATAAAATACCCAACCAAACCTAATCTGCCACGAAAAATTTTAATAAAAATATTATATATATATATACCGGTTCGGATTGGGGCGGGAATTTTTTTCAAAACCCGTCTCGTTCCGAACCTAAAATTCAAGAAGACCAAACCTATTAGGGGTAGGGTGGGCACATTGAGAACCTAAAATTCAAGAAGAACAAACCTAGGGCACATTAAGTCAAGTCAGGTTTAGGTAATTTTGTTATCCTTATTCAAAAGTTGTTAAAAATGTGCAATCTGCACATTCAGGGACGGATGATAAAAGAAGCATGAGGGGGGCTTGGCCCCCAAGATGTGGTGAAATATCCTTTAGGTCCTTTAAAAAGTTTTGTATATTTTAATTTGGTCTCTTTAAAATTTTAAAATTAATTTATTAGAATTTTAAGTTTTTAAATATTTCAATTTGATCTCTATATTTTTATAAATTCTAACTAAAACTCTTAAAAGTTTTGATTAGACCTGCAAATTTTTTGAAAAGAAAATTTTAATTCTTTTTATTTTTCAAAAAAAAAATTAAGTAGGCCCTCCAAAACTTAGTACCAAGATCCACTGTGTACATCTATATTCTACAAGCCTGTAATAGGTTTCCGATTATGTTAATAATAGTTAGATATACCATGTTATGCATCGAGAATGATTGAACCACAAGTTGAACGAGACAAGAAAGAGAGCTTTTGAACCCAACAAATGGTTCAGTAAAAAGAAAAATGATATTTATCTTAGAAGATTTAGGTTTAAATTATGATGTGTGCACACTGTGAAAGAGTTCAGAATATATATATGAACAAATATTACTTTATAATCACCTTAAAATTATTAAAAAAAAGAAGATAGCTTTTAACATGAAAGCCCTATTGGAATTGTTTTACACTAGCATTAACATTCGTCAAACAGGTAATATTGATAATGAAGAGGAGTAACAAATACTAGTAATGAACTAATTCTCAGTGAGAAACACTATTAAATCCGAAGAGGCAAATACAATGAGTCCATTCATCTCTTAAGTTTTAACCTATTAATAAATCTAAACGATAATAATGTAACAGAAGCTTGAAAGAATTTGATCACCAAAAATTCTTAATCACCAAACAATCTTATTCACAAAAAAATTTCAACTATTAATGAGCATCTAATAGATTAAATAAAGGTCAACAATCTCTAGAGTGAGTGATTAAAGCTCTCAGTTGACACCCTCTCTTCTCTCCTAGGTTGTGGGATCGAAACCATTATGAGCAAATTCCCCCTCCCTTAAGTAGAAATTGTTCAAAAAATTAAAGAAAGGATAAACAACATTGTTGGTCATTTTTGTCTTCGGTCTATTTGATTCTGGTCACCAATTCTGGAAAAAGTACGTTTCAATTACTTATATTATCAATTCATTATATTTATTTCATTCATAACGTTAAAATTCAAACACTGAATGTTACTTAAGAATCTAACCCTTTATCCATCTAGACCAGCTAGATGTTAGTCAAGTAATATAGTTCATCATTAAAAAGGTTTCCTATATTTAATATCAATTTTTAATGGTGTGCTTGAAAATATTAACACAAAATATTAATTATTGGGTTTGCTCCGATGTTTAGTTTGAGAAAAAATATCACTTCCTCGGTCTCATTTAATATATCCAGTATTGACTTTTTAAAAGTCATTTTTTAACTTTAATCATAATTATTTTAAATATTTTAATTAATTAAATTTTATAAAAAATATATTTTTAAACTACTTGATTGAAGGTTTCAAAACATATTTTTCACATTTTTATCAATAATAAATTTAAAATAATAATGAGTCAAAGATAAAAAATTAACTAAAAAAGTCAATACTAGAAATATTAAATGAGACAGAGGAGTAGTTCATTGTCTCCAAATATAATTAAGCATTTTGAATTTTGTTTCAACTTTTAACACTAGCCAAAGCAACATAAAATAGAAATGCACACTACATTATGAACTTGAAAACAACTAGCCAAACATAAACATACACAGATGAGAGCTGCAGAACTATAACAAGTACAGATAGAAAAACCAAATCAACTCAAACCAACTTCATGCAATTCAATCAGAACTGTGTCTGAAGATATTCCACCACTTTCTTATCCAATCTGAAGGCTTTAGCAAGAATATCAGGATTGATAGGCGAGTTAGAGCCAAACACTGCATTAGCAATGGTAATAACACCCGGATTTTGGCTGCTAAGACCGGCAAAGGCAACGGCATTCGTTTCCCCGACATTGAATTGGAAATGAATCAGACCGACCGGGAAAACAAACACGTCTCCCGTCTTCAGAACTTTGGTGAATAACCGATTATCAGGATTGGATGTCACGAATCCGACGTAAAGTTTACCCTTTGTCACGACTAGGACCTCGGTGGTCCGAGGGTGAGTGTGAGGAGGGTTTAGGCCACCATAAGGCACATAGTCATTCGAACCAGCGATATGCCGGGCGTGTTGAGTCCCGGTATTTGATCGACATTGACCGGAGTGACCTTTGATCCGACTACATTCGATGTGTTTCCGGCTTTATCCAGACCCGAAAAGAAGAAATCATCTGCAGTTACAAGCTTTGGGTCCTTGCAGAACTTCCCATTTACAAACACTGGAATAAAAGCAAATGTTGTTATTACTTATTAGTCAATACAGATACTATCAAAAGACAATCTACTAGGTTAGTACGATGAAAGAAAAACATACCAGAATGCTTGGTTCCATTGAGGGCTACGCAAAAGTCCTGGAGAGAGCTAGGGTCTGAGGCTGAGGCTGAGGCTGAGGCTAACGTGGAAGCGAAAACCAAGAGGCAAAAAGTTAACCAAACTGTCCACTCCTTTCATTTTGGATCACTTTTTTCTATGTACTTCTAGTTGTTTTCTTGACAAAATTTTACTTGGCATATAATGACTATTTATAGATGAACATATGGATAGACCAAGGGGTATTGGAGGGTAAGTCGCACCCATGGAAATTCCAAATTCCTGTATAGTTTATTTATTTTCTTTGTATTTTCTATCAATGACCTAAGTTTACACCCCTAGATTTCTAATATAACTCTCTAAAAGTTCGCACCCCTGACATAAAATACTGCATCAGTCCATGGATGAACAGTACCGGTCCTTGTTCTTTATACCGGATATGGTTCCATGGGAATCTATTTTATATTCCGAGGATGAATATATTTATATTCCTCGACGGCAACTCTTCTATTATGCATGGCATCTCATTGGGACTTCATTAACAGAAAAGACAGACAGGTACAAGTTAAACCATTGAGAACACTAGGTGATTACGACAAATTGACAACATTTGTTTTCCTCGGTAATGTAAATGGCCATACATGATTACCAAATTGAGAACATTAGGCATTGGCTTTGATACTTGTTTGTGGTAGAAGCCGGAAAGGGCTTCTGCAACAACAAGTTGGCCTTTTGCAGTGGCGTTTAGCGTCGGTAAAAGCCATTAATGATGTGGCAAGAACTTGCCTAACTTGCATTATATTTAAGAGGACATAATGAAAATGAATTGTTAACAAATTGGTAGGTCTGTAATTTCGACATTGAGCCATAAACACCATACACAAGACTTTATGTCAGGGGTGTCAATTGTTAAAAAATTATATTAAAAATGTAGGTGCGAAATTACAAGATTTTAAGAGATACAAACTTAAATTATTCATAGAAAATTCACAAACTATATGAGAATTTAAAATTTTTATGGAGTAGGACTGTCTGCCACTATATAACATTGAGATAACACATAATTAAACACAATACTGAACAAAGCTATTGCCAATAGCCGGCTGAATATTCCAAAATTTACTAAATTTATAAAACTAATTAGGTTGACTGCTTTCGTGATTCTTAGACTAATTAGGTAGATAAGATAATAGTTACAAATTTGGATAAACTATACCAGTAGATTCCCAATCATTGATAAAAAGAATTTAATCACTCAACCATGGAAGATTATAAAATGATAACCCATTTTTTTTTTTCTTTTTTCTAGTCACCTACCCATTAAGAACTGTAAAAAAATCAATTAGATACTTGTTTTAAAAAATTCAAAAAAAAATTTTGCTCCCAATTAGTATTAGTCCAGTAGTTTTCTCTAAGATTGATATTATTCAAGCATTTTTCTCTCAAATTGAACGCTTGTTTTATGCAAAAAAATCTTTACTAAAAGACTCACCCATTAAAATTAGATGTGCAATACAAGTCGATCTGGATTACTCAGATCTTTGGAGCAACCAAAAAAATTAAAAAAAAGTGTTGGGTGAACTTTTTTGTGGGGTCTGGAAAGGTCCACGTTCTTGGAACTAATGAACATCTATGTTAGTTTAACAGTTCCAAGTTCCTACAAATGAATAAAGTTTCACATTTTATAATGCTAAATTCTTATTGTGACGGTAAAGTATAAATATAGTTATAGTTGCAATTACAAATAATACATATACGAATTATTGAAAGCATAATCAACCATTACATGATAAAATTGCATATTAAGATTTTATATACAAGGATATTTCATACTGAAAAGTCTATTCAAACATGTTTAAATAAACCCTAACCCTAACATCCATGTTTATCATATCAAAAAAACAAAAAAAAAAAATACACCCTAAATTCTTAGACCTGGAAAAAAATTTATTTTTTTTAAAGTTGCACCAAAAAAATAATTGATTTAGTTTATTTCCATTCGAGTACTTTATAATAAATAATTGAAAAGGTCCATTAACGTTTTCAACTAAATTAATTAAAACACATGGAAGATTTAAAAAAAATTTTGCTTTCAATTAATAAGAAATTTAATAATAATTCTTTAACCATTTATATTTTATTGATCTTAAATATTTGATTGCATGCATATTTTTACAACACACTGGTCTCTTTACACACAAATGTCTGCTTTGTTTGGTATAAAGAAATTTTGACTCTCTTGCATTAGTATTGCAATTAGACATTTTCTCTCAAGTTCATTTTCATTTCAGAATTTTTGCTCTCAAGTTGATACTTGAACTATGCACATTGTACCAAGTTGATACCAAAACTTATACATTATATCAATTTTATCACAATTGAAAAATAATTCAATAAATTTAACCCTTTATATTTAAAAAATCCTATTAATCTACTTTATGTTCTTCTCTTAAATTATTTGTTATTTTCCTATAAATGTTATATCACATTCTTGGTATAAAAAAAGTTTAATAGAAGTTTGTTTATTTTTGAACTCACATTTACTCGGAATGCAGCTATTCCATTGTTGATTTGCAGAACGGTTAGAGATTGCTTAATTTGACAATATTTTAAAAAATAACTAAATTGATTGATTTTTCAAATATAAAAGGTTAAAAATTGAAATCTTTCTAATTATGACCATATTAATCCAAAGACGGTTAAAGCAAACTAATGCTCAGTCCATTGAATTCAACACCTTTCATTGTTGTAAGAGGTTTCAGTCTTGAACTTGATTAAATTCTTCCAAGACTTGTTGCTTTTTGAGGGGCAAGAAATCTGAATAGAATTTCTCTATTCTTTTCGGTGTCCCTATTTATGCCTTATACTAAAAAAATTAGATTTAGGGTTTAGGTTTAAGATTAAGATTTTGGATTAGAGCTTATAGAATTTGGGATATGTTGTATTTTTAGGGTTTTGATTTAAAATTTAGGGTTAATGCTTAAAATTTGATTTTTTTAGTGTTGGAGCAAAGAAAGTTTGATTAAAAGAGGCATAGGATTTTTGTTGAAGAAATCAATTGAAAGCATGTTCATTTAGACAAAAAATCCTTTGCCTCTAAGTATGCCCCTTTCTATGCCCACACTAAAAAATACTAAAAATTAAATTCTAAACCCTAACCTTAAATTCTACATCCTAAACCCTAAAAAGTAAAAAACTACACCCTACTGATAATTCCCTAGACCCTAACTTTAAACTCTAAATTTATTTTTTTAAAGTGGGGCACCAAAAAGAATATAATCAGGGCAGACGATTTCCATTCGTTTATTTATAGATGGCAAGGCATTGAACAGGTCCATTAACGTTTTCATTCATTAATTAAAACACATGGAAGATTTACCAAGACTGTTGTGATTGCTGAATTTTGAAGAAATCTTAATGAATCATTCTTTAACCACTCTATGTCTTGATCCTCATCCAATTTCAATCTTCCAATGCATGCATATTTTACAACGGAACTGGTCCTTTTTACACACCAAATGTCTGCTTTGTTTATTTAACTACTCTATTGACTCTCTTGCATTCAGAGTTGCAATGCTCCTATGTTTCTAGAGAAGGGTGAGGACCATTTTCATTTCACAATGTTTAATGTATCTTCCGTTTGTAAATTACAATTTGATACATCTTGTTCCTTCCACGATGTATAGTGTAAGGCCTAATATGCACTTCCTCAAGTATGACTCGATCTTGCGCACAAATCCTTCGTCCAAAGAATTTGCGGAACGGTTATGAGACAGAACTCACATTTACTCGGTTTTGCGCACAAATCCTTTGTCCAAAGAATTTGCGGAACGGTTATGAGATGTTCTTCGTGGTCATTTTCAGTTTTGAAATAGATCAGAATATCGTCAATAAATATCGTCCAAAGAATTTGCGGAACGGTTATGAGACAGAACTCACATTTACTCGGTCTTGCGCACAAATCCTTCGTCCAAAGAATTTGCAGAACGGTTATGAGATGTTCTTCGTGGTCATTTTCAGTTTTGAAATAGGTCAGAATATCGTCAATAAATATCACAGACAAAATGGTTTGAAAAATGGTTAAAACACATTGTTCATTAGGTCCATGAACGGTTAAAGCAAACTAAAGTATCAGTCCATTGCAAGATTCAATATCATATGCCCAACATAACATGCAGAGAGGTTTTATTATACAAACCTCTTTATTTTTATATTTTCAAACTCATAAAATACTAAATTCAACAAGAGAAACAAGTCAAACCTTATCCAGAAATTAATTAGCTACTACATAGGTTTCATGGAATATTTTACAAACATTCCTCTAGTTGTTATCCCACCAGAACCGGGACTGAAGTTGCTTAACTATATTCTCATCCAGCTGGAAGGCTTTGGCAAGAACATCGGGATTGATGGCCGGGTCTGAGCCGAACACTGCATTGGCAATGGTGATAACACCTGGGTTTTGGCTACTCAGCGCAGCAAAAGCAACTGCATTGGTGTTCCCTATGTTGAACTGGAAGTGAATGAGACCAACAGGGAACACAAAGACATCTCCGGGGTGCAGGACTTTGGTGAAGAGACGGTTCTCCGGGTTGGATGTAACAAAGCCAACGTAAAGGGTGCCTTCCACAACCACTAGAATTTCAGTGGCACGAGGGTGAGTGTGAGGAGGGTTTAGGCCACCGTAAGGTGCATAGTCAATTCGAACAAGAGAAATGCCAAGAGTGTTCAGTCCTGGAATTTGTTGAACATTGGCTTGAGTCACCATTGATCCTACTTGGTTTGATGTATTTCCTGGAATGTTGAGCCCTGCAAGAAAGAAGTTTTCTGGGACTGCAAGCTTTGGGTCCTTGCACAGCTTTCCATTGACAAAAACTGCATTAATGGAAAGAAAAAAAATATTACTACTTGGCTAATTCGGAACCAATATATTGCAAAGATAAAGTTTCAAAGAAAACAAAGAATTAAGGAACATACCACCATCTTTAGTATCATTAACTGCCACACAGAAATCCTGAAGAGGGCTGGGATCCGAAGCTGAGGCATGTTTGGAAGACATAGACAACAGAAGTACTAATGCTACAAGGAATTCAACACCTTTCATTGTTTCAAGTAACAGTCTTGAACTTGATTAAATTCTTCCAAGATTTGTTGTTTTTGAGGGGTAAGAAATCTGGTTAGAAAGCACGTCTTTTTATAGAAAGCAGGCACTGAACAGGTCCATTTTCATTCTTCAGTTACAACATATGAAAGATTTACCAAGTCTGTGGTGATTGCTGAATTTTAAAGAAATCTGAATGAATCATTCTTTAACCATTCTGTCTTGATTCTTCCCGTGCATGCATGCAAATTTTGCAACGGAACTGGTCCTTTTTACACACCAAATGTCTGATTTCTTTATTTAACTACTCTCTTGACTTTAAAAAACCAAATAAAATAACATACAATTGAGTAGCCTCTTTCACTATTTCAAAGTTGCAATGCTCCTATGTTTCTATAGAAGGGTGAAGACCATTTTCATTTCACAATATTTAATGTATCTTCCGTTTGCAAATTACAGATACGAATAAACCAATTCATAATCCACAATGGCAGTCCCTTTCACATATTAACGAAGAAATTAATTTCCTAGGATGGTTCAAATATGCTGGCATACTATTGTAAAAATGACTGTAAAATATGTCAAATTCTGTATTTGTAGAATCAGCAGCAAAGAGAATCTGCCCAGCACGTACAGTTTTAATGTTTTATGTTTAAACACTGCCAAATGGCTAACTGTTGTCAATAAAGCCGATTCTTATAATTTAATCATATTATATGGCCTTGGCAACCTTGGATATCTGCTAAAGTCAACGTTGGAATGGACCAAGTTATATGGAGTGCGACAAAAGACATAATTTAATGACAGAATTGACTACTTCCATGACAAAGATACTGATGTAAGCATATACAGGAAGTGGGATTTCGTTGTAGCAGTTGATGAACAATTCATCAGAAATGATGCAGATGACAGAGACTCGTTCAAACACTGTCATGTATAAATAGTCGTGTTCTCGACCAGAGTTTCCTCATCCCTTACCAAGCAATCAAACTTAGAAAAATTTACGCTAGCTTGAAAAATTACATCTGTAACAATGAAAAGTGCTCATTTCATCCTGGCATTATCTGTCTTGGCTCTGGCTTTTCCCTTTGCATATGCATCTGTTCCTAGCCCCCTCCAGGACTTCTGTGTAGCCATCAATGACCCCAAACATGGTGATATGTTTTGTTTTTTTTTTTTGGTCTCTTGTTTTGTTTCAAATAAATATAAAAATCTAAATCATTTTCATGGCATAATGGTATATATGGAAATAACACTCTCCTGTTTCTTTTCCCTCTTCCTTGGTGCAGTGTTTGTTAATGGGAAGTTGTGCAAGGACCCAAAGCTTGCCAAAGCAGAAGACTTCTACTATTCAGGGTTCAACAACCCCAGAAATACATCAAATCCAGTGGGATCAACGGTGACTCCAGTCAATGTTGCCCAAATACCAGGGCTCAACACTCTCGGCATCTCATTGGCTCGAATCGACTATGCACCTAATGGAGGCCTCAACCCCCCTCACACTCACCCTCGTGCCACCGAAATCCTACTCGTGGTTGAGGGCACACTCTACGTTGGCTTCGTGACATCCAACACCGATAATCGTCTCATTACAAAGGTGTTATACCCTGGGGACGTGTTTGTTTTCCCGGAAGGTCTGGTTCACTTTCAGTTCAATGTAGGGAACACCAATGCTGTTGCCTTGGCAGGTTTGAGCAGCCAGAATCCGGGTGTCATTACAATAGCCAATGCAGTGTTTGGGTCAAATCCGGCCATTAATCCTGATCTTCTTGTCAAGGCTTTTCAGTTGGACAAGAATGTGGTGAAAAATCTTCAGTCCAAATTTTAGGGTGTATGGTTTAGGTTTTAGGATGTAGAATTTAGGGTTATACTTTAAAATTTAATTTTTTAGTGTTTTTTAGTGTGGGGCATAGAAGGAGGCATGCTTAGGGGGCAAAGGATTATTGTTCGTCTGTCCCTTTTCGGTGTCTCTTTTTATGGCCAACACTAAAATATTAGATCCTAAGCCTTAACCTTAAACCCTAAACCTTAACCTTAAACCCTAAACCTTATATCCTACTCCTAGTACCATAAACCCTATGCCCTAAAAATATATCCTACTCCTAATTTTTTTTAGTATGAGACATAAATAGAGACAAAAAAAAGATAGAAACTTTTTATTCCCACTACAGTGTTTCACTTCAATACTACAAAATAAAAAAAAAAAATCAGTCCATAGATCATAGATGTGAACATTTTAATGAGAATCATTTTCCCCTTTCTTTAAAGTGATAATGCAATTCTTCTGAGACAAGTTTGGTGTGTTTGGTTTCTAATATAACCGTTTCAATGTAAGTGTGAACCTTAAATAGGTCTTTTCATATGTTATTCTAAGAAGTGAGTACTTAGTTCAAAAATAAAGAAAATGATTCAAAACACGGAATTTTGTAGGGCTTGTTAAAGACATACTCTGTTTACTAGCATTCTCAATAGCTGAGAATGATGAAAATCGCCTGCACCTTAACATGCCTCTATTTATGTCTAATACTAAAATTAGAGTTTAGGTTTAGGATTTAAGGATAGGGTTAGGGTTTAAGGTATAGAAAATTTAGGGTATAATGTATTTTTTAGGGTGTAGAGTTTAGGATTTGAAATTTAAGGATATGGTTTATAATTTAATTTTTAAGTGTTTTTTTAGCATAGGGCATAAAAAGGGACATGCTTAGGGGCAGATGATTTTTGTTCTCTAAGGATGGCTATTGTGCATCACCGTAGTTTATAGTTAGAAACGGAACCAAAATTGAAGATCGGGGTGTCAAATAATAAAGAAATTAGTTCACTATGAGATTGGCCATTGTGCAATACCGTCCTTTTATCTTCACTACTAAAAATAATTTAGTCAAGGCTAGAAAATAATAAACCAAAATAAAGTATTACATTAGATTTCATATCATATACCCAAAATAACATGCAGAGAGGTTTTAATATGCAAACCTCTTTATTTATATTTTCAAACTCATGAAATACTAAATTCAACACGAGAAACAAGTCAAACCTTGTCCAGAAATTAACCATCTAGTACACAGGTTTCATGGAATATAGAAATATTCCTCTAGTTGTTATCCCACCAGAACCGGGACTGTAGTTGTTTAACTATATTCTCATCCAGCTGGAAGGCTTTAGCAAGAACATCGGGATTGATGGCCGGATCTGAGCCGAACACTGCATTTGCAATGGTGATAACACCTGGGTTTTGGCTACTCAGCGCAGCAAAGGCAACTGCATTGGTGTTCCCTATGTTGAACTGGAAGTGAATGAGACCAACAGGGAACACAAACACATCTCCCGGGTACAAGACTTTGGTGAAGAGACGGTTCTCCGGGTTGGATGTAACAAAGCCGACGTAAAGGGTGCCTTCCACAACGACTAGAACTTCTGTGCCACGAGGGTGAGTGTGAGGAGGGTTTAGGCCACCGTAAGGTGCATAGTCGATTCGAACAAGAGAAATGCCAAGAGTGTTGAGTCCAGGAATTTGTTGAACATTGGCCTGAGTCACCATTGATCCAACTTGGTTTGATGTATTTCCTGGAATGTTGAGCCCTGCAAGGAAGAAGTCTTCTGGGACTGCAAGCTTTGGGTCCTTGCACAACTTTCCATTGACAAAGACTGCATTAATGGAAAGAAAAAATATTACTACTTGGCTAATTCGAAACGAATATTTTGCAAAGATGAAGTTCAAAGAAAACAAAGAATTAAGGAACATACCACCATCTTTGGTATCATTGATTGCTACACAGAAATCCTGGAGAGGGCCAGGATCCGAAGCTGAGGCAAGTTTGGGAGGCAAAGTCAAGAGGACTAATGCTACAAGGAATTCTACACCTTTCATTTTTGTAAGTAACAGTCTTGAAGTTGATTAAATTATTCCAAGATTTGTTGCTTTTTGAGGGGTGAGAAATCTGGTTTGAAAGCATGTCTATTTATAGATAGCAGGTACTGAACAGGTCCATTATTGTTTTCATTCTTCAATTACAACATCTGGAAGATTTCCCAAGTCTGTGCTGATTGCTGAGTTTTTAAGAAATCTGAATGAATGAATGAATCATTCTTTAACCACTCTATGTCTTGATCCTCATTCAATATCAATCTTCCCATGCATGCATATTTTGCAAAGGAACTGGTCCTTTTATTTACACACCAAATATCTTATTTGTTTATTTAACTACTCTACTGACTTAAAAAAACAAATAAAATAACATCCAATTGAGTAGTCTTGCACTATTTCAAACTTGCAATGCTCCTATGTTTCTAGATAATGGTGAAGATTAATTAATATATCTACAACGTTTATATCAGATCAAATATGCCGGCATGCTAGTGTAAGAATGACTGTAAAATTTGTCAAACTCTGTATTCCGATAAGCAGCAGCAAAGAGAATCTGCCCAGCACCTACAGTTTTATGTTTAAACACTGCCAAATGGCAAAATGTTGTCAACAAAGCCTATTGTTATTATTATAATCAAATTAAATGGCCTTGCCAACCTTGGGTATCTGCTAAAGTCGACGTTGGAATGGACCAAGTTATATGGAGTGCTACAAAAGACATAATTTAATGACAGAATTGACTACTTCCATGACAAAGATACTGATGTAAGCATATATAGGAAGTGGGATTTTGATGTAGCAGTTGATGAACAATTCATCAGAAATAATGCACAAGACAGAGACTAGTTCAAACACTCTCATGTATAAATAGTGGTGTTCTCGACCAGAGTTCCTCATCCCTTACCAAGCAATCAAACTTAGAAGAATTTAAGGTAGCTTGGAAAATTACATTTGTAACAATGAAAAGTGCTCATTTCATCCTGGCTTTATCTGTCTTGGCTCTGGCTTCCCCCTTTGCAAATGCATCTGATCCTAGTCCCCTCCAGGACTTCTGTGTATCCATCAATCACCCCAAGGGTGCTGGTATGTTTTGATTTTTTGTCTCTTTTTGTGTTTCAAATACATATAAAAATCCAAAATAATTTCATTCGTGCAGTGTTTGTCAATGGAAAGTTTTGCAAGGACCCAATGCTTGCCAAAGCAGAAGACTTCTACTATTCCGGGCTCAACATTCCCAGAAACACATCAAATCCAGTGGGATCAACCGTGACTCCTGTCAATGTTGCCCAAATACCAGGGCTCAACACTCTCGGCATCTCATTGGCTCGAATTGATTATGCACCTAATAGTGGCCTCAACCCCCCTCACACTCACCCTCGTGCCACCGAAATCCTACTTGTTGTGGAAGGTACACTCTACGTTGGCTTCGTGACATCCAACACCGATAATCGTCTCATTTCAAAGGTGTTATACCCTGGAGATGTGTTTGTTTTCCCACAAGGTCTGGTTCACTTTCAGTTCAATGTGGGGAAAACCAATGCTGTTGCCTTCGCTGGTTTGAGCAGCCAGAATCCGGGTGTCATTACAGTAGCCAATGCAGTGTTTGGATCAAATCCGGCCATTAATCCTGATCTTCTTGTCAAGGCTTTCCAATTGGACAAGAATGTGGTGAAAAATCTTCAGTCCAAATTCTGGTGGGATAACAATTAGGTTGTGCAGCCAAAAAAATTTATCATCATATGTAGTTGGATTCAAGTCGGAGATTTGTTGGAATAATGTTTCATCTGTTTCCTGTTTCTTCTTTATAGTAGTACTTTATATTTTTTGAAGACGATAAATAAGAAAGGGGTTTGGTCATGTAGTCATGTACCCATAAGCCTCATCTCATTGTTAAGTAATGAAAATTATTATCGTCACTTTTATTTTTGTTTTTATTCTTTTTGTCAAAAGTAAAATACGTAAATGCCCTTAAAACTTTTCAAATTAACATAGTATCTTTGTAAATATGTAATTTCTTATTGGGTGGGTCTTTCCCAAATAATTAAGAATTTTGAGGGTTAAATTGAATACAAAGGGTATCACTTACTCCACTCATTTATAGGTCGGGCCTATTAACATATCAGCTCAACAACAAGTCGGTTCATTTGCAGGTTAGACCAATTAACATGTTGTGTTGATAATAAGTTGGATAAAATTGGATATCGAATCCTTTCAAGTTAGTTTTAATGGATATTTTTCAGGTTAATTCCAGATTCAGGTTCATATTAGGTCGGGTGCAGGTCTGGTTCGGTTATCACATTATCGTATTCAATTCAGGTTCGAGTCGCTCTCAGGTCTGGTTCATATCAAAAATCGGGTCCAACTTTGGTCCTGGTCAACATCAGGTCAGACTTGGATCGAGTTCGGCTAATCACTAGCTCGGGTCACAACCAGTTCAGACTAGAGCCAGTTTCAATCAAGTTTTCAGGCGGGTCCAATTTTTTAGACCCCTAGTGATAGTAGAGCAAGTGATTCAAATTTGGTCAAAATAGACTTGAAATGAAGGAGAGATTCAAAAAATAAAAAAAAATGTACAAATTTGAGGGGCTAAATTGTAAAAAGTGAATTTATTTTTCAAAAAATGGAATTGAATCTACTTAAATATTCTATAATGGTTTAGGAGTACAAGGTTCAGAATTTGATCAAAATAGGAGGAACCAAAGAAATAAGGAAATAAACAAGCCTGGTTCTTGCGATAATGGATGGAAGACAGACAGCCACCCTGTATGCAAGTAACCTTCCGCCGGCATTACATTGGGACAAAAAAATTTAGAGTGACATTGCTGCGGTTCATTCCAGATTTATTTTTCTATCTGGGAAGTGGTTTTCTGAAGATCCGGTGTCTGTGTTTATTAATGTGCATGCCCCCTGTGATGTTGCGAGTCAATCTTCTTTATGGGAGGAGTTGGCGTTCTCAATCAAATTGGTTTGTGGGAAGTGACTTTAACCGGGTGAGAAACAAAAGCGAGAGGAGCAGTTGTGTGTGTTCAATTTTCGGTTCGAAATAGTTCAATAACTTCATAAAGAGATGTAATCTATTTGATGTTCCATTGGTGGAGAAAATTTACATGGTTTGGTCCCAAAAATAGGAGTAACCTCGATAGACTATGGTTAGGGCCGACCTTAGGCTTTTGGTGGCCCAGGGCGAGAACCTACAAATTAGACTCTAAATTAGGGTCGTATCGCGTTTATTACGGTTGGTGACATAACAATTGTTATTTCGGCAATTGCGAGTCTCGCGGTTGTAAACTTTTTTAATAACATATGCTATTGTGGATAGGGGTGGGCAAAAGTCGACTTGACTCGAAAAAACCAAATTATTCAACTCGACTTGATGCGAAAAACTTGACTCGTCTTGACTCGAAAAAAAATTCAAATAAAGTTTGAGTTATAAAATAAAAATTCGAATAACTCAAAATTTTTAGTAACTAGTTGATCAATTTTCAAGTTCGAGTTGAGTCCCTCAATTCTGTATGATATATCCATCACATACGAAGAAATATATGTGTATTGTATATGGTTATAGAAAGTCGTTTAAATTGAAACTAATTAGTATCACAACATTATAAATGTTTACAATTAAATTTGAACAGAAACTCGAACAACTCAACTCGACTGAAAAATTTCAAATAAAGTTTGAGTTATAAAATAAGGCTGATCAACTCAACTAACTCAAATTTTTTTTACTTGACTCGATCGAATGCTCACCCCTAATTATGGACATAACGGTTGCAGGTATCACAGTTTTGGATGGTGTCGTTACCACCATATAATGGTCGTTGTTGCAGTTACATACCGTTATTTAAATTCATGTCCTTAATAACAAGTATTGAAAAAAAGTAAATTTTAAGAGTATGTCGATCATAACAAGTATTGAAAAAAAAAAATTTAAGAGTACTGCTCGTAATAACATATATTGGAAAAAATTGGGCTCCTAATAACAAGTATTAGAAAAAATAAGTTTTAAGAGCAGACCTCTAATAATAAATATTGTAAAAAAATTAACCCTTATTAATAAGTATTGAAAAAATTGAATTCCTAATAGTAAGTATTAAAAAATTGGCTCCTTAACAACAAATATAATTCAAAAAAATCATTACGAACCTTTTCTAAGCGTTGAGCCTGGGCGGGCAACCTTGTTGTCCTGATTACGTTGGAGGAACATTGGATACAGGCAAATTCGGATCTCTACTTGTTGGGGGCTTCAACGATCTGTCTCGGATCACATTCCGATTAGGTGGAGGATTGGGGTCCTAGACCTTTAAGTTTGTTAATGCTTGGCTCTCTAGAGACGGATGCATAAAGATTATCAAGGACGTGATGGGAGATTTAAATAATGCCGAGTGTGATCTCTTTGCCAAGTTAAAAAAAAAAGAGTGAAGGATGCTTTGAATATGTGGAACGAGGTTTTCTGCTAGGATCTTAATAAAAGAGCACAAGCCCTAGAAAAGAAAATTAATGAAATTGAAGATAGTGGAAACGATGGCAGCTTGGATTTGAATAAACAAGAGGAATTGAAACAGTGTAACTACAATTATGGGGTGCTTTGAAAGCTTAGGAAGAATTATGGCGACAGAAAGCTAGGATGAAATGGTTGAATCATGGGGATTCAAACACGACTTTCTACCACAGGGATGTCAAGATTCGGGCAACGTGGACACAAGCACAACCCGTGAATCGTACCATTGTCCAATATGTCAGAAGGATGTCATTTTAATATGAAAAATACTTTGACACACAAGTTTGTGTAAACTTTAGTTTATATCAGCCTTTTAATTTTAGGGTTTAGAGATTTAGGCTATAGTTTAGGGGTTAGGTTGTAGGACGTAGAATTTAAAGTTTATGGTTTAAGGTTTAGATTTTAGGGTGTTAGAGCTAGAGATTTAGGTTTTAAATTTTATAGCTTAGATGTGAAGAGTTGTGTAAAAAAAATTTACACAGCTTGTATATCAAAATATAACCCTTTTAATATATGGAAAATACTTTGATACACAAGCTTGTGTAAATTTTAGTTTACATAAGACTTTTAATTTTAGGGTTTAGAGATTTAGTGTAACACCCCAAAATCGGGCCTAGTCGGAATTCAATTTCGGCAACAAAAAATTTTATATCAAAAAGTCAAACTAGCGTTGACCCTTGACCAAGTAGTCAATTATTGAAATATTTAATTCCAAATCTGTATTGTTATTGATCAAGGACCTTATTGCAAACATTGAACTTGTTTAGTGACTAAATTGAGAAAATTAGAAGTTGGGGGACAAAAGCATGAAGTTTGGGAAGTTGAAGGACTAATTAAGTAATTAGCCCCTTCAAGCCACGCGGAATGCCAAAAAATGGCTTCCTTCATTGTTGGGTTTGCTAAAGCCTAAATTGGAATTAGCAATTGAAGAATTTTTTTTTAAAAAAATAGTGATTACTTACCCGGTCAATTCCTAAGCCTACACCTTATATCCATCTTTATATTCTTCTTTTAACCACTTAAGCAAGCACCTCCGTTGGAGGGTGATCCAAGCTTAATTTTCTTAAGTTTCTTAAATCTAATTTGTAGGTATCGATCGGGTAAGCAATAATCCCCTATTGGTTCATCGATTCCATAACTTAATCTATATTTAATTTTAAGTTCAAGAATCAAGAACCTTAGGTGTAACGACACGGGTTTTGGAACCCAAGCGTCGGGTTAAACCGAGGCATGGGCCTCGTGTTTGGGTTATGTTGTTGGGCATATTAAACCCTTTTTAGGATTGTTTTGGGCTTGAGTTTTGGGGTTATAAAGAGGGGCTTTATGGTAATTTCACAAGTAAGGAAAAGATGAGAGGGGGAGTTATGAGCTGCAGGTTTTGTGTAAGATGATGAAGTTATGTTGTCCCCAAAAGCTTCTCCCACCATCTTCATCTTCTCTTCATTAGTGTTGGAAGAGAAAAACTCCATCTTTGTTGGTTTTGAGTTGAAATCTCGGATTGAGGAAGAAGTGAAAGTTGTTAAGGAATCAAGGATCTACAATCCAAGGTAAGTTTTGTGGGAAATGGTAGAGGTTGAGGTTTAGTGGGGTTTTAGGGTGAGAACGGGAATGGTGTTTTTAATCCAATTTCTTGTTGTTGAATCATCCTTTGAGCTATCTTTTAACCCCTCATCAACATTGTAACTTGTTTACAACATTTCCTTGTAGTTCAAGAGGTTGGGGAGCATTCAAAGGCCCAAGGGAAGAATAAGGCTTGAGGTGGAGTTTGGGGTTCCTTTTTAGCTTGTAGTTTGAGGTTAGTACACTTCTAACTTCTATGTGTTCATGTGCATCATCATTTTGGTATGTGTTGCTTGATATATGATGTTTTGATAATTTAGAGCTTGGATGATCAACAATGGTGAATCTTGTAATTGTTGATGTTTAAGGGTAAAAATGGCTAGAAACTCACCTAATGACTTTAAATAACGTGTAGGAACGTTTTAGGACTTAACCATGGTGGTTGAGGGGGGGTTTGGCACAATCCCGAGCTCCAGGTTTCGAAATTGAGGCTCAAGTACCGGTACGGGGTGGTTGCATATCAGTACTCCTTCGTATCTCAGGGGTCCAGTTGTGAGAGGCGTACCAGTACGCCTCTCCGTGTATCGATACCCCTCGTTAGAGGAGAATTCTAGTGAGGCTTGGATGTACCTGTACGCTAGGGGTGTATCGGTACCCACTGTTGCATTGCCTAGAAAGGCTTTATGTACCGGTACGCTATGGTAGGCGTATCGGTACGAAAAGGATCGGTATAGGGTGATCCAGTACCGATATAGGGTATCGGTACGGAATGAAGCGTATCGGTACAGGGCAAAGGCCGATTTCTTTCGAACCTAAATGGCGTATCGGTACTCAGCAGGGAGTATCGATACCTAGAGAGGAGTACCGATACTCACTTTAGAGTATCAATACTCGCTGGGCAATCTGCCCAAGTTTTTACGTTTTGAGTTTGGGGTTCTATAAATTGTGACAAAGGTTCTAATGGGTCTCTTATGATATAAAATGACTGTTAAAATAGAGAATGCATGTTCCTCTTTGCTTATATGGACTAAATGGCTAATTGAGTATTGAAATAAAGGTAAATTGCTTGGTAAGCGAGTCTTTAGGGATCCTTGGTGGATCAGTTGTAGTTGTGCCGGGTAAGGGCACTTGTTTGGTTATAAGTCCTTGTTTGATGGGATCCGGATACCCAGTGAGTGAGTGTTGCAACATATGAAGGTCATCCGATATGAGATTCCGGATGATGATATTTTCTCGATGCGAGATTCTGAGCCCCGCTCGATGTGAGATTCCGAGCGAAAACTCGAAGTGAGATTCCGAGTATACTGCTCGATGCGAGATTCTGAGCAGCTCGATGTGAGATTCTGAGCATGGGTGGGTCTCCCCGTGTCGGGTGACATTGGGCCTCACTCCTGGTTTGTTTACCTTTATGTTGTTGTTGAGGTGTTGTTTGCTTATAGCATGTGTTTAGGCGGTTATAGTAGCGCCATTGATTTATCCTATCTTGGCATCATATTTTATAGCATGCTCTTAATTATGATTCACCTGAAGCATGGTCGAGTGTTTGTGTATCCAGTGAGCTTTGTTAGCTCAGCGTTCGGAATCGTTGTTTGCGTTCGCAGGTTGATAGATAGTTCGAGCGTAGCAGAGCACCATCGAAGCGAGGATCTAGCATTGCCCTTTTGGCAGAGTACAAGTACTTAGATGTAGTGGGATATGTATTCGTATGACCCTACGTATTTGTAACTCTATTTGATTTAACTTGTATTGGTCAAATGTTTTATTACTATATCTAGAGCTCCTTTAACTATTTTGAATGTTTTTAAGTAAACATGGATTTTAATGCTTTGGTTATGACATGTTTGGATGTATGAGATTGATTTTACTGGTTTTTAAAAGCGAAAATTTTTATGGGAGTGGTTTGGGCTTGTGGCCCAATTACAGCATCTGGGTCGAGGGTGTTACATTAGGAATTTTCTAGGAATATCAAGGCTCAATCTCTATTGTTTTTCATAGCTAATAAGTTGTTATGAATATATTATTGATATTGAAATCCTTGTGATTTCTATTTCTTTTGTAGTCCAAGAGAATCAAGGTGAAGAATCACCAAATTCAGCAAATTCCAACAAGTCAAAGAACAAAGGAATTGTAACTTGGGAGCCCTAAAAGCTTTGGGAGTGTCGATAAGTGTAGTCGGAGTCTCGAGATTGGCTAGGTGCCTTTCTCGATTTCATTGTATTGGTCTGTTATATTTCCATCATTGATATCAAGGTATGATTACATCGAAACCTTTTAGGAGGTATCATTAGTAAGCTTTGGTAAGCCTATTGCATTGACATGTTGATTATTGACTCATTGTATTGTTATTGATATCATTGCAATATTGTTAAAGGTCATATTGATCATTGTACACCGTTATTGATATATTGATATTGTCATTGCTACCGTTATTGTTATTGGCCTAGTTATCGAATCTTGGATACGAATGGACATTGGATACAATTGGCATGCCATAGAATTCATGAGCTCATTGGTACGGAGTGGACTACGGTCCTTGAGCTGAGGCTCTATTTGGCGATGTTGGCGGGATGTGTTGGTTTTGGTCCTATTGGCGATGTTGGAGGATATTGACCATTCGTTGTTGGCGATGTTCGTTGGGAATTCGTGTATCCACTATCACATGTCGATCCAAGGGTTAAACTATTGAAGTTGTTGTTAAAACATGGTTTGAGATGCATTTATGTTGATATACATGTCATTGATATTGTCGGTATTAATTTCATTATTGTTGACTACCTCACTAGGCTATATAAGCCTAACGCATCTCATTCCCATACTTTTTTAGGTTAAAGAGGGCATCGGGTTAAGGATCAGAGCTAGGAGTGTTTTTGGGAGCAAGTCACACAAATTTCATGTATTAAAACTTTATTTTTAAACTCCTAGTATGGTGGCATAGGGTCTAGACATGTTAGTTTGGCCCCATTTTGTGTGTACATATTGCCCACTATGTTGAAAAAGGATAATATAAGGATTATGGTATGTTAAATGTTTGTAAATTGGTAAAGACGACCTATAAGGCTCTAACAAGTGAAAACATAGTAAATGGATTCAAAATGGTATGAAATTTGACATGATCATAGATTTAGAGCTCACAAACTTGCCTGTAAAATTTGGTAATCATTGAACAAAGATAAGGCTCTTAACTTGATTAAAAACCAAACTAAATCTGTCATTATAGACTCTATCATACCGATACGGGTGATGGCGTATCGGTACGAGCATGCATTATTGGTCACAAATTAAAGGGCATATCGATACTGCTATAGGCGTATCGATACTTATTTTTGTCATTGAAATTTCCAATTAGCTGGGTATTGGTACGGGTTTAGGGTGTACCGATCCCTTCCCTCATATAGACAGCCTCGTACCGGTACGACTATAGGCATATCGGTACACCCTTTTGTTACTAAAATATGAGTATTGAAATAAGACCTACGTACCGATACAGTATCGGTACGTGCCTAAATTTAACTATTTTTAATGGTCATTGTAGCGTATCGATACGGTAGGACCCGTATCGGTACAATCTTTTGAATTTGTAAAACCTTTAAGTAATGTTAGACATAGCGTATCGATACGGGGTATCTCGTAACGGTAAGACCCTCATTCATTGTAACGGTAATAACGGTCATGACCCAGGTGTACCGATACGCCCCTTTCGAGTAACGGTACTGATACAGGTAAATTAGTTAAGGGTTGAATAACAAGTTTTAAAATCTTATAAAATGGTTACTAAAGTTTAAAAGGACTAATGGAAGAAGTGAATTCCAAATTCACTGAAATTTTGCACACAAGATGCTTATGCATTGAATTTCTCATTGGTAACCTTAATTTTTAATTAATCCTTGAAATTTACCAAAATTGCAAATTAGTCCCTAAAATCAAAAAAAGTTGCAGAATGGTCCTTAGTCATAACCTGATCAAGTTATATTGATATACTGTTTTCTATTGCACTAAAAAGATGATCTTAATTCACCGTTCATCGCTCAAGTCATCGTAATTATCGATCTGATCATCGTATTGTTCACCGATAACACTTTTCGATCCAAATTCCTACCAGACCGGGAAGGAGGTGTTACATTTAGGTTGTTGTTTTAGGTTTAGGGGTTTAGGTTGTAGGGCATAGAGTTTGAGGTTTATGGTTAGAATTTAGAGTTTACGGTGTTAGGGCAAGGGATTTAGGTTTTTAACTTGTATAGCTTAAATATAAAGTTGTGTATCAAAATATAACCCTTAATATATAATCTTCTATACATGTTATTTTTATAATAAATTAGAATAAAGTAAGTTATTTTAGTAGTGTTTCTCTTCATTACTTTTTTGAATAAGTAGTGAATAGAAACACTACTAAAAGTAAATTGGTCCACGCTAGTAAATAAGAAAGCAATATAACGTATTAGTCCATTGCAAGATTTCACATCACATGACCAAAACAAGATGCAGAGAGGTTTTAATAAGCAAACCTCTTTTATTCTTTATATTTTCAACTCATGAAATACTAAATCCCAGGAGAGAAACAAGGCAAACCTTATCCAGAAAATAATTAGCTAGTACATAGTTTTCATGGAATTTAGAAATATAATATTCTTCTAGTTGTTATCCCACCAGAACCGGGACTGAAGTTGCTTAACTATATTCTCATCCAGCTGGAAAGCTTTGGCGAGAACATCGGGATTGATGGCCGGGTCTGAGCCGAACACTGCATTGGCAATGGTCATAACACCTGGGTTTTGGCTACTCAGCGCAGCAAAGGCAACTGCATTGGTGTTCCCTATGTTGAACTGGAAATGAATGAGACCAACAGGGAACACGAACACATCTCCGGGGTACAGGACTTTGGTGAAGAGACGGTTCTCCGGGTTGGATGTAACAAAGCCGACGTAAAGGGTGCCTTCCACAACGACTAGAACTTCTGTGCCACGCGGGTGAGTGTGAGGAGGGTTTAGACCACCGTAAGGTGCATAGTCAATTCGAACAAGAGAAATGCCAAGGGTGTTAAGTCCAGGAATTTGTTGAACATTGGCCTGAGTCACCATTGATCCTACTTGGTTTGATGTATTTCCTGGAATGTTGAGCCCTGCAAGGAAGAAGTCTTTTGGGACTGCAAGCTTTGGGTCCTTGCACAACTTTCCATTCACAAAAACTGCAGTAATGGAAAGAAAAAATTATTACTACTTGTCTACTTGGAAAAGAATATATTGCAAAGATGATGTTTCAAAGAAAACAAAGAATTAAGGAACGTACCACCATCTTTAGTATCATTAACTGCTACACAGAAATCCTGAAGAGGGCTGGGATCCGAAGCTGAGGCATGTTTGGAAGACAAAGCCAACAGGACTAATGCCACAAGGAATTCAACACCTTTCATTGTTGTAACAGTCTTGAAGTTGATTAAATTCTTCCAAGATTTGTTGCTTTTTGAGGGGTGAGAATTCTGGTTTAAAGCATGACTATTTATAGATAGCAGGCACTGAACAGGTCCATTATTGTTTTCATTTTTCAATTACAACATATGGAAGATTTACCAAGTCTGTGCTGATTGCTGAATTTTAAAGAAATCTGAATGAATCATTCTTTAACCACTCTGTCATGATTCTTCCCGTGCATGCATGCAAATTTTGCTACGGAACTGGTCCTTTTTACACAACAAATGTCTGATTTCTTTATTTAACTACTCTGTTGACTTTAAAAAAAACAAATAAAATAACATCCAATTGAGTAGCCTCTTGCACTATTTCAAAGTTGCAATGCTCCTGTGTTTCTAGAGAATGGGGAAGACCATTTTCATTTCACAAATCTATCTTCTGTTTGCTAACTACAATTTAACCAAACATACACGTTTGTATCTCAGATTGAACTGTTTACGTGAGATAAAACAACAAGCATTGAATATTTCAAACTAGCATTTCTTGCAAATACTTCTTATTACTAAATCATGCTATTTTCTATGAATTAGTTAACACTTCTCCAAGGTGGTTAGTAAGCCGTAGATCGATTCATAATCCATAATGCCAGTCTCTTTCACATTTTAACCAAAAAATTAATTTGCTCGGTTGGTTCATGAAACTATGTCTAAGTCTAGAATTTGAATCCACTAATTTGTTCAAAGCTCGGTGGTAACTATGAACTGTTTTCTTCTTATGCAGAATTTTCTCTGGTTTCTTTTATACAGTTTTTATTTCTGTTTTCCAATGAACTGTGTTTCAGTTTTGATGCTAGTTTTGCTAGCAAAATATCATTAATAAAAAAAATCCGGCATCCTATTGTAAGAATGACAGTAAAATATGTCAAGTTCTGTATTTGGATAAGCAGCAGAAAAGAGAATCTGCCCAGCACGTACAGTTTTATGTTTAAACACTGCCAAACGGCAACATGTTGTCAACAAAGCCTATTGTTATTATTTTAATCATATTATACGGCCTTGGCAACCTTGGATATCTGCTAAAGTCAACCTTGGAATGGACCAAGTTATATGGAGTGCTACAAAAAACATAATTTAATGACAGAATTGACTACTTCCATGACAAAGATACTGATGTAAGCATATATAGGAAGTGGGATTTCGATGTAGCAGTTGATGAACAATTCATCAGAAATAATGCACAAGACAGAGACTAGTTCAAACACTCTCATGTATAAATAGGGGTGTTCTCGACCAGAGTTCCTCATCCCTTACCAAGCAATCAAACTTAGAAGAATTTAAGGCAGCTTGGAAAATTACATTTGTAACAATGAAAACAGCTCATTTCATCCTGGCTTTATCTGTCTTGGCTCTGGCTTACCCCTTTGCAAATGCATCTGATCCTAGTCCCCTCCAGGACTTCTGTGTAGCCATCAATCACCCCAACGATTCTGGTATGTTTTTTTTTTTTTTTGTCTCTTTTTGTTTTTCAAATACTTATAAAAATCCAAAATAATTTCATGGCAGATTGATATGCTATATGTAAATCACATTCTTATTCTTTTTCTCTTCATTCGTGCAGTGTTTGTCAACGGGAAGTTTTGCAAGGACCCAAAGCTTGCCAAAGCAGAAGACTTCTACTATTCAGGGCTCAACATCCCCAGAAACACATCCAATCCAATGGGATCAACCGTCACTCCAGTCAATGTTGCCCAAATACCAGGGCTCAACACTCTCGGCATCTCATTGGCTCGAATCGACTACGCACCAAATGGAGGCCTCAACCCCCCTCACACTCACCCTCGTGCCACCGAAATCCTACTCGTTGTGGAGGGCACACTATACGTTGGCTTCGTGACATCCAACACCGATAATCGTCTGATTACAAAGGTGTTATACCCTGGGGACGTGTTTGTTTTCCCAGAAGGTCTGGTTCACTTCCAGTTCAATGCGGGGAAAACCAATGCGGTTGCCTTCGCTGGTTTAAGCAGCCAGAATCCAGGTGTCATTACAATAGCCAATGCAGTGTTTGGATCAAAACCGCCCATAAATCCTGATCTTCTTGTCAAGGCATTTCAATTGGACAAGAATGTGGTGAAAAATCTTCAGTCCAAATTCTGGTGGGATAACAATTAGGACGTGCAGCTAAAAATCATATGTACTTGGATTCAAGTTGGTAATTTTTTAGAATAATGTTTCATCTGTTTCCTGTTTCTTTTTTATATATTGTTAGAGATAGCCGTTAGTCTAGGTTGTTAAACTCTTCACAGAAGTTAGTTATTCTGTTAAGCTATCCTTCATCACCTTTGTATTACTATTTAAGATAGATGATTGTCATTATGTATTCATTCGATTTCATTCTGAATAAAAGATATCTCTCAATCTTTCTTTCATGGTATCAGATGTTATTTCAAGATTAGCTTTCGAATCTTTCAGTTTTCTTTTTTGTTCCTTCTCAGTTTTTTTTTCCATTAATTTCTTTCTGCCATGGGTGATATTGGTCTAAACGATCAGTTCAACAATGGTGAAATCTTTACTATTTGCATCAATCTGATAACCCTGGCATGCTTTTGGTTACTCAACCCCTTGCCAATGACAATTATAACAATTGGAGGCGTTCCATGCTTATGGCTCTATCTGCCAAAAATAAGCTTGGCTTTGTAGATGGATCGATTCCGGCTCCTTCTTCAACAATTTAGAATTTTTCTGCTTGGACAAGGAAAAATAACCTTGTCAATTCTTGGCTTCTAAATTTTGTCTCAAAAGATATAGCAGCCAGCCTCCTTTATCATTCGACAGCTGCTGATATTTGGAAAGATCTTGAAGATCGCTTTCAACAGAACAATGGCCCAAGAATTTTTCATTTGCGCAAGAAACTTGGAGAATTAGTTCAAGGTCAATTGTCTGTAAGTACTTACTATATACTCAACTGAAAATCCTTTGGGATGAATTGCTATATGTCAAGCCTGTTTGTACTTGTTCTCACTGTAATTGTGATGGGTTCGCAAAATGATTGAAGAACAACAAAAAGAACATGTATGCAAATTTTTATGGGTCTCAATGAATCTTTTGCCCATGTTAGAGGTCAAATTTTGTTAATAGACCCTCTGCCTTCTATCACTAAGGTGTTTTCCTTAGTTGCTCAAGAAGAAAGTCAAAGAATTATTAGGATGACTAATCCTATAACTAAAACTGTTTGTTCTGTTAAAGCTATGGGTAATCAACGCAAGAATCGACCTCAATGTAGTCATTGTGGATTTGTTAGGACATATTAAAGATAAATGTTATAAGCTTCATGGTTACCCTCCTGATTTTGTTTCTCGTACAAAGCATAATTCGAGTAATCTGGCTCGTGCTAATGCTAATATTGATGTCTCTTCCTCTCAAGAACAGAATGTCAGTTCTTCTAATGATTCTTTGAGTGTTAATCAGTGTCAACAGCTAATAGCTATGCTTACGAGACAATTACAGGCTGCTTCTGCTTGTTCTTCTGATAATTCTTCTATATCCGTTAATCTTGTGATGCAAGGTAAGTCTTTATTTTATGTTAACAATTTTAGTTTTACTACTGATCTGGCGCTTCTAGACATGTTTGTCATTCACAAGAACTTTTTGAATCTTTAACTCCTATTACAGGTGGTAACATTATGCTTCCCAACAAGACAATTGTTTCTGTTCAGTTTTCTGATAACATCAGGATTTCTTCTCAGCTTATTCTTAAGGATGTTTTATATGTTCCACATTTTAGTTTTAATCTCATTGTTGTAAGTTGTTTATTAAAAGATTTTGATATTAGTGTGTTATTTGGCAATAATTGTTGTTTGATTCAGAACCTTTGGCAAGTGATTGAGAAGGGTGATCTTCATCAAGGCTTGTTTTTGCTTCGATCTTCAACAAGTTCTCCGTCCTCTACAGCTATTGTCAATAACACAAGTTTTGTTTCTAATTCTTGGCATGAGCGTCTTGGTCATCCTAGCTCTCGTGTTTTACATTTGTTGAAAGATGTTTTACATTTTTCTGTTGGTAAACATTGTAATGATCCTTGTCAAGTTTGCCCTTTGGCTAAACAGCAACGAATTCCCTTTCCTTTGTCTATTTCTCGAGCTTCATGTCCTTTTGAATTGATTCATTGTGATGTTTGGGGACCTTTTAAGCATCCAACTTATAATAATCAACATTTCTTTTTAACTTTAGTAGATGACTACACCAGATCCACATGGACTTTTTTATTAAAACATAAATTTAAAGTACACTCTATCATTCCCCAACTTTATTGCTATGATTCATAAATAGTTTGGTTTTGATTTAAAATCTTTTTGATCTGACAATGCTCCTGAGCTTCAGTTTACAGATTTATTTGCAAGGTTAGGTATCACTCGTCAATTCTCATGCGTTGAAACACCACAACAGAATGCCATAGTGGAAAGAAAGCATCAACATCTCTTAGCAGTTGCGCGTGCTCTTTTCTTTCAATCCAAAGTACCTTTACGTTTTTGGGGTGAATGTATTCTAACTGCAACACATATTATTAATCGTTTACCTTCTCTTATTTTAAACAATAAATCTCCTTATGAAATGTTACATAATGAACTCCCTGATTACATGAGTTTAAGAGTCTTTGGTTGTCTTTGTTTTGTATCCACTCTTCGAGCTCACAGAACCAAGTTTTCTGAAAGAGCTCTTCCTGGTATCTTCATTGGTTATGCTTCTGGTATTAAAGATTACAAGGTTTATGTTTTAAAAACTCGAACCATTGTCATTTCAACAGATGCAGTGTTTCATGAAAACCTTTTTCCTTTTCACTCCATTTCTCATAAAGATTCTGTCATTGGTCCTTTTCCTTCTATTTCATTACCTAATGTTGTTACTGACAAAATACATCAATCTTTTGTTTCTCAAAATTCTCTAAATTTTAGTTCTCATGATTCTATTATTCCCGAGATTAGTAATTTTACAGATAGTGAATATGGAGAAATAGAAGAGACAATTGTCGATGATCATAATATAGTTGATCAAATCATTCCTGCTCATGCAGCCAACATCTCTAATCATGCAATCAATGTTATTGATCATGCAATCGATATCCTTAATCATGCAGTCAATGTTCCTGTTCATGCGGTCGACGTCCATGATCATGCAGCCAACATACCTGCTCATGTTGATAATGCTACTGTCCCTGAACAGATCACTAATCCTGAAGGTCATGGGAATCATGATGATCCTGCAATTGATGCTCCTATAGTTGTTACAAGAAGATCTACTAGGGTTACTACCAAACCATCTTACATTCAACAGTTTTATTGTAATAGTGCTACAACAGTCCAGAAATACCCAATTGAAGATCATCTTTCCATTTCAAAATTGTCTCCTTCCTACAGATCCTTTGTAACAAATATTTCTTCTTTGTATGAGCCAACTTTTTATCGTCAAGCAGTTAAATTTCCTGAATGGAGGAATACAATGAAAGAAGAATTACAAGCTATGGAATCCAACAAAACCTGGTCTGTTATTACTCTACCAGAAGGAAAGCAAGCCATTGATTGTAAGTGCGTTTATCGTATCAAATATAAGGCAGATGGCACTATTGATAGATATAAGGCTCGATTAGTGGCAAAGGGGTTCACTCAAGTCGAAGGCATTGATTATACTGATACGTTTTCACCAGTTGCTAAGATGACTTCTTTCAAAGTATTACTTGCTCTTGCTGCTATCAACAATTGGCATTTGTTGCAACTCGATGTCCACAATGCTTTTCTCAATGGTACCCTTACTGAAGAAGTATATATGAAGCTTCCTTTAGGTTATTCTTCTGAAACTAAAGGCTTCAATTTAGTCTGTCAATTACACAAGTCTATCTATGGTCTCAAGCAAGCATCGAGGCAATGGTTTCAGGCTTTTTCACAAGTAGTGTTGAAGTTTGGCTTTGTTCAACCTCTATCCGATCATTATTTATTTACAAAAGGATCTGGCTATGAATTACTTGTTTTTCTAGTCTATTTCGATGGCATAGTTCTTGTAGGCAAAAATATGGAAGAACATACTGTTGTTAGATCATTTCTTCAACAGCACTTCAAACTAAGAGATCTTGGAACCTTGCGTTATTTCCTTGGTTTTGAAATAGCTAAAAACCCTACAGACATTTCATTGTCTCAAAGGAAATATGCTCTTCAGTTACTTGAGGATACATGTCTTTTAGCCAAGAAACTTGCCAACACTCCCCTTATTTCTCCTAACAAATTGAGTCTACATAAAGGAGATTTATTACAAGATCCTCATCAATATCGAAGATTGGTTGGTCGCCTACTGTATCTCACACACAAGACCTGATATCACTTATTCAGTCCATATTTTGAGCCAATTTGTTTCAGCTCCACGACAGCCTCACCTCATGGGAGCTTATCATATGTTATCGTATGTTAAGAAGACACCTGGTCTTAGCCTATTCTTTTCATCTACATCAAATTTACAGCTCAGTGGGTTCGTAGATTCAGATTATAGTGCATGTCCTGATACACGACAACCTATAACTGGTTACTGTATGTACATTGAAAGCAGTATCATATCTTGGAAATCCAATAAATAACACACTGTTAGTCGATCATCTTGTGAAACAGAATATAGGGCTATGGCTACTACAGCCTGTGAGTTAACATGGCTTACATCTCTTTTGTCTTCCTTCCAGATTGATGTTCCTTTCGCTTCGTTATATTGCGACAACCAATCTGCAATCCAGTTGGCAACCAATCAAATCTTTCATGAACGAACGAAGCATATCAAGGTAGATTGCCATTTTATTCGGGACAAGGTTCGAGATGGCTTACTCAAATTATTTCATGTGCGATCCAACAACCAACTAGCAGACATATTAACTAAAGCTCTACACGCTTCTGCTTTTGAATCGTTTGTAAACAAGATGGGACTTATTAACATTCACCAGTCTCCATCTTGATGGGGGATGTTAGAGATAGCCGTTACTCTAGGTTGTTAAACTCTTAACGGAAGTTAGTTATTCTGTTAAGCTATCCTTCATCAACTTTGTATTACTATTTAAGATAGATGATTGTCATTATATATTCATTCTAAATAAAAGATATCTCTCAATCTTTCTTTCATATATTTATTGAAAACAATAAGAAAGGGGTTTGGTCATGTACCCATAAGCCTCTTTGTTAAGTAATGAAAATTATTATTGTCATTGTTTGTTATTTTTGTTTTTATTGTTCCATCAATTCTAAAATTAACATACTCATTTTATGTAAATGTATTATTTTATTTAGACTTAAATTATAAATATTTTATAATAGTGTTCAATTGATATTAATATACTTTAAAATTGGGGTATATTACGGGCAAAAAATCTCTGCCCCTTTTTGGTGCCTCTTTCTATGCACTAAAAAGGATAGAGGATTTCTATTCGGCATGCTATACAAATAGTTCCTTGATTATAGTGTTCTTCTTTTTGGTTGAGTCACCACTAAAAAATATACATATACAGATGCTTTGTTATACCGATGGACAAAAGTCATCGGTATATCAATTATATACCGACGGAAAACAAAATCGTCAATAAAAGTTCTGATTTTACCTACAGATATATTATTCGTTGGTACAGATAAAATTTAAACCGAGGAAAGATAATAAACCGTCTGTATAGATGTAATTTATACTGGCGAACTATAAGAATAGTCTGTAGAGGTAAACCATATACCGCGGTATAGATATAGTTTATGTCGGATAGATTTAATTCCTTTTTTATTCATTTTTAATCACCCTGCTCATTAAGAGTGAATTTTAAAGACTTTTTTTTTATAATTCAAATCTCAACACATGCTGCTGCTACTCGTCGCCGCTGGCCACCATAGTTGGTGGCCATTTGACTCCAAATTTCATCGAAGAGCTCATATCAACACACTGAGTCCAAATCCAAGCTCCTATTAATCGAAAAATGTTCCGATGTTGACGTATTCAACCGAAACCGTTTGACTTCCTTGACTCCGATCTCTTAGCTCTGCCGTCGGATTGGCCTCGTCTTTAAGTATGTTTCTCTCTTGGATGTCATGCTTCTCCCCACCGTTTAGATCCGGGAGAGGATGCTCTGGTCATCGAAAACTGGCCACAAACGAAATCGTCCCTCAAGTTTTGAGAGAAGTTTTTGAATGCTCATTTCTACATTTAACAGGTTTGATGGTTTTACAAGCACATTCCAAGATAAATTATTCAAAGGATACGATATAGAAATACACAGTCAACTATTCTATACAATATTGTGTTCTTGTATTCTCAGTTTTATGGGTAAAAGTTCCTTCAACGTAGTGTTATGAATATCTTCTGTTTCACCTTTAAGATATCTTTGTGTTGCATTCCACTGAATGATAGGTTGTGATATAATTTTTTTTCTTTATCGTCTAGGTATTATATTACAGGGACATTTACTTTCAGCTATAGATTCTGTTTATCTTCACAATGATTGTTTCCTTGATATTGTATTGTATTACTGTCTACTGTAAGTGTTCTTTCCTTCTCTGTTTTTAGTTATATTACACTCTAACTGATAATAGAATCATAAGTTTGTGTTCTTTCTTTTACTCTTCCCGACTTATAGAGAAGACATAATTTGGGACCCTAAATTTAAAAAGGATTATCTGTTATAGGCAGAAACAAACACAGAACAAAGCTTCTAGTCCCATCAAAGGGATCCCTTAATATCTGCTGATCAAAATTTTGCACTAGTTGCTGCATCTAATTCTATTGAAGTAAAAAATTGCCAATGTTAAAGCTGCATTTCGAAGCTTACAACCAATACTCATGTCCGAACAATGTTATGAAAGCCAAGCTGCAGGTGCACAAAAATGATCTTTGTTTTGTTTGCAAAAGGAATTAGATGTGTATGCAACTGCTAAGGCATATTATTGTAGGTCTTTTTTTATAAACATAGGAAAAAAGCTTTCAGCATATTACTGTAGGTCTTTTGTTTACAAAGATGCTCTTTGTTTTGTTTTGTATTTTTTTAGTGCACAAATTCCATATTCAAGTACAAGCTTTCACCATATTAAAATTTGAAGTTTGAATTCAGTTAGTTTATCCAACAAGTTCGGGGTTCACATTTTCATATGGTCTCTTTCTTTCTCTGTAGCTGTTTGTGGCATTTATAATTTGGCATCTAAATGTTGAATTCTATGAGAGAAAGCATGAGCATTGTTGGACTTTGTTGTGCCAATAAAATTTATCTTGTTCTTTGGCAATTTAGAAGAGATTGTACATATTTTCTGATTGTTAGACTTGAACATAATAATTTGTATTGTGTTGAATACAATTTTAACAATTTATTTGATTTTTGCTTCATGCTTTTGTGCTTCAGGAAGCAACAATGAGTATTCAGGCAACTTCAGCAAGTTCTTTAGTCTCAAGCAGCAATGTAATTTATATCTCTGTTGGAGGCATGCTGTTGTAAGTTGTTAATCCTTTGAACATTAAAATGTTTCTTTCTAGAGTAGGATAAGCTTATTAAACCCCTGAGGTTAAGTGTCAGTTTGGATATACAAAATTTCCTTTTTATTCATCATGGTGGTGATGGATGTCTTACCATTGAATTCATTAGAATGGATGTCTATGTTGACCTTATTATAGACTTTCAAGAAGGCTATTCAAAGAAAACATTTATATTTAGCAACATCATTTTGTGTTATGGCAGTTTCTTAACACAAATTTGATGGTGTGAGAATGCAGGTTTGTCTTTTCTTTTTCTATGGGTGCAGTGCCCGGTCGTCTCCTATCGGAAATATTTTCTAGTCGGATTAGGGCCAAGAGGATGTCAATTTGCATGGCTGTCCACTAGGTAACCAATTTTAACTCTTCTTCCTCTTTAACATTATGTTGCTAGATGGGGCTTTTTTTGTTACTTTAGACTTAAATGTCATTTTTTTATTTAAAATCATTATTTTCATTGCTTTTAATAGACACCTCCTGATGCTGGTAGGGTTTCAGGAGCAATTAATTGTAACAGTTAATCCTTGCCTTCAAGAAATCATCAGAATACAGATAGAAATGATCCGAGCACACAATAGAGGAGGATCTTCGAATTATTTTTAGCTTTTATTATGTATGTTATTAAGAAACACAAATATTTGCTTGCACGTTTTTCGTTCATGTAATAGACACGTACATGTTTTAGTGATTATGTATTACATACTTTTTTTTATTCAAATATCAAATAATATTTTTTTCTTTAAAAATGAAATAATTTTTGTTATAACTTTATCCAACATTACAATATTATTAATAATTTTAATATTTAAAATAAAAAATAACAATGGTATTAATAATTATTAATATTTAAAATAAAAAATGAATGCCAATTAAACATATATCGACGGACAAGATACATATACCGACGTATAGAACTGTCGGTAAATGTCTGAATTAATTGGGACGGAAAATTACCGTCGGTAAAAGTCTGAATCATTGCGACGGACGTATTGTCAGTAAAAACCCGTCCTTATATATTTACCATATACTGACAGAAGATGTTCGTCGGAATAGATACATTAATTTGCCGGAGTAAGCCATACCTATACCTACGGATTTGTCTGTCGGTATAGGGTCCTAAATCTATAGCGACGGTTTCTTCCACCGCTATAGATATGTACCGACTAGCGTTTTACCGACGGCTGTTTGTCTGTCGAAACATCACTTTTGGCCTTCGATAAAGGGGTTTGGATCATATACCGACGAATTTTAGGTGTTTTTTGTCCGTCGGTATATGGCATTTTTTATATTGCACAGACTATGAAAAAGTTACAAAAAGGTCAATGGCTTAATTAAATAACATGTTGGTCATTTGTATCCTTTAATACATACTCATAGGAGCTTTAATCAAGGGCTGTTTAATATAAAATGAAGAAAAACACATAGGAGTCCTTGGTTTTTAATACATGCTCATACTCATAGGAATTATTTAACTCGTATATATATTAAAGGATAGACACTTAATCAAGGGCTCCTACGAGTATGTATTAAATAGTTCCTATGAGTATGTATTTAAACTAATCAAGGACTCTTTAATATATAATGAAGAAAAACACGAGTGCCTATTAAAAAGTCATAATTTTTGCTTTCAAATTGAGAAACTTGAACATTATTATAGATCTAAACCTGGTTCGTAAGCTAATTAGTTTATTCTCCTTTGGTGTGATTCTTTGTTTGTCCCTCATTTTCTTCTCCTTTTATTATTATTGACTACTATCTTACTATAAAAAAACTAATTCAAGAAATAGTTTTTGCATGGTTGAGTTAACAAGTAGTCATGCAAGAAAACCCTTGCAAAAGATTCTTAGATACTTGTGGTTTCATCTCTGTAAATAGACCAGCTTTCAAGCAAGCAAAACTTAAAAGAATTTAATCGAGTTCAAGACTGCTACTTACAACAATGAAAGGTGTTCATTTCCTTGTAGCATTTGTCCTGTTGGCTTTGGTTTTGGCTTCAACATTCGTCTCGGCTTCGGATCCCAGCCCTCTTCAGGATTTCTGTGTAGCAACTAATGGTGGCAATGGCATAGATGGTGGTATGTTCTTTGATTCTTTGTTTTCTCCGGAAATATGTTCATTTCGACACCTAAAACTTTTCTTCTTGTTCGAATTACGCAGTTTTCGTTAATGGCATGTTCTGCAAGGACCCAAGCCTTGCAACCCCAGAAGACTTCTTCCTTTCAGGGTTCAACATTCGGGAAAATAAATTAAACCAAGAAGGATCAGTTGTCAAACTAGCCAGTGACGAAGAAATACCAGGACTCAACACATTAGGCATATCTATTGCACGAATTGACTATTCGGCTTTAGTTGGCCAAAACCCTCCTCACATTCACTCTCGTGCCACCGAAATCCTGGTAGTTCTCGAGGGCAGGCTCCACGTCGGCTTCGTCACATCGAGCCCGGTAACTGTCTCTTCACCAAAGTGTTGAACCGTGGAGACGTGTTTGTTTTCCCTGTGGGTTTGATTCATTTCCAGGAGAACATAGGGAATACTCGTGCTGTGGCGTTGGCTGCTTTCAATAGCCAAAACCCAGGGCATACCGACATTTCGAATGCAGTGTTCGGCTCGGAACCTCCCATCGATTCCGATGTTCTTGCCAAGGCCTTCCGGTTGGATAAGAATGTCGTTCACCAAGTACAGTTAAGGAACTGATTGTCTAGATAATGTTACACTTGTTGCTTTGAATTTAGTGTTTATTGATGTTGAAATATTAAAAAAAAATAAAGAGGTTAGCTTATATACTTTGGCTTATCAAAATCTACCTATGTTATTTTTATGGAATAAATATACAGAAAATTATATGATAGATAGATGTGTAAAGTTTACGCAATTTTATTTATTTTTGAATTTAAAGATTTAGTTTTTAAGGTATAAAATTTAAAATTTAAAATCAAAATTGTAATGTTTTGAGGTTTTTTTTAACAAAAAAACTGCTTTTCATTAACAAATAAAGAACAAACATACAAATATGCAAACAAACAATCCGAGAAACAAAAAGGGCAAACCGAACAACGCAGAAAACACAACAAAAGACAACAACAAGCGAAAAAAAAAGCAGCATACAAGGGAAAAGAAGAAAAAAATAGAAAAATACATCCATCGACCAAAGTCGAGGCAAGCACAAGCCAGGAAATTTAGGGTCTCCAAACTGAATGCCGCTCCAGGAGCACCAAAAGGGTAGAAACGTTCGTGGAAATGCAGTGAAAATGAATTGACAGATTTATTGCGTCAGATCAAAGAATCGACGATGTCTGAAGGACCAACTAGGGCATAGTCGAAAAGCAAAGCCATCGTGCGGTCGTCGACAGAAACAAAAAAGAGACAGCGACGAAGAGTCACGCTCAACCCAAACCTGCAAGAAAATAAAAAAGGCAACCATCCAACACCAAACTGAAAAAATTTAGAAAAAAGAAGAGGAACGTCGAAGCTTTTTTTCAGAGCCAATGCTGACGAATGATCAACCATCTTCGCTAAGAGAAAATGCCCTCATCAGGGCAAAAACCTCGAAAAAATTAAACTAAAAAAAAGCGACAATTGGAAGAGAAAAAAAAAGATGAACATTCAACAACAAAAAAAAGACAGGGGAGTTAATCTAAACTCTTGATAGAATCAAGATTGTCGAAGAGCGGTGTCCTCGTAGATGCAAAATGAGAGAAAAAACGATAGGAAAAAAAGTTAAAACAAGGATTCACGCCAATCAACTTGAAATTGATGAAAGGGGAATTAGTGTTTAGAGTTTAAGTTTAGGGATAAATTTTTTATGTTCTTTTTCAGTATTTTTTTTATTTTCTAATATTAAAAAATAAAATTTTAAGTTATAATTTTAAATTATAAATCTTAAATTTTAAATTTTAAAAAAAATTACTCATAATCTTCTAAATTTTAATCAATAACCTTAAACTTAATATTTTTAATGCGGAGGCGGGAAACAAAAAGGTTAGAGGATTTCCGTTCTAAGTTTTGAATGAAGTTTGAGAAAGTCTAAGCTCATAATATTATCCAAACTCTAAACGATTAGATTCAACCTGGTAAGTCAAAGGTAAACAGATACTAAAGTCGCACGTGTTTTCTAATGGGGGAAATGAATGCATTATAGATTAGATTAGTTTTTATTTCCCTTTTTCGGACATTGGAATTTGACATGGCGTTCTGTCATTGGCATGTCAGTTACAGTCACCGTCACACAATCAAGCAAGATTCAAGAATCATCCGTACAAAAAAAGTTCTATATAAACCCTTTTCCGTCTCTGCTCCCTGCGATTCAACCGATAAACAGAACCTCTCTAGCAAAAAGAAAAGATTAAAAAGCTTGAAGAATCAACAATGGGAGAAATGAGTCAAGAACCAGAGTTCCAAGTTCCACACCAGGAAGATGAAGAAGAAGAAGATGATGATCATAAACTCCAGCAACCCATCAACTTATCCCTCCTCCACCTCGACAACTTCAAGACCACCACCACCCACCGAAACTTCCATTCATGCACCACCTGCGCCGCCTGCAACCCACTGAAACGCCCTTCTCCCGAATCAATCTCCAAATCCAAAAGACCATTGCTTGAGTATCATCATCCCTACTCCCTCTCCGGCTTCTCCAAGCTCCCACTCCCACTGCTTCACCGCACTGTTTCTGCCCCTTTAACGCCTACAAAATCAGCAAAGTTCTTGGAAGATGATACCCCAGTCTCAAAAGGAAGTGCTTCTTCTTCATTGCCTCCCAAACCCCATGTTTTAAGCAGGACAATATCTGATCCCATTTTCTCTCCCGCCAAGTCCTTATCGAGGACTTCAAGCCCACAAGAAATGGGTGTGGAGTTGATCAAGGAAGAGAGTCCCAATGCCAAGGTCGGTTTTATTTATTTTCTTGTTCTTTGAAACTGTTTTCATGTTGTTTTCGTGGCTAAAAAAAGAAGAATCTTGAGGATTTGTTGTGTATATGTTTATGGCAGAGATTGAAGAGAATGAAGGAGCGGATGAAAGAAATGAACAATTGGTTGGGTGAGGCTATGAAAGAAGTTGAAGATGTAATCTGCACCACTGAGGCAACAAAGGTTTGCTTTTTCTAACCTCTAAGGGTCATGCTTACTTTCTGGTTTGTGTTTGGTTTCCAAGAAAATGGCATAAGGCCTCAAAACTTTTGATTCTTGGTGTTAATATGTTAAGCTTGTTGTTGTAGGATAAGGGTGAGGAAGATTGTGAAGAAGCTGTGGGAGTGGAGAAGATTGGGGAATGTTTGGACCTTCATTTCAAGTGCCCCTGCGGCAAAGGCTATAAAATTCTTCTCTCTGGAAACAACTGCTATTACAAGCTCATATAGATTTTGGTTTTTACCAATGGCTTAATCTGGTTCGTTAGATCACAGCATTTGTTCTTTTAAGTGGCATTGAATAAAGAATGTAATGTGTTGTATTTCTTCAGATCTTTAACGGAATACATTCTTTTAGTGCATTCAACAATTTGCAACTTTGTTTTACATTTCTGAAAGAATTTGCATTCAACATTCTGCTATATCATCAGAAATTGGATTGGAGATTTTTCGCCATGTTTCTGTCCAATTTAAAGGCCTTGGAAAGAACATCTGGGTTAATGGATGGGTTTGATCCAAACACTGCATTCGCTAATGCAATAACACCAGGATTCTGGCTGCTCAAAGCAGCAAAGGCAACGGCATTGCATTTTCCCACATTGAACTGGAAATGGACTAGACCAATTGGGAACACGAAAACGTCCCCCTTGTTCAACAGTTTGGTAATTAGACGATTATCCGGGCTGGATGTAACGAAACCAACATAGAGCGTGCCTTCCATGACCACGAGAATCTCCGTGGCCCGAGGGTGTGTGTGAGGAGGGTTTAGGCCACCATTAGGTGCATAATCAATTCGAACCAACGATATCCCGAGAGTGTTGAGTCCCGGTATCTGCACAACGTTGACAGGAGTGACGGTTGATCCAACTGGATTCGATGTGTTTTTGCAGATATCAAGCCCTGAAAAGAAGAAGTCATCTGCTGTGGCAAGCTTTGGGTCTTTGCAGACCTTGCCATTGACAAACACTGCATGAAAACATTAAATGTCAGTAAACTCATGCCATCCAAAAGATAAAAAAAGGTTTCCATTTAGGTAAAAAAACCTTAAATAAGGCCATACCAGCATCATTGGGGTCATTAATGGCTACGCAAAAGTCCTGAAGAGGGCTAGGATCAGAGGCAAAGACCGAAGAGGAAGTCAGAGCTAAGACGAAAAGGGTTCGGAGGAAACGAAAACTAAAGCCTTCCATTGAATTAAGCTAGTTTTTGTAGTTTTAGATGCTTGAAAGTTTTGTAGCTTGATGAGATATGAGACCCCTCCTTAAATGGAGGGATTGGCTATTAATAGGATTGAATCCAATTGAACTAGTCAATGATTTTTGGCTTTTTTTAATTTGTTTATTTTTGAAGTTACTCTGAACAATTCTTCTGCAGGCTTGCACGTTTATCCTAATCTAATATTTCTTCCACTGCTTACGCCAGGACATATTGAAACAGAACTACTCAATTTTTGGCTATCCAATGTTTCTGTCCTTTCTTTCTTAATGTGTTATGTTGAATTATGGATATTATTAAATTTATAAGTAAGCAATATGGAAGCCCTATATTAAATTACCAAATTTGAGATCCACTAATTGGCCTAGTGGCTAAGGATGTTCATCTTGTCTCATCTTGTATGAGTTCGAATACGGCATGAGATGCTCTCTATTTAATAAAAAAATATTGACCAAATTTTGAAGGTAATTAGCTTCATATTTTTAGGTATTATTGTACCTTAGCTTGTATTAATGAAGCTGATAGGAAGCATTCAAGTCTTTTCAATGCACCTTTAACAGTTTAACAAAATTGCCATGTTTCCTTCCCTTTTCACCACAACTTTTCTCAACTGCAAGTTTTACTATGTATGAACTAATCGTGAAACTATTGCATTACACATACATACAAACATATATATGTATTCATTACATTAATATATCATCAAAACATAAAGATTGAGCAGGGGTAAATAATTATATTGCAAAGAAGGATAGCCATTTCATGTTTGTTGCAAAATAGTTTCAAGAACGTGTAAAATCTCACATCAAAACCTTGACTGGAGGTATTTCACAATTTCCTCACTCGGCTGAAAGGCCCTGGAGAATACCAGGCATTAATGGGTGGATTCGATCCGAATACAGCATTTTCTATTGCAATCACACCAGTGTTTTGGTTGCTCAAACCAGGAAAAGCAACCTCATTGGTCTTTCCAACATTCTGCTGAAAGTGAATCAGGCCAATGGGGAAGACGATTATTTGGACTAGATGTAACAAATCCGTCATAGAGTACGCCTTCTAGGGAATAATTGTGCATCCACAACTCCTGTAAATCTCTCTAGAGAGTTTATGATAGAGCTGGTGGCCCTTTAATGCATTCATTTCTGGTAATTCCTTAAAACAAAACAATTTTTTGCCAAAATACACCAGAGATTATAACTACAGAAAAAAAGGTATCAGTTCAACTGGAACTCAAAGCAGGCTATATTTCTAATACAAAAGCATATGAGGACCAAAACTTGCTTGATATGAGTACTTGGAAATTTGTACAGACATGTCAAGGTTTTTACACAGGCGAGTGAACTTGAGTTTGTTTCTTCAAGCAGCATACGAAGCAACCGGCCTTCGTTCTGTCCCTTCCCCTGAAGTCCGTTTTCTGCAAGAGCTTTTAGAGTGCTCACATTTTTTTTACTGGGGACATAGACACGTGATACAGGATGGTATCGATGCTCTTATTAAGAAGTTCGGATCTGTTCTTTGTTATAATCTGAATAAACCGTGGGAAAGTTGTAGGATCCTTGAGTTCATCATCTGGATGTTGAGATAGAAGTGCAAGAATGCCCAATAGCTCATGAACAAGTATACCACCATTGAGCTTATGTATGATTACCTTCACTGCCCCTATTTCAGTAAACTTTACTCTGTTCTCATGTACGTGACAAAGGCTGAAGATTTCTGATACAGCGTCCTTCACTGCCAACGGATGCCCTACGCGTAAGAGTTCGAGTAGAGGCTCAAGGGCACCGGAATTTCGGATAATTTGCTTGTTTGAATCGAGTGTCGATAATGCGAAGAGAGTAGCTGCAGCGTTTCTCCTTGTTGCAGTGGTTCCGGAACTCATAGATGCAGCAAGTAAAGGGATTACAACAGGATGCTCCGCTATGAGTTTCTTATTGTTGTCAACCGTTGAAATGTTTAGAACCGTTGCAATCAGATCTTCCTGGAGCTCGGGATCGAAATTGACCTTGGTTGCCGATAATGGACTAAGCAATCTTGAGATTCCATCATGAATTTCAGAAAAAACCTCCCTACATGATGGCATTGTCTTTGTCAGTCTATGAAGCTCTTTAGCTGCTTCCTTCTGATCAGAAAGTAAAGAATACAACTTCACAAGCAACGAGGAACATCGATCGGCCATCGATTCATCGATATCACGATCAACCTTTGGTGGTGGTGCAACGCCATGTTCTTGGCACCAACGCAGAATCTGTTCCTGAACACCAGATGAATTTCCATTGTAACAAGAGGAGGAAAAGACAATGGCAATAGCATGGTCAAGAATCAAGATCAAACAATGCAGTTCCATTGCAACTTCTTATCTACCAAAGATTCCTCAATAAAGCCAAGAATTAGAACATTTCTCAGTAAACAAACTATTACTAAAGCTAAAATGGAAATCATAATATGCAACAAAACCAACCAAAATCTAACCTGGCCTGAACCGGAGACAGCACCACAGGATTGATTCAGCTTCATCTCCATTAAGCGAGACAAGATTCGTATAGCTTGGGTTTCCATTTCAATGCTACAGTCTTCTTCTTCGAGAATCACTATCAGTAGCCTGTGCAGTTGTTGCTTTATCCCTCTTAGTGCTGGTGTCTCAGCTTTCTCAATCTCGGCCATTGAAGAAAACAGAAAACAGATTCTTTGGAATTAGAACGTACCAAGATTATATTGGATTAATATTCACAGACAAAACTTACTGAACTTGAAAACAATGTCAATCATCTTTATATAATAGAGGCAGAAACTAACATTAGATTAGTTGAAACGAATTTCGGCTAACAGATTAACCACCATCTTGATATCATAAGCGTTACTGCAGATGATCTCTATATCCAACACTTTGGAAGTAGAAAGTATCAAGGTTTTAATACCAATGAACAGAAACGGTGTTGGGTTGTTATTTAATGAGAGAATAGAAAAGAAAATATGGGTTTTCTTATTTGTTTGTTCAGTTTGTTCTGCACTTTTCTCTTTAGCTATTCAACTTTATTCTCAAATTAATTTTAGTCATTAGAATTTTAGAACGTCTAATATATTTATTAAATTAGATATTAAACGACTTTTGTCACTCATTTTTCAGACTGTGTTATGCCATGGAGGATGACTACAGTTCACTATCTGTTGACGTTCGTAAATGGTGGTCGTTCTGTCTTAAATTTTACTAATCGCTTCGTTTTGTTACCACGAGTCCAAATCCGACTTCTATTTCACCGGAAAGTGCCTCAAAGTTCATGAATTGAGAAAAAAAATTTGGACAGAGCTCGTTTCTCGGTATATTACATTTCTCGTGCTGATGAAGCTTTTTTTCGTTCAGATCTTGAAGACCTTTTTTATGCCGATAAATAAAAATCATCAAAAAATTAACGGATGAGTGACCAAAAATATTCAATGTCTAAATTTCATAGAACAAATTGAATATTTTACAACTTTAGTAATCAAAATAGGTTTGAGAGTATTCAGTAATAATTTAAGTAATTTATCCTAAAAATAAAGCGGTACTTCCTTATTTGTATTTAGAGTTGATATGGATTACAAAATGAAAACATATTTATTTTTAAAGAGATTTGAACTTTGGTTATCAAATTTTGAGTGAATTTAAGTTCAAATATTCAACATGTGAGTTTTTTGAAAAGTATGATTTAAATTTTAAGTTCAGATTTTTACAGATTTTGACATCTGGTTGATAATAATATTTAATTTGTATTTAGTCCAATCTTTTTAAATTTTTATTTTTTATAATATTTTATTGGGTTTGCTTTCTAAATTATGTTATTTGTTTGTTTTTAGTCCTTCAACTATTATCTTGGTCAAAACAAATACCTAAACTATTAATTTTGACCACTTTAAATATGCTCGTTATCTAAATTAAAAAATTATTTCGATCAATTAAACGTTATCATGTCACAAAGATTTAAGTACATGTTTTGAAAAATATAGCTTAGGAACTAAAAGCAAAAAACACAATTTATGTACTTTTTATCAAAAAATAGTTTAAGTACTTAAATGATCAGAAATAATAGTTTAAGTACTTGTTTTGATAAAAAAAATAGTTTAGGGACTAAAAACCAAAAAATATAGTTTAAGGCAGATTTTTATTGGTTAAAGCACACAAATGGTCACTAAATTATTCTAAAAATACAAAATGGCCATCAAACTTTTAAAAGTTACATAATGGACATTATTAAACTGTAGTTTTTGTTACAAAATGATCACTGGGTTATTAATTGCCGTTAAATAAGTGAGATGATGGTTATTAAAATGTTTATAATAACACATTTAACCCTCTATATTTACACATTCAATCAATTTAATCTTAGTTCTAAAAAATTCATTAAATATAACCCTTATTATTTAGACATTCTTTCAATTTGGTCTCAATTTCCCAATTAGATCCTAACTCAAATAATTGACAAATCCAAGCTTTGGGTTTCAGTTTAATTTCACTTTTCGTCTTTTATTTCTCATCTCGAACATCAAAATTTAACAGACTTTGAAACTTAGAAATTCAATCCAAAATCAAAATCTTCTCTCTTTTTTCCCCCTTACGACTTCTTAAACGTTTCAATTTCATCAGTTTTGGGTTCTTTCAATTCATTCATTTTGTTTAGTTTCACCAACCTTAAAACAACTCAATCTCTAAACTCATCTCCCCATTTTTGACTCATTAAAATCGAGCTTGGTTGAGAAGTGATCAGGGGCGGATCTATATGGTTTTGGAGGGGTGCAATTGCACTCCCATTTTTTGGGAAATTTTTTTTAGTGTTAAATTTTTTTAAAAAAATAATTTAGCCAGTAGGGGAAAATATATAAAAAAATTGCATACCTATTTGAAAAATATATTTTGGGCCTTATTCTTGAATTCTTAAATCTGCCACTAGGTCTACTTTGGATATTTTCTCCTAATCCCTAACCAAAATCAAACCCCCCAAATTCTCAAAACCAATGTAGACGCAACCCATTGGTTGGGATATTGTTTCTGTCATGGATTCTTCATCCCACACATGCCTTATTCAAATAAAAAAAAAGTTTAATGCTAGTTTGTTTTATGATATGGTGCTCTATCGGGCTGCAGCAAAATGTCAGTTTGAGGAGCTTTCAAGCTTTATCTAATAAAAGAAGAGAGAGAGAAGTGTTGATGAGGAAGAAGAAAGAGGATGGAAAATTAGAGTTTGGCACTAATATTTGAAGAGTTATTTTGAATTAAGATTAAATTAAAAAAGTGCCTAAATAATGAAGGTTAAATTTTTTAAAAAATGAATTAAGAATAAATTCATTGAATGTGTAAATATGAATGGTTAAATATGTTATTATATAAATTTCGTAACGATTTTATAACAAAAACTAAAATTTAATATACATTATGTAACTTTTGAAAGTTAAATTACCATTTTGTATCTTTTTGAGATAATTTAATGACGTGCTTAATTTTTTTTATTGAAGTTTATTTTCAATTTCTTCTTATATATTATGTCATTTTTATGATATGAAAATTCAATCTATAATAACATATAAGTTCTAATTTATTCCTGAAAAAAAAAATACTAAGGGTCCGTTTGTTTGGAGTATTTCACTTTCCGGAAAGCATTTTCCCCCCTTTTCAGGTGATTGGCTGGGTAACTTTAATTACAGTCAACAGAAAAAAAAAATAAAGGGGGCTTGTAAAATGACTTACGGAGAGTTTGTCGGTAAGTCGTTTTCCTAAACTATTCTCTTTTCTCCCAAATCCCTACTCACGATCGTCACTCCCTCTGTTTTTCACCGGCCGTCTCTGCCTCTCACCAACGTCACTCCCACATTTTTTTCACAGGTAAGCTTTGCACTAAAGGTGTGATAAAAGTCATATACAACTCTCTTATCTTTGTAGAAATCATTGCAGGAAGCTCAACAGAGTTAAGAAAAAATAGAATAACAATTTGAGTTTGACTTCATACTTGCAAGAATGCTAGGACAATATTTACCTCAAAAGCAGCAAGTTCATCAGGTGTAGCAAGATACTCCTTCATGTTCTCACTTTTAGTATTGACAATGATAATAAGAAAGATCCAGTCAAATGCCACTCTGAACTGTTATAGGAAATAGATTCACATAATCAAAACATATGTTTTACCAAGAAATGTGAACTGTTATAGAAAATAGCTACACATAATTAAAACACAAGTGTTACCAAAAATGTAAGAGGGTATATGACATAAGAAAGCCTAAGCTTAACTAAACTGTTATAGATTTCTTTTGGTTCATAACTGTTATGTAAGAGTTTTTGAAACTGATTTGAGCTGTGTTTTTAACTCTGTTATTTGAGTTGATGTGCGTTTGATTTTAAGCTTTTGCGTTGCAATTTTGCTTCATGATGTGCTTTGAGGATACTATTTGTGATTGTTTTTTGTTTGGTTTGTACAAATTCATGTCTGTTATAGTCACAACAATTCGAACTGAAAACATTCAAGTTTTATTTATTTGTTATTGGAATTCCTTAAATATTAGACATCTTCCATATCTTTTGTCGCATTAATGAGAATTTATTAGTTAGATTGTTTTTTTTTTCGTGGTTTAGCATCTTCATTGGATTGCTCATGTTTGTGAGTATGCAAGCATATAAAAGATAGAGAGTATTGATTCTTATTATCTATAATGAATATGATGAAAAATATGACCCATTTTGTTAATTTTCCTTTTTATTGTTTCAGGTGAAGGGTAGATTGAGGGATGATTTTAGGTATAAATGTGTTAAGTACGAGGATTGAGAGAGTTAAAAGAAAAGGCAGGGAAGACACTAAAACCAATGAACAATTGTGAAAAATGTAGTTATTGGTTTCAACAAATGTGTGAAATCGTTAAAGTGTACCTTATAATATAAAATGAGTGTCGTTTGCCTTAACCCTCTAATGCATTGTTTTTTTTTTTATCAAATTCTTTACTATATTACTCGGATATTTTCTCGTGTTTCCTCAAGTTTTCATAATTATATTTGTGCTTGCCATATATTTGCATATGGTAGAGGATGTTATTTTCCAAATGCATGAAAAAATTAAAATTAAATCTTAAATTATGGTTTTTAGTTGTCTTGTAAAATATATTTAAATCCTTTGTAAAATATATTTTTATAATAATAAAATTCTCAATAAAAACAATAGATAAAAATCAATGAAAACAGCTCTAGAAAAATTTAAAACACCAAAAACTGAATTACACAGCATCGTCCAAATACCAAGAAATATTTTTTGTAATTCATTTTACAAAAAGTATAATTCATTTTTTAAAATTTATTTTTAGAAAGTCAATTACAGTTAAACAAACGGACGCTAAATACAAAAGGCTCTTGATCTACAACCATTACCATGAAGAAAAAACAGGCGTTGATAAGAACACAAGCATCATGGATACAAGATTTAAACAGACGTGGCTCACCCATTTCGGACAAAACCACCAATCCATGGCATTCATTATGGAACACAAAACATATAAATATAGTACTCCACCATAGGCTTAGCTGTTGCATTATGGATATGATCCATTCTTTTTCTATTATCATCGTGATGTTACTTGAGGGCTTTTTTACTCAGATAATGATCTAGGTTTTTTTGTGTGTGTGTTTTATTTCATGAACTAGAAATAATACCACAATGAAAGTAAAGTCGTTACGTGAGAGTCACACGTTTATAGATTGATGGTGCACCAGAATTTTCCCTAACCAAGGATGATTAATTACCAATATGTCTACATATTGAATCTCCAAATCTGTAGCATAATCCATGTTACTACCAGCAACGTCCTGAAGAAGTATAGCAGAAAAGGCAAAAGTGACCATACAAATTAATATTTAAATTTCATTAACCTGATATTAAATGCAAACATTGTTATTATTATTATTATTTTTTTTTTTTTTTTGCAGAATATCTGAAGTATGATTATCATAACAACTCCACTGTCACCACCAAATGACTGAGTACTCTCATTTCTCACACGTAATAAAATCTTGCGAAGACAGACGGATATTTAAAGAAGACGACACAGATTATGAGCACAATGAGATTCGATGTGGCTCAAAAGTAAAAAGTACATTGACCGGCCGACCTATTGTAAGATCCTCCGGCTCTGGAGAATACCAGCATTCATGGGTGGATTCAATCCGAATACAGCATTTACTGTTGCAATAACAGCAGGGTTTTGGCTGCTCAAACCAGCAAAATCAACCGCATTGGTCTTTCCGACATTCGGACTCGATGTAACAAATCCGACACAGGGTATGCCTTCTAGGGAATTGTTGTGCATCCAGAACTACTGTAAATCTCTCTAGAGGGTATATGATTGAGCTGGTGGCCCTTAAAACAAAACAATTTTTTTACCAAATACCCTAAAGATTATAACTACAGAAAAAAAAGTATCAGTTCAACTGGAACTCAAAGCAGGCTATATAGCTAATAAAAATGCACATGAGGACCAAAACTTGCTTGATATGAGTATACGGAAATTTGTACAGACATGTCATTGTTTTTACACAGGTGACAGAGCTTGAGTTTGTTTCAGAAGAACAACGAATGTGTAAAAAAATGGCTTTCCCTTTGGATTTATTTCTTCAAGCAGCATACGATGCACCCGGCCAAGTCCGTTTTCTGCAAGTGCTTTTAGAGTGCCCACTTTTGTTTTACTAGGACATACACACATTATGCACGATGGTATTGATGGGCTTCGTAGCAAGTTCGGATCTGTTCTTCGTTACGATATCAAGCAACTGTGGGAAAGTTGTAGGATCCTTGAGAACATCAATGACAGCCTGATGTCAAGATAGAAACGCAAGAAGGCCCAATATTTCATGAACAAGTATACCACCATTGAGCTTTTGTATGATTACCTTCAGTCCCCCTATTTCAGTAAACTTTACTATGTTCTTATGTAGGTGACAAAGGCTGAATATTGCTGATACAGCATCCTTCGCTGCCAACGGATGCCCTACGCGTAAGAGTTCAAGTAGAGGCTCAAGGGCACCGGAATTTCCGATTATGAGCTTGTTTGAATTGAGTGTCAATAATGTGTAGAGAGTAGCTGCAGCGTTTCTCCTAGCTGCAATGGTTCCGGACCTCATAGATGCATCAAGTAAAGGGATTACAACAGGATGCTCCACAAGGAGTTTCTTATTGTTGACAACAGTTGAAATGTTTAGAACCGTTGCGATCAGATCTTCCTGGAGCTCGGGATCGGAATCGACCTCAGTTACCGATAATGGATTAAGCAATCTAGAGATGGCATCAGGAAGTTCAGAAAAAACTGCCCTATATGATGGCATTGTCTTGGTCAGTCTATGAAGTTCTTTAGCAGCTTCCTTCTAATCAGAAAGTGAAGAAGACAACTTCTCAAGCAACGAGGAACATCGATCGGTCGTCGGTTCATCGATATCACGATCAACCTTTGGTGGTGGTGCAACGCCATGTTGTTCGCACCAGCGCAGAAACTGTTCCTGAACACCAGATGAATTTCCATTGTAACAAGAGGAGGAAAAGACAACGGCAATGGCATGGTCAAGAATCAAGATCAAACAATGTAGTTCCATTGTAACCAAATTCTGAACAAATCTGAACTTAGTTTTACATGTATAATGCAACTTCTTATCTACCAAAGATTCCTCAATAAAGCCAATAATTAGAACATTTCTCAGTAAACAAACTATTACTAAAGCTAAAATAGAAATAAATTTACAATAATAAAAGAGAATCTAAAGCTAAAACCACCATTAAAGAATGAATTGCTGATAGACAAGAAATCGTAATGTGCAACAAAACCAACTGAAATAACAAGCTTATGCTTAAAGAACACCAATTTCACCAATACAGAAACGAAATAAGAAGAATGAAGCGCTGAATCTAACCTGGACAGAACCCGAAGCAGTACCAACAGATTGATTCAGTTTCATCTCCGTTAAGAGAGACAAGATTCTTATTGATTTGATTAGCATGTCAATGCTACAGTCATCTTCTGCGAGAATCGAATGCATTAGATTCTGCAGATTCATCTTCAAATGTGTATCTTCCCCAGTTTCTTGCCCTGTGGCTTTTACTGGTGTCTCAGCTTCCTCAGCCATTGAAGAAAACAGAATAACAGATTCTTTGGAAATGGAAAGTACCAAGATTTTAATACCCAGTGAACAGAAACCGTTTTTAATGAGAGAATAGAAAAGAAGAGAAAAATAACAGATTCTTATATATTCTTCAAGTATTAGCCGGTGAACCTATCCGCCCAAACTCTTGGTGAGTCGGATTCATATATTTGTAGATATTTGATTTTTGGGCTTTTATTTTTAGTCCTTAAATTATTGTTTGGTCAAAATAAATTCTTAAACTATTATTTCTAGTCACTTTAAGTTTGATAGGTAACTAAATTAAAAAAAGTTATTTCACCCAATAAAATATTGACATACCACAAAGATTTTTTTTATTAATAGATAATTCATGGACTAAAAAAATAACATAATTTAAATATTTATTTTGACCAAAAAATAATTTAAAAGTCAATAACAAATAAAAAGATATAATTTAAGAGTTGATTTTTTATTAAGTTAAAAACGAGTCTTAGTGACTTAGAAGAGAATCATGACATTATCAGATTGTATGGAGGCCCACCGAGGTCTCTTTCAAAATAGGCTTGAATAGTCTCATTATGAAAATATCTGTCGAATCATGTACTTTTGTTAGTACGTCTGTTTTCATGTTTGATGCAACTTTTCTTGCAAAGGAGATCAATGGTTCAAACTAGTGAGATGGCACTTGAACAAGCCGAGGAATTGGACAGTATTTGAGTTGTGTCTGCATTATCAAAGTGTACTTCAACAAATCTATAGACTAGGGACCATGGCAACAAGAACTAACGAATAATCTATTGTCTTCGAGAAGCCGATGATCCAGGAGCCTTTAGGACGCCACTCACTGAGTCACGACTGAAATGTGAGTTGACTGCAACATCAATATTGAAACAGATGATTCATGCATGCGATTTTTCCTATTGGATTTGCATGTGGGATCGTCCCCTTGTGGGTGGGTGGGGGTGAGTTAGTGCTCTTTTCCTACTAAACTTTTAAATTATAGTATTTTAGTATAATAAATAAATGAAATATTTTTGGACTTAATTAGATGTTTTAAAAATAATTCATAATCTAACGAACTCAAAAAAATATGTTTAAATATATTATTAATTATCTAAGGTCTTTAAAACCTAAAAAACATGTGTTATTAGGCGTTTTATATATATTAAACATTTTTGAGTTGATTAAAATATTTTTAAAGCTTTTAAAACAAGAAATAGTATTCAATCAATATTAGATATTGTTTACGACATTGTTCATGCACGAGTATTGTTCATAAATAGTGCTAGTATCGATACAACCATTTCGGTATCAATATTGAAATGTCAAAAACACGTTTTTGAGACTTTAATGACTATATCTTGAAGGGTTGCTGATACCTATACCCTAGTATCGATACCACCGAGTGTATAAACCTAAGAAAATCACAAAAAATCTTCTTCAAGCGGTTATAATTGATCCCCAATGATATAAAGGGCTACAAGCTCATTTTTTAGTATACGTACTCATCAAAGATACTTCAAGAAGTACGATGTGAACATTCAAGCAATCAAATCATGAGAATAGGGTTTAAATCTTCATTTTATCTTACAATTGTGTATATATTTATCATATGTGCTTCATTGTATATCTTTCCTCCATTCTTGTATGAGATTTCAAATTTATAAACACTCATCTAGAGAGGCATTCTTTGTTTACACAAATTCAAAATAGCAGAAGGAAGAGGTACTAGTTTTGCCTTAAAAAACTAGAGTAAGACTATAGTGCTTCTATCTTAGTCATTGTAAAAGATAAGGGGATGTCTCTATTTAAATCTTAAAAATATAGTGTTGTAAAGGTTACACCTTATTATTGAAAGGTTTAATTCAAGTTAGTGAATAGTGTAATCCTTAGTGATGGAAAACTAAGATAGTGGATTATAACTTTGGTTGAGAAAGTTGAATTACTATAAATCGATTGTGCAAAATATTTCAAATTGTTGATCAAGCTTTTACAAAATCTTTTAAAATTAATTCGTCCCCTCTTGACGTTTTTCGGTTGATTTGTTGAGCTAAAACTCTGTTGAAAAAGAAATCAACACATTGGCCATTGTTTGTAAAGATGAGCTCATTTCTGTGCTTCCACACCTGTCACACATTTGACACACAAAAAAAACAAAGGAACACAATAAAAAACATTAGCGCATTTTAAATTCTCCAATAACCAACACAAATAGGTATGGCAACAAAGGATCCTCCTGCCTTATGCAACACTCTTGAATTCTTCGAGATAACAACCATTGCATTGAACCTGCATTGTACAAATGAAACATCTTGCATGATAATATGGATTAGTTTAGTAGGGATATCAGCTTCTTTAAGGGTGTATCCAATACGATCCCAACGGAAACAATCAAAGGTTTTTTTCAGATCAACTTTGATAGCCATCCAAGCTTGTTTTCTCTTTTTTTGTCTTATCGAATGAATGGCTTCTTGATTAACGATAATGTTTTCAGTGATGCTTCGTCTAGCTATAAAGCTAGTCTATGTTGGGGGCAATAAGAGCATGCATGACTGATTTCAATTTTCGAACATTAACTTTAGTGATGAATTTGTACAGAATAAAGCAGAGGTTGATGAATCTGAAGTCATAACTACAGAAAAAGTATCAGTTCAATTGGAACACAAAGCTGGCTATATTTCTAATACAAATGTATATGAGGACCAAAACTTGCTTGATAAGAGTATATGGAAATTCGTACAGACGTATCTAGGTTTTTACACAGGTGAGTGAGCTTGAGTTTGTTTCTTCAAGCAGCATACGACGCAACCGGCCTTCGTTCCGTCCCTTGAATTCCGGTTTTCTGCAAGTGCTTTTGGAGTGCTCTCTTTATCTTCTTTCGCCTGTAATCACATGACACATGATGGTATTGAAGCTCTCTTTATTAAGTTCGGATTTGTAAGTTCTCATGATATGAAGAAACTGTCGGAAAGTTTTAGGTTCCTCGATATCATCCATGGCATCTGGATGTTGAGATAGAAGTGCTAGAATTCCCAATAGCTCATCAACATGTATACCATCATTGAGTTTATCCATGATTACCTTCACTGCCCCTAATTCAGTAAGCTTTACTATATTCTTAAGTACCAGACAAAGGCTGAATATTGCTGATACAGCGTCCTTCACTGCCAACGGATGCCCTAAGCGTAAGAGTTCGAGTAGAGGCTTAAGAGCGCCAGAATTTCCGATTATGATCTTGTTTGAATCGAGTTTCGATAATGTGAAGAGTGCAGCTGCAGCGTTTCTCCTTGTTGCAATGGTTCCCGACGTCATTGACACAGCAAGTAAAGGGATTACATCAGGATGCTCCGCTACGAGTTTCTTATTGTCGTCAACAGTTGAAATGTTTAGAACCGTTGCGATCACATCTTCCTGGAGCTCGGGATCGGAATCGACCTTGGTTACTGATAGTGGATTAAGCAATCTAGAGATGCCATCAGGAAGTTCAGAAAAAACTGCCCTACATGATGGCATTGTCTTTGTCAGTCTGTGAAGCTCTTTAGCAGCTTCCTTCTGATCAGAAAGTGAAGAAGACAACTTCGCAAGCAACGGGTTGACATAACATCGATCTGTCATCGGTTCTTCGATATCATGATCAAGTTTTCGTGGTGAAACGCCATGTTCTTCGCACCAGCGCAGAATCTGTTCCTGAACACCAGATGAATTTCCATTGTAACAAGAGGAGGAAAAGACATCGGCATGGTCAAGAATCTAGATCAAACAATGTATTTCCATTGTAACGAAATACTGAACATATCTGAATTTATCTTCACATGTATAATGCAACTTATTAACTAGGAAAGATTCTTCAATAAAGCCAAGAATTAGAACATTTCTCAGTAACCGAAGCCAAGAAAGCTTAAAGAACACAAATTTTACCAATACAGAAACGAAATGAAAAGAATGAAGCACTAAATCTAACCTGGCCTGAACCTGAGACAATACCAACAGATTGATTCAGTTTCATCTCCGTTAATCGAGACAAGATTCTTATAGCTTTGATTACCGTATCAATGCTACAGTCATCTTCTTCGAGAATCACTTTCACTAGCCTCTGCAGTTCTTTCTTTAACTCTGTTTCTTCCCCTGTTTCTGATGTCTTTGCTTTCTTAGCCATTGAATAAAGCATGATAACAGCTTCTTTGGAAATAGAAAGTGCCAAGATTTGATTCCCAATCAACAGAAATGGTGTTGGGTTGTTTTTTAATGAGAGAATAGAAAAGAAAATAGGATTTGCTTATTTGTTCTTTCTGGTTTGCTCTGTTTTTGGCTATTAAAACAAACTGTTACTTGCTTCTTGAAAGAAAAGATTGTAATTTGGACTGAATCCGCTCGAAAAAATTTCCCTGCTATATGTATTTCAAGTAGATTACAATTCGGACAGTAGACTTAAATATTTGTAGATACTCTTTTTTTTTAATTGGGATTATTTACGAATTTAGACTATTTATAAATTTTGAAAATTTAAATTATATCTATTGAATATTTAGTGTTATTTTGTCTACAATGTGTATGTGCATTGTCAAAAGGTTAAAAGTATATATATATATATATAAAAACAAATATTATCTTATAATTACATTGAGACTATTCAAAAAAATTGAACTCATATTATTTACAAATTTGAATATATGATGGATAATAGTATTTAATTTATATTCGAATAATAATACTCATATGTTTTGTGGATAAAAATAAATTCAATTTTTTGGACATATTTGCAAATTCGAATTTAAGTAATTAAAAATTACAAATATCCCAATATCTTGTCATCCTTACCCAACCTCAAGAATTGAGCCCCAAAAATAAATTATTTAAAATTGTGTTTGTTTCAAACTTCAACATTTAAGTTCTAACTTGATTCGGTTCTAAGAGTAAATATCACCATTGCTCCCTAAATTATTCTCCTTTTTTCTGCTTTAGCCATCAAACTATTATTTTATATAAAATCGTTGTTAACATTACGTTTTTTTTCTTATTTTAATTATTAATATTACTTTTTTTTTTGAATAATTTAGTTACTTGCTAGTCTGTCTCATGTTTGAAGATTGATTGCGTACCAGAATTTTCACTAACCAAGGATGATTTTTTTGCAATAGTAAGGCTAGGATCAGTGAGCTCAATCCCAATGACAGTCCTCCTGAACTTCAGTAACTTTCTCTGTCCAACTGCTACATTCAGTATTGTCAATAATATTCCTCCCCTTTATAAAAACACTTTGGCTTAGGCCTATAAGCGAACCAAATAAACACTAACGATTATATGTTCATGTTCGATCGTTTAATTTTAACTAAACAAATAAGCGAACACGAACAATTAAACGAATATAATTTTTTGTCCGTGTTCGTTCGTTAAAATAATAAACGAACTCAAACAAACATTGAATATTGTTTAAACTTTTTTCTTTTTATTTCATATTTACAATATATGCTTTTAAACTTTTTTAAATATAATATTTTTGTTATGAAAAATAATAAATATAAATGAACATATGTGAATAAATTTAAAAGAACATAAACAAACAGATTACCAAACGTTCACGAACGTAAATGAACGAACAGGCTCTTTATTCGTGTTCGTTCATTTAATTAAACAAACAAAAATTATTGTCCATGTTTGTTCGTTTAATAAATAAACGAATTTTCTACCGAACGGTTCGCAGAACTTCGGTTCATTCACAACCCTGCTTTGGCTGCTAGTAATAACATCATCCAAATATTTAGTACTAATTCTTCTGACAATGATTCGAGTTATGCACTTGTTTACAACACTGCAGCATAATCCATTACCAATATATATATATTGAATCTGTGTTTAGAAATACATATTGAATCTGTAGCATAATCCATGTTTAAGGTATTAACCTGCTATTAAACGCATACGCCCTTCGATTCCAGTCTCTACATGAAGAATAAGATGATTTTGTATTTAGAAAAAGTAGATCGACTTCCACTCTCAATTCATAGTGGATACTGCATCATCACGTACCCTTCAATGACTTCTTCGCTCATCAGACTTCCCAGAATTTTCACCATAAAAGAAGGCTGAAGTTTTCAAAGTGTAAAGTGTGTCAACTTTTCACTCAGGGTTTTAGATAATGCAATTTGTCTTAAATTATTATAATAAGCATTGCATATTATAATCACCACTTATCTGCGAGATATTTTGTATTTGTTAGTTCATAAGCAGAACATCTCAGGATTAACAACAAGGCACCCAAATATAAAATTAAGGCAATTAAATAAGATTAAATGTGCCACGGTTGAAGTAGGAACCAGATACGAGATAAGCATTGAAGACTTGGCAAATCCCACATTTTCTTTGTGGAGTTCAAAAAAACTGCAGGTGTCAATTCTATAAGTAGGAACCAGATACGAGATAAGCATTGCAAGAATTTGTACCCATTCTATAAATAATTGCAGGTTTCAAGATTAGCCTAGTGAAAAAAAAAATGAAAGGCAATTGTAATTTCCTAGCAGCTTTTGCCTTATTGGCATTGGCTTCCATTTGGGGCTCCTCGGCCTATGACCCGAGCCCTCTCCAGGATATCTGTGTAGCCATCAATGACCCAAGAATGGAAGTATGCTCACTTTTTTTACAGTAAAGTTTGAATTAATGTTTTCCTTTGCTTGATATTTAACCAAACAATTTTTTTGTTACAGTATTCGTCAATGGAAAGTTCTGCAAGGACCCGAAGTTCGTTTCGGCAGACGATTTCTTCTTCTCGGGGCTCAACACCCCGAGAGACGCATCGAATAACCCTGTTGGATCGGTTGTGACTACAGTGAATGTTGAGCAAATACCAGGCCTCAAAACTCTCGGGGTATCCTTGGTTCGTATCGATTACGCACCCTACGGAGGGATCAACCCACCTCACACTCACCCTCGTGCCACGGAGATCCTAGTCGTTGTAGAAGGCACGCTCTATGTCGGTTTCGTTACCTCCAACCCCGATAACCGCCTTGTGTCCAAAGTCCTTTATCCCGGGGACGTTTTCGTATTCCCTATCGGTCTCATTCACTTCCAGCTAAATGTGGGAAAGACTAATGCCGTTGCGTTTGCTGGTTTGAGTAGCCAGAATCCCGGGGTGATCACCATAGCAAATGCTGTTTTCGGGTCGAAACCGCACATCAATCCCGATGTTCTGACCAAAGCTTTCCAGCTTGACGGTAATGTGGTGAAGTATCTGCAGACTCGTTTCGGGTGGAAGAACAACTGAGGGGGATAGGCTTTGAAATAATAGCTATGAACAGGTGTTAGCTTGTTTGCAAAATCTCCTCATCGCCATGAGGGAAATCATACAAAGAAAGAATAAAGGCTTGATTATATCTTAAAAAAAATTTAACAAATCCTAAATCTAATCCTAACTAGATAGGAAGGGAAGGGGGTGTTCCTAACGGTTCTCGATAACCTACGAGAATAAGAAATAATAAAGATGAGCAGCTTAGCCAACAAGCCAAATATATACAAAAATGAGAATTGAATACCATATTCCATGTGTATTCCTGATTAGCATGGCATAACCTTCATAGACGTTATTTTTTATTACATATTTCACATTACTATTATAATAAGCAATAAAATCTATTCATAATATTATAATTATTTGTTTTGAATGAAATAATATTAATTAAATTACATATAAGTGCGTCACACAACCTTAAAACTTAAGGTTATAGAATTCTAAACCCACTAAGAACATTTTCTTCCTACTGAAGTTTACATTTTCCTACTCTCTAAATATGATTAGAATTAGAACTAATATTTGTCAAAAAAATTAATAAAATTACCTTTTATATTTAAAAAAATTGGTATAACGAAATTTTTGCCTTTAAACTTTTTTCATCTCTTTCGATATTTAAACTTTTAGTATTTTAATCAAATTAAATCAACTTACAAAAAAGGTAACAATCTTGTTAAACTGACATCAACTAGTTTGTCTTTTTGTCAACTTTTATATTTTTAAAAATATTATTATCATTTTAAAATATTTTTTAATTTTAACAAAAAAAACAAAATATCTAACGTCAACATTGGCAAAAAGACAGTAGTTGGTGTTCAATTAAACAAAAAATAAATAAAAGTTTGATGGTCAAAAGAGGTGCAAAAAGTTTAAATGTTAAATATCTTTTACAAGTTTAAGAATAAAAATATCATTAGACGTACAAAAAAAAATTGTCTTTAAAAAACTACCCACTGTACTAAAAATTGTCTTTAAAGTCCTAAGTCCTCATTGCAAACTTGTTAGTACTTAATTTCATAGCTTAGGCTTTCCAATTCAAAAAAATAAATATGAACTAAGATTCTCTCTCTAAGGTCCGTCTATCATCACATCAAACTAAGGCTTATAAAACAATCAACAGGCCGATCATTGAACTATCACCACAAGTCATGGGGTCTAACACTGTACACTATCAGCACATGTTCATTTCGACTATCCCTTGGACTCTTCAAAAGCATTATTTAATAGATAAGTCTCACAAAACACATGTTTTTATGCTTTTTGGGCCTTTTAGAACTTCTAGAAGGGATCAAAGGGATCAAACGGGGCCATTTCAGGTTACCTTTTACCATTCCGTTAAAGAGTTTCGAAAATTTTCCACAAGTTTTAAAACTCTTTCATATGTTCGAAATTTTTATAAGACTTTCGAATTTTTGATAAAGTTTTGATATTTTTGAGTCAAGTATTGATACTTCCTATAAAGAGACAAAAATTCAAGTTTCGAAACATGAGATGGTGAGGATTATTGGCTTCAAATGTCTTGGATGGTTAGTTTGAGTGAAAAGGATACTCCTTTAATGGTTTGGCTCTCCGCTTTTGAAAGAAGGAAGAAGAGAAAAACTTGGAGGAGACAAAGATAAGAGAGAGTCTAGCCATTAGAGGATATTTTAAAGCTATTATTTGCAAAAATAAATTATATTTTTGGCCTATTCACTCTGATTCTGATAAAATTTTATTTCGCTAAAGTTTAAGAATATTTTATTTGAAATAAACATGTAATATCATATTGCATGTTGTTTTTGCTAATATATATGATCAGGGATGGTCTAATGGACTAGATTATTCTGTATGTCTTTTGGTTACGATAGTAAACTTTGAGTTCATAAAGTTTCGTAACATACAATTATAAAGTGATAAATATATATGTTATCCAAGTGAGAGATTTTTTTTAACAATTTCTACTAGTAGGATGGGGGGAAGAATTTGCTTCTAATGGGTTTTGAACCCACAACTTAGGAAATATAGAAGGGTGTCAACTGAGAGCTTTAACCACTTGCTTTAGAGATTGTTGACCAAGTGAGAGATTATTCGATCATATGAACACTATGTGTATATAATAAGTACAATTGTATCGTATTTACTACTCCCTATATCCCACTAAAACTGTCACATGTTGACATTTATTTGTCAAAATTTTTTAACTTTGATTTTTTATAATTCAAATTTGATTATTGATAAAATATAAAAATATATATTTTTAAAAAACTTTCAATTAAATATTTTTTAAAATATATATTTTAAAATTTTTAATTAATTAAAATATTTACATAAATTATAATTAAAGTTAAAAAAATTTGACCAGAAAAATATCAATATGTGACAGTTTTAGTGTGACAGAGAAAATATCTTAAAAGGTTTAGCACAAATTAAAAGTGATCTAATACGATTAAAGTTTATTAGGCATTAGTTATAAAATAAAATGTGGATCAAATATGTACAAATTTATTTATTAGGATTATAGTCATCAAATTACACATGAGTTAACTTTACTGACTTCCAATCTTCAAAAAAGAGATTCCACTGATAATAGTCCTAATTAGAAAGATTAAAATCACAATATTCGAAGTTTTAACATTATGATTCGAGACTTTTAATTTGTTATTTTTATGGTTTAACATGACAGATTTTATGTTAATTTAGTCTTATACTATATTTTAAGTTTCTAGCAATTCTGAGATCTTTACAAGATTTTGGAGAGATTCCATTGATATAATTTTGTCCATTGAAAGAGATTCCATTGATTTTGTTCATCGATTTGTTTTTTGAGATTTGTGTTGCACATTTGAGTCTTTAGTTCTTCGCTTGTAACTAGGATGTAAACGAAAATAACGAACACGGACGAAGGTGTGTTTATATTCTTTCGTTTAATTTTAACCGAACAATTAAACGAACACAAAATTTTTTGTTCATGTTCGTTCGTTAAGGAATGTAGCTTGTTCGTGTTCGTACGTTAAAACGAACACAAACAAACATAAATAACATATGTTAAATATTTAATATTTTGGGTTAGTTCAATTAATTCAGTTAATTAACTTATTTTAAACCGAATTATTCGATAATTAAAATTTGAAAAAACTCTTAATCATTAGCCGAAACCTAAAATCATCTAACAGATTAACCAATTTTATTTTGATTCGGTCGGTTAGTTCGGTTTAACCGAACAATGAACACCCCTAGCCGATAAGAAGGAAATTTTTAACGAGTCATAAAAGAAGACTTGTCAACTTGAATAACTCGAAATTTTTTGACTCGACTCGATCTAATGCTCACCCCTAGACATATGTGAATAAATTTAAATGAACATAAACAAATGAACAGATTACCGAACGTTCCCGAACATAAATGAACGAACGAATCCTTTGTTCGTGTTCGTTCATTTAATTAGATGAACAAAAAATCATGTTCATATTCGTTCGTTTAATAAATAAACGAACTTTCCGTCGAACAGTTCGTTGAACGTTCGGTTTGTTTACAGCCCTACTTGTAACTAACAAAGTGAGTTAGCAGGGTCGTTCCTGAGATTTTGGTGGTCCAAGGGCGAATCTAAAAGTTGGGCCCCTAATAACAAGTATTGAAAAAATAAATAAATTTTAAGAGCAACTAAATTTCTAAGATCATAGATATCGAAAGAAGGAATTATATGTTCATCAATGTCAACATCAACATTTAATCCATCAAGTATATTATCATGATCATTATTTAAATTAGTAGTATCATCACCATGCAAATTAGTAGTATCGCTATCGAGAGAATTGTTATCATTCAAATTTTCATTAGAATGTTCAATTTTATCTTCATCCACATTCAACTCATCACTATCTAAATGCTCTTCTACTCGATTTATTTAAAGTACTCTTTTGTGGTTCCACTAATTTTTGTATTCGTTTTTTCTTCTTTTTTTCTTTTTTCCACTACCGGAAATATATTTTCGTGGCAACATTATACTATAAAAATTATGAAGCAAAAAGCATAGAATGGTAGCACGTGAATCTCTACTGTTAAAGCTTTGTCTCAAATTTAATTATAGTATATCAACAGTAGATTTTGTAAATCACAGTCTCCTTGAATAGACGAGTTCTTGCTCTCTTGGAGTATCAAATAAAAAATTATAAATGAAAAGTCTAAAATAAATTATAATAAAATAATATAAAAATAGATAAAATAATTGAGATGGGAGAACAAGAACAGAATTATTTATAGGTGTATTTAAAATTTTTAATCTCATTAAAAATTAAACCATGATTAAAACTTTAATTATGCCTTAAAACCTACTAATACCTAAACTAATTAATTCCTAACGATTGTTTTTACGATTACACCAATGACTCTTTATTATTTTTTCAATCATGGAGGTGGGTCAGCTCTATTCAATATATCGAAGATCCTCTAGATGAAAGAATTACTAGATGGTGGGCCCTCAAACTCACCCAGTTGAGTGCTTCTTTTCATCCATTCTTACATACAACAAATTAGTTTCCCTGACAATAGGGCTGGGCAAGGCGTCGACTCTGCGAGCGCCCTTATTGTCCTCGCCTAGGAACGACCTATAAATTAGGGAGAGATTACTTTAAATGTTCTTGAGTGAAGCAACGATTATTTTGGTCAACGATTATTGAGGATTATGACATATTGGATTTAAATAATTACTTGTATTAAAAAATTATAGTGGATTTTGATCATTTTAGATTTAATTGTGATTTTGGCTAAGATTATTTTTGGGGGGTAATTTTGGGTAAGATTATTTTGATCTGTCTGGTCATTTTCATTGTACAAAGGTGATGTTGTCAAACAAGTGTTCTAAGGTTAGACTTAAATTATTGTTTGTACCAAGGTTATATATAATAAACTCATATGTGACCAAGGGCTCGTAAATATAGGCTCCCTCAAATCGTAAACAAATTTCTTGTGTTGCTTTCGGTACAAAAATTCTATGCTATTTTTTAGTGTCGTCCCAATAGTAAATAATTAAATCATAAATTTTATCTCTAACTTTTAAATCATAAATTGTAAAAAATACCCCATATACTCAATATTCAAAACCCTAATCATACGTCTTAACCTTAAACACTAAACCTAATTTTTATGGTATGGGTGGGTCATAGAAGAAAAGGCTGGCTTGTTCTTTGTATAATCAATTATCTATATCTTTAGTCAACAATCTCTAAAGCAAGTGGTTAAAGCTATCAGTTGACACTCTCTTATTTCCTTAGGTCGTGGGTTCAAGACTTATAAGAGTAAAATTCCCCTTCCTCTCCCCTAAATAGAAATTGTTAAAAAAATTATCTATATCTTCATGAAATAAAATTACCAACTCTTAATTATTTGATCATTTCCATTTCTTTTCCTTAAACCAAAAATAGTCCTATGTTTTGAATGTGGGGCAACTGTTAGCATATATTTCATATAATTTAATTGGATTCTAAAAGCGAATTTTCAGGAAGATAACTGATAATTGTTTTAAATTGAATATATTTTCTTGTAAGTTCTCCTTCGTTGTCAATTATTACTGCTGATTTGGTTTTGTTCTGCTCATTTTTGTTACAGAAATCTGTTTTCCAGTCAACAACAGTTTCTAGAAAGCAGTCAAGTCAACACATTTTAGAAGAAATTATCTTAGGAATTTGAGTTTAAATTATCTTAGGATTTTAATTTGAAATTAATTTCTTTTAAATAATATTATCTTTAGGACAAGTAATATTATCTTTAGGATATATTATCTTTTAGATAATATTATATTTAGGTTTTATCTTTTTATTATATTTAGAATTTATCTTTCTCTAGAATTTATCTTTCATTAGGATTTATCTTTTTATTATCTTTAGGGTTTTTAGAAGACTATAAATACCCCTTTGGGGGTAAAGCTTGAGATGTATCTTTTTCACTTTTCTTCTCATTAATAAAAGTTCTCTCAGATTTTGTCTTTTATTTTTCTTTCAACTTTTCTTTTACCTTTTTTTTACTTTGTTTTCTAAAATTGCTAAGATGATTTTCTATCATGCTTAGCTAAACTTTTTAATTAGCCGATGGCCTAGCGATGACTCAATTGGTTTTGTGAAAATTAAAAGGTACTTAATATCTTCTGATATCATTCTCAATTTTCTGAAAACTTAGATAGGCAATCGGCCTTTCTTTTAAAAATATTTACACTTTCATCTCAAAAAGCGCGCGTTGGTGTGAATGTTGTTCTGATTTACCGTTGGGAGGAAGAGTCGGCTGGTAGCATATTCAACTTCCTGTGAACACACTTGGTGGTGGTCTGTTAAGGGAAATTGAGATCGGGTTTGATTCTCGATTGAGACAACATAACTTGAGTTGGGCTTTTCCAGCGCTTAAACTGCTTTGGTACCAACGACGACAGGCGTGGTTAGTCCAGCAAAGACTGAATTCTAGAGATAGGCTTGGGAATATCGGTTTACCGGAGAGCAAAGTAAGTTACAAGGGTTGAGCTTTGTAGACTGTAACCGACATGAATCCCGAAGTAAAATCTCTTTCGATGATCAAAAAAATTGAGGCAGAGCGAAGCTTGAGGCTATATTTCTATCATTGTTATTTTTATCTATTTACTTTCTTTTTTATCGCAATTTTTAGATTTAATTTATTTTTAATTTTTTCTTCTTATATTACAAAACCTCGTTTTATTACTTATTGTTTTTCTTTGGATCAGGATCAAAACAATACGACATTGGAAATTCCTTAGTCCCTGCGGATCGACCCTACTTCTCTTTAATACATTCTTATTTACTTTATTTTGAGAATTAGGCATAATTTATTTGACAATTACGACGCTTGTCAAATTGGCGCCGTTGCCGGGGGCTTCGGCAAATTACCAATATTGTTTTATTTTGATCTATGACTAGGTCACTTTCGGGAAAACTAGTAGATTACGAACCCGAGATCGAAGCTCTTGCCCGGAGACTACGCGGAGAGACCCTTAGGCGCAGAAGATTGAATCGAGACTTTCAATCGAAACCTGACTTTGAAGAACTTTCTTACACTGAGGTGTTATTTACGTTTGACGACGAAGGGTCAGAACAAATGGTTGAACAGACAATTCGAGAATTAGCTGCAGAGCCTAATGAACAGCAACCAATGTGCATAACATTTTCGAATGGCCAAACACCATTTAAGTTGAAAACGAGACTGATCCACCTCTTACCAACATTCCATGGGCTATCAAACGAGAATCCACACAAACATCTTACGAAATTTCATATGGCCAAGGATTTGGTTATTTTACTTACCACTTGGTTCAATCAATATATAGGCTGACATGTGGCGATTGTTTATTGACAGGTTCTTCCCCGCGACAAAAGCAAGTGAATTAAGAAGTAGCATCTTAGGAATTCGGTAGAAGGATGGAGAGTCGTTATACGACTATTGGGAATGATTTAAAAAGCTTTGTGCCATTTGTCCGCAACATGGCCTAACTGAACAGACTCTACTCCAATACTTTTATGAATGACTGCTTCCGATGAAAATGAAGATGATCGATGCAGCTAGTGGAGGAGCTCTCGTAAATATGACTCTCACTGCGGCTAGAAACCTCATTTCAACCATGGCCGCCAACGCACAACAGTTTCGACCAAGTGAACCCACTCGACGGGTTCACGAGATAAGTACACCTTCTTTTGAGGAAAAATCGATAAGTTAACTAATGTGGTTCAATCTCTTATTGTAGGTAAAATAGGTCCAGCTAGACTATGCAGAATATGCGCGATGCTAGATCATCCTACAGATAGTTGTCCGATGCTTCAAGAAGATACCACCGCCCAAATAAATGTTGTAGGAAATTTTTCGGGACCTTCTCAGAGGCGATATGATCCTAACGCCAACAATTATAATCTGGGGTAGAGGGACCATCCAAACTTCAACTATGGACCAAATCAAGCTTATCAACCACCTGTACCACAACAATATCAACCGCAAAAATCGTCGTTGGAGTCGATTGTCGAACGATTGGCGTTATCCCAGGAAAAGTTTCAACTAAAGACCGAATCACACTTTCAAGAAATTGACAAACAGATGAGTCAACTTACGTTAGTAGTGAGTCGTTTTGAATCTAAAGGGAAATTACCGTCACAAACTGAGCCAAACCCGAGGTAAAACGTTAGCACCATCACCCTCTAAAACGGCACTGTTGTCGCACCTGAGGTCCTAAAGAAGGAAGTCGCACGTCATCAAAGGAAAAAAGAAGTCGAATTGCAGAGACCTTCTATACCATCTCCTTACGCTGTTCCACATCCCTTCCCGTCAAGATTAGTGAAACGCGATAAGCAAGCCGAGGAACAAGAGATTCTTGACGTGTTTCAGAAAGTGGAAATAAACATACCTTTCCTTAACGTGATCCGAAAAGTACCGAGATATGCCAGATTCTTGAAGGACCTTTGCACAAATAAAAGAAGGCTTACCGGTAATGAGAAGGTAAACTTAGGTGAAAATGTCTCAGCTGTTTTTCAACGTAAGCTTCCACCTAAGTACAATGATCAAGGTATATTTGCTATCCCTTGTAAAATTGGTAACGTAGGAATAAAACGTGCTATGCGTGATCTTGGTGCTTCCATAAATGTTATGCCACTTTCTATTTACAGCTTACTTAGTGTTAAGCCTTTGAATGAAACAATAGTGACAATCCAGCTCGCCGATAGATCCGTCATTTATCCTGAATGACTTCTTGAGAATGTGCTGGTTAAGGTAAATGATTTATTTTTTCTGGCAGATTTCTACGTGGTCGACATGGAAAATGACCGCACCAACACTTTCTTTGAAATTCTACTTGGCCGAACCTTCATGAGCAAGGCACATACCAAAATTGACGTGATGAGTGGAATTCTTACCATGGAATTCGACGACGAAGTTGTTAAATTCGATGTCTACAAGGCGATGAAGTACCCAGATACTGTGGCGAACATTAGTTTCGTCGATATTATTGAACCTTTGGTTGACGATTTTATGGAAACTAACTTATCTGATGATTTGTGCAATGAAATAGAGGATGAGGACAAATAGAACAATGAGTTAGAAAATATTTTTTTCTATTTATTCTGACTTGCGCCTAACTCCTTCGAAAACAAAAATGTTACCTTGCATTTTGCAGGCACCGGATATTGAGTCGAAACCAATGTCAGAACATTTGAAGTACACGTTTTCGGGCGAAAGAGACATCTTTCCGGTGATTATTTTGAGCAAGCTTTCAAAGCTAAAAGAAATTCGAGAAAAAGCTTACTTGAATACCCGAACCTACAAGAGAAAAACAAAAGAACTCTATGATAGTAGAATTTCTCTTAAGGAAGTTCTCAATTAGACAAAGTGCAAGAATTGGAAGAAGTATTTATTGCGGAACCTGTAGTCTGAATCAGGTCTTCAAGCTAAACGACATTAAACAAAGCGCTTTAATGGGAGGCAACCTATTTGTATTTTTGTTCACTTTACTTAGTTTTATTTTTCTATTTTTATTATGTATTCATGTCGTTTTTATTTTCTTATAATTTTTAGGTACCTAAGTATTTTTAAAATCGAACTTAAATGGAATTGAATGCAGTCGCAAGCCGAGAATCCCAAGCGAAACTGTCAAGGCCGACATTATGTTGTCTCGACCAAGGAAGGCTTGCATGGGGTTCCTCCAATACGAAAACGAGGAACTCGTTCGATTCGAAACAGTCTGTCGCCACTCGACACGGGGAGTATCTCTATTCCTTCTCTTGTACTTTAATTTTCGTATTGGGACAATATGCCTTAAGTAAGGGGGTAGAGTATTGGTTATATTTTCCTTGCTTATTTTCATGCTTTGATTCTAGTATGCTTGGTTGAACTTGTGAATTTTTTTGTTGAAATCCTTCGATTTGTTGAATATTTTGGAATGCCATTCTTGATTGAGAACATACTTTTGTTTGAATTAGGATATACATGATAAAGGATGGTATGTTTAGAAATTTTCATGAAACCTTTTATGATATTCCATGACTTTATTGGTTGAGATGTGCTTAACTCAATAAATATTACACACTTTGGTAAGATTTGAGCCTTTACGAGCATATTCATTACATTCTTGCTCATATTCTTCTTTGATTGAGTGTATTGAGCTTGACATTGATGTTCTAGAACCTGTAATTGAATACATGTCGAGATTACACAAGAACTTGATGCTTTAATATGATTAGGGCACTTAGGATACCCATTTTTACAGCTAAAAATTCCCTACCCTTTCATTTTCCCATAGCCATTTTTGTGCCTCTTACCCTTTCTTTGTTTTTACCATATTTTTAAATCCGAGCCTTTTATTTTGACTATCTTTTTCACCCTTGTCAGGACAAGAGAACAAGATTACTGTTGCAGGATTCGTTCCCACAAAAAAAAGAAGAAAAAAAGAGAGAGAAAAAAAAGGAAAAAAATAGTTCGAATGAAAAATAGCAGTTTAAAAATAAAACTGCAGGAAAAAAACAAAAAAAAATCCATTTGAAGCCTTTTCTTTTGAGTTTATGTGGGATTGATCTAATTTATTGTGTTTCTCTTGTCTTGATTATTAGCCGGATTTTTTTGCCTTTCTCCCCACCTTTACCTAAGCCTCATTACAACCCATTTAAGACCATTTGATTATTGTATCATGTTCTAACTAGTAGTGGAGATTTGATTTTCTTACAGGCCTATGGTAATATCATGTTCGGTTCCGACTTTGAGCGTATTTGAACTCGAAACACTTTGAGTGAATAGAGTGAATCCTTGTGAGGTATTGAGTTTGGTTACGTTGAGATTGATGAATGAATGAATGGATCACGATTTTACTTAAACTTTATTCTACTTATGCTTTCCGATTGATTGTGATTTTGATTTGGATTATTGTTGTGGACTTGACTTGCATGAATTTCTGGGATATGAGGCGAGACGAATGAGAGTAAGCGAAATTTTTAACTTGTTTAATTCTAGCATGCTTGCGGACAAGCATGAGATAAGTGGGGGAATTTGATAAGTGTTTTAAATTGAATATTTTTTCTTGTAAATTCTCCTTCGTTGTCAATTATTACTGCTGATTTAGTTTTGTTCTGCTCATTTTTGTTACAGGAATTTGTTTTCCAATCAACAACAGTTTTTAGAAAGTAATCAAGTCAGCACATTCTAGAAGAAATTATCTTAGGAATTTGAGTTTAAATTATCTTAGGATTTTAATTTGAAATTATTTTGTTTTAAATAATATTATATTTAGGGCAAATAATATTATCTTTAGGATATATTATCTTTTAGATAATATTATCTTTATGATTTATCTTTTTTATTATATTTAGAATTTATCTTTCTCTAGAATTTATCTTTCATTAGGATTTATCTTTTTATTATCTTTAGAGTTTTTAGAAGACTATAAATACCCCTTTGGGGTAAAGCTTGATATGTATCTTTTTCACTTTTCTTCTCATTAATAAAAGTTCTCTCAGGTTTTGTCTTTTATTTTTCTTTCAACTTTTCTTTTACCTTTTTTTTTTACTTTGTTTTCTAAAAATGCTAAGTATGATTTCTATCATGCTTAGCTAAACTTTTTATTAGCCGATGGCCTAGCGATGACTCAATTGGTTTTGTGAGAATTAAAAGGTACTTAATATCTTCGGATATCATTCTCAATTTTATGAAAACTTAGATAGGCAATCGGCATTTTTTTTATAAAAATCTTTACACTTTCATCTCAAAAAGCGCGTGTTGGTGTGAATGTTGTTCTGATTTACTGTTGGGAGGAAGAGTCAGTTGATAGCATATTCAACTTCTTGTGAACACACTTGGCGGCGGTCCGCTAAGGGAAATTGAGATCGGGTTTGATTCTCGATTGAGACAACATAACTCGAGTCGGGCTTTTCCAGCGCTTAAACTGCTTTGGTGCCAACGACGATAAGCGTGGTTAGTCCAGCAAAGACTGAATTCTAGAGATAGGCTTGGGAATATCGATTTACCAGAGAGAAAAGTATGTTACAAGGGTTGGTCTTTGTAAACTGTAACCGGCATGAATCCCGAAATAAAATCTCTTTCGATAATCGAAACAAATTGAGGCAGAGCGAAGCTTGAAGCTATATTTCTACCATTATTATTTTTATCTATTTACTTTCTTTTTTTTCATCGCAATTTTTAGATTTAATTTATTTTTAATTTTTTTCTTCTTATATTACAAAACCCCTTTTATTACTTATCATTTTTCTTTGGATCAAGATCAAAATAAGACGACATTGAAAATTCTTTAGTCCCTGTGGATCGACCATACCTCTCTTTACTATATTCTTATTTACTTTATTTTAAAAATTAGGCATAATTTATTTGACAATTACGACGCTTGTCAACAACAGAGAAGAAAATCACCATTTGATAGCTATTTCTCACTGCAAGAATTGTTTAGTCAAACATTTTTTTTTCGATGAAACAAAAATAACTACACATCTTTTTATTTTCTATATAAACATCAAATTCTTTCATTTCCATGCACAAAGCGATTAGATCTTTATTCTTCATGATGCACAAGCTGGCACCAAGCATGAGAAGAATCCTGGCCGCTTCTTCTGCATTCAATAACAAAACAACATTGTAAGAAAAAAAGGTTAAACTTTGACTCAATCTTAAAAACATGTAAGAAGCAATATAACAAGAAATCAAAGTTTAAGTCAACTGGGAATATAACCTTCCTCCCTTGGTTAAATAGAATAATTGTTGTTTTGATCCCTCTCAAATATCAATAACTCAATTTAAACCTTTTTCGATGAAAAGTTTTAATGACTTACTCGCTTGGAAGAGTGGAGGAGCTCTGGGGGAATTTTGTAGAGATCTTCGTCAACAGGCTTGGGAGGTCGAACAGGAATTCTCTTGGGATTGGGAGCAACATCGTCGTATTTGAGTCGGTTAACATTTCTTGTTGTGCTGTTGTTGTAATGATTATTATTTGACATGGACACATGATGGTGGGGAAATTTCCTTGCCGGTTCGGTCACGTCACGGACTTTCCCTCCCTTCTTTTGCTCCTTAACATGCGCTCCTCCATTTTCCCTTACCCTACTCACCTGCTGTATGTCAGACCAACGTAAAATTTTATGTTAAAAAGTATAAATTTTAATATAAAATTATAGTATAAAATTAATATAATAAATAATTTCAATAAAAAAATAAGATAATATTTATAAATCATTTTATTTATGTATGTTGTCAAAAGATTAAAAATATATATAAATAAATACTATTTTATAATCTTGTTTAAGATTATTCAAAAAAATAAAATTATTGAAAATTTGAGATTTCAAGAACATGAGATTATATCGTCAATATATATAAAATATAGAAAAAAATTTAAATATCAAAAAATTTGGAATTTTGGGGTGTACGACCGACCTCCACTCTTCTGGCCCATCCCTGCCGCCCATACTCCATTATTACCATCCACATATATGATATATCACATTCATATTCTCATCACTACATATAATCTATGTCCAAGAAAATGCAGGATTTCTAGCTAGATTTCTGGGAAAGTTTACAGTGAAAAGTTCCCACAAAAGGCTTGGAGACAGGTTAGTGCTTTACTTGTCTATGTCCCCACACTGTACAAACACAGTTTAAGTTTGGATTTTCTACATCAACCGTTAAAAGCAAACTAACCTTTCTAGGAGCAAGATCACGGGAATGTTTCCTTGAATCAACTTCGTACAAGTCATGGGGAGGAACATAAGGATTGGATTCACCGGATGAAGAACTGAAACGAATCAAACCAGCTTGTCTAGCACATTCAAAGTACCGAGTTATAGGCAGATCATTTGCATAATCCCAGTTTCCAAATGCCGGTATCTGCCCACTTCTCTTACAATAATCCTAAAGCAAACAAAACCCCATAAAAGAATTAGCTTTAAACAACAGATCCATACAAGATCGAAAGGGGAAAAAACTTTAAAGAACTTACATCCATTGTGGGGTTGATGGTGTCGACAGTTGCTGCTGCTGAGAGCTAAAAGAAAATATGGGGATTCTGGAGAAAGCTACAGAAGATACAAATTCGGGTTCAGAAAGACAGAAACTGCTTTGAAGAGGAGAATCTGCAGAGAAAAGAGATGGAGTTTCTGAGGCTTTGTAAACACATCTATATCCTAAAAGCAGACAAGAAAATAAAAGTAAATATGTAAGAATGAATAAAAGAAAGAGATTACTGAGTAGGGGCTTTGTTTGTCAACTTTTTCTCATTATAATAAATGTTTAACTTCTTTCCTTGTTTTAATCCGCTTTCACGCGTCAAAGTCAGACGAGTAGGGCCCACAAAAGAATGCAGGCTGAGTGTGTTCACAGATCACTTGGATTTGGGGTGAGGGTTAAACTATTTCCTTAGTCCTTGTACTATATATTACTTCTGGATTTAGTCCCTACCCCCTCTGTGTATGATGTCTTATATCAAGATATACAAGACCCCCTTACTTGAGAAATCCTAATACCATGATGTAATAGAATTGGCATACTTTATATTTTAAAAAATCCAAAATTTGAAAATTATAGAGATTAAATTTGATAAAATTAGACTATAACGATTAAATCTATAATTTATACAGAGTATAGGGACTAATAGAATAATTTGACCTTTTGGTTCGTTGTTTAATTGTTATAAAAGAAGTGGGTGAGTTTGTGCAGATTGCAGTGCCCTGAAAAGCCAATTTTTTTGGGTTATCAAAGATTTGATTTTATATTCACATACACAAGGGTTCTCAAAGATGGAAAAAAGCTTGGATTTTGCATAACAATGGCAACACCTTTCATATTGGATCATAGTTGCTGCAACTAATGACGTGAATATAGATACCTAACACAAATTTATTAATTAAATATGTTAAAACTTTGATTGTTTTACACATGCTTTATTATATATGAATTATTAAATTTGATATATGTGTTTTGCTTTTAGATTCGTGTTGGTATTAAGATCGGACTGAATTGATCAGTTGAATAAAAAAATCAATGATTAAATCAATTAAATTAAACTAGTAAAATAATTTTAAAATTATTCAAAATAAATAATTAGGATAAAACTAATGATTTCTTCTTCTCGTGATAAAGATTGATATCCACTCCATTGAGAGCCCCTCTACTTTTCTTTTGGTAGGACTTCAGAATAATTTTTTGGTAATCTACACTCGTAGTCACCGAATTTTTAGGCGCTTTCGTTACGGTTACCAAACATTTAAAATTTTCATTACAGTAATTCAACTTTTATACCGCTTTTATTACAGTCACTACCGTTAAAAAACACTGACATGGCTAGTTATCTCTTATTTTTTTCTCTTTTTCTTCCTCCACTCTCTCTTTCCTCCATGAATATAAGAATCGAAAAAACAGGACAATTCTTCTCTTGATTTCCTTCATTTATTCTTCTTCAAATATTACACTCAGTTTTCTTCTTCATTTCCATGGATATAAGAAGGTTAAATGTAATTACAGAGACCACATAACAAAAGTGATGTAAAGATCCAGAGGGCAAACAATAGTAGGACAACCAATAGTGTCGATAGAGGTAGACAGGGCTACAGGCAGTAAAACAAGCTCCGTGCTGCAGAGGTTATGGCTGAGGCGAGAGCTACGCTAGACATGGTGATCTAACTGTTGATCGATTATGTGTTGCACTACGTGCTGAGCTAAAGGAGAAGCAAGAAAGAATGGTAAAATCGTCATGTGTATGAGTCTTTCGAAAAGGCTAACGTTTTTGTCAGGTTTGATCTCACATTCTTGGCAGATAGCAACAACACGAGACGATTCCACTGTAGTACATGCCTTGTCCAAGCTTACTAGACCCCTACCTGACAGACATGGTGATTCTTTCTCAAACCATGTTATTTGGGAACCCTCCACAACGAAAACTAATACAAGTTCAGTCATTCCCAACACGTCCACGACCAAGATAATCATTGGTGAAATCTTTGAAAATTCTCCTCAACCTACGTTCATTCCCCTCAACCTACATTCATTCCCATATCAGAAACCTTTTTGTGTTATGAAAATTTTGCTGGAAAAGCAGAGGGTATAAACTGGAGTAATAGAAACAAGGGTTGTTGTCTCTTTAAATGGTGGATATATATATTTTTTAGATATGTAAGTAATAAAAAAATTGTAGACAATTGAAATGACTGGTTTGAGATTGAAGGATTAATGGAGGTGAGATAAAGGAGAACCTGGGAGTTTAGTTGTTTACATTGACAATGGAGCAGTTTCGTTTTTCCCTTTAAAAATGAAAAGAACCCAACAATAATCTTATAAAAAGGAAGAAGAAAACTGATCGTAATATTTGAAGAAGAATAAATGAAGGAATTCAAGAGAAGAATTGTCATGTTTTATCCAGTTCTTATATTCATGGAGGAAAGAGAGAGTAGAGGAAGAAAAGGAGAGAAAAATGAAAAGATAACTAGTCACGTCAGTATTTTTTAACCGCAGTTAATGACAGTGACCGTAATAAAAGCGATATAAAAGTTGGGTGACCGTAATGAAAGCGATATAAAAATTGAGTAATTGTAATAGAAGTTTTAAATGTTTGGTGACCGTAATAAAAGTAACATAAAAGTTTGGTGACTATTGGTGTAGTTTACCCTAACTTTTTATATTTAGCTATTACAAATTTAAATAATTACATTATTAAAATTAGATTTATTGTCGATGACAGATTTAAAACAGTTTTAATAAATTTTTAGTTAGTCGAGTGGTAAAAGATATTCATCTGGTTTCTAATGTTTATATTAACAATTTAAATATCGTTTTATTATAAAAAAAATCTATTTTACTTTCGGATAATATTGAACATCCAAAATTAGCATTAAAATATATTTTTATTTACACGGATAGTATATATAAAATGCTGTGATAATTTAAATTTTATACATAATGATATCTAAATATTCAAAGAAAAGTGGCATCCAATGGATTTGGCTAACATCATTTACAAGAGGCCAAAAAGTTGAAAACTAAAAGGGCATCTTCCAGTTGTGAACATCAATATTTCTGCTACTAAATGGTAAATGCCAAAAACCCACCTGACTATACCAACTACCATGCCAAACAAAGCTCCATATTTGCTATCCTCCTCCGCTAATGTAATCCTTTTACCTGAATTTGATTTTAAAATTTAATTTTTTATTTTTTATTTTTAAAAAATTGTACATGAATTTGATATTATACTTCAAATCAGTTCAAATAAATTATTTACTATAAGTATCAGTTTGGACCAAATAACTACGTTTATGTACTAATTTAAACAAAAAAATCAAGTTCATGTATTTAATTAGACCAAAAAAACGTTTGGTATTAAATTAAATTTTGTAATCAAATTCAATACTTAATTAAAAAACCCTCAACATATTCAATATCTAAATTTATATTTACCCTCTTATAAGTGAATTACAATTTTATCACATTCTTTCAATTGTTTAAAAACAAATCATCCAAAAATAGATGAACCAAAAGTGAAATGCAGCAGTGAATCACTGGACCTGTAAGCAAAAGTTATACTTTTGGCCTCCTTTTAGTTCATCCTATACACAAAATGTTTTTAGAATATTGCAATTCCAAAAGCTACAGCCTACGGTGAAGTATCGGCAAAGCTTTCCATTCCATTTTTTTTTGGGAACTACCTATTTAGTATCTCATCCATGCCCGTGTTAATATTTTGGTATTTTAATTAAATTTTTTAATAAATTAGTACCTAATGTTATATTTCGTTTATAGATAAGTACCTCTATCGTTAAAAAATTAATAGCACGCTGATTAGGAGAGAAAAAAATCACATGTGACAAGTGTCATATTAATTTCTCTCTCTTAGTCAACATGTCATGTCAGATAAAATCATAAAAATTCGCACAATGCAGCTTAACTAGGAGAGAAAAAATGAAGTGACAATCTATCACATGTGATTTTTTTGCTCTTATGCAGCTTGCCACGTGTAAGTTTCTCTCGCATAATTAGCATGTCGTTAATTTTTTAATGATAAATACTAAAATAAAATAAAATATAACATTAAATATTATTTTATTAAAAAAATTAAGTAAAGTACTAAAATAGAAACACAAATAAAGGTAAGATACTATATAGGTAGTCTTTCCCAATTTTTTTCCGTGGTACTAGAATAGAATTTCTTGTAATATTTTTCTTTCTTTCTCAGGACACGAGTTTGGGCATTGAAAAATGGGAAACAAGGTAAAAAGGCAAAGTCTTTTTATTGACTCAACCTGCCGTAGTAGAAATAGCCTAAAACCTCGTGGAGTGATACAAGGTCACCGTTTCCAAAAACCGGCCTGGGGGCTCGAACAAAGACCAAATGGCACCTGCAACAAAGGGTCAAAATTGCCACCAATTATGCCTCACTTTGGCTTGACCTTGTACGTGAAAATCACCAATACCAACGACACAGAAGGCAATCTTTGACAAGGAGGTTTAGTAAGTCAAAACACTGAGCGGGAAATATATATAAATATGGAGGGGGAAAAAACCAGATCTGTAGTGTTGGCTGAGCTGACCAGCCCTTGTTTGTTTGGTCTTTAAATTTCTTAAAAATATTTTTTGGTTTATAAATATTTTCTATCTGTTAACCCTCAAACTTCTTTTTATCAAAATGAACCAATTTACGAAAAAAACGGATTTCTAATAATATATACATATTTTCATTTTTATAATTTTTAAATGTACTTCTTCAAAAAAAAATTGTGTAAAAAGACAATATTTGACAAAATAGTTGGTGTTGGTTAACGATTTCATTACTTTTTCTGCCGGTTAATTTTATTTGACTAAAAAATGAGAAGTTCGAGGACTAAAAGAGGTGAAAATTTAAGGACTGAAATGTTTTTTTAATATTTGAGAGTAGAAAATGTCATTATTTTTTTATTTATGATAAACATATTTTTAATAGAATTATGATAAACATATCTAAACCTCTAATATATTAATAATTCATATTATCCACTGAGCATTAGCTCAATTGATATAGTTGTGGTTATAATTTTCATTTAAGGTTGAGTATTAAATATAATTTAATCATGGTAATTTGTATTAAAAATTATGTTTATATTTTCTTAAAGAAATTGGTTTTTATATAATGATTATTAATTTTGTTTATAATGTATAACATTAGAAGAAAAAAAGTTTAATAGGACAAAGGGAGTAACATTTATAGGGTAAGAACAAGAAATTTAGAAAAAAAACATAAATTTATTAAATTATTTTAAATTATGATCAAATTGATAAATTGTATAATAGGCGCGGTTTTTTATACCTGAAATGACATTTAGAAAGATTACTATTAAAATCGTGAGCAAAAAGACGTGATTTTGTTACGTTTTGATCCCTTGATTTTAAAAAATTGTGATTCTTTTATTGGATTAAATGTTTTATAACATTTCAGTTATTCTCTTATTAATTTCTAATTATAAAATAACACAACTGTTAAATAATTGATATACTAATATATTTAATTTTATTTTTTAAAATTTCACTGATCTATAATTAAACACTTATGTATATTTGAATTCACGCCTTTATGTATGTTGTATAAACGACAATATTAATTAGACTATACTCAGCCCTCCTTTAGTCGCTTATTAGTTGTCTCCTTTTTATTATAATCATTATTAGTTTTTACTGTTTAATTCTGATACGTTGATTATTTATAACACATGTTATTTTGTTATGAATTACCGGTAAGCTTAACCAAAATCACAAAAAAAAATTAAATGAGATGTTACATTATGTCACGGCCCGCACATTTGGGTCCGAGACAGATGCGCAACAAGCAACCCAAGAGGTTCTAGGCTTGCCAAGAAGACCACCAGACTTGGTCCGATCGTTGGAGACTGAAAGAAAGCCCAAGTACATTGAGCCTGGTAAATTAATGATGGCATCTTACCGGGGAATATTCCAAGGGATAAGAATATCTCTCAATGTAAACACAAACTTAAGGAAAGAATTTCATAGTGATAGAGTTTCCTTAGTTAGTGTAGATTTGGTATGTGGCTTTCGATATGGGTCGTTAGTGTGATTCGATCTCATCCGTTCATTGTATGGGGATTCAACTATAAATAGAGGCCTCCCCACCTCACTTGTAATTATCCATCATTTGAGTAATACACTTGACATTTACTCTAAAAACACTCTGTAGTGTTCTTCGCTTTCTTGAGCGTTCTTTCTTTTGTTCTTGTTGCCTTTCTCTTTTGTTCGGTTCCTCTTGGAACGATCTTGTGTTTGTGAGCATTGGAAGTATTCGATCTTCCAGAGAAGGATTTCAGGCTTACTTAGTCGTTTGTCTAAGAACATCGACTAAGGCCGCACGTTGGGTTGGTTCAAAAGTCTAGCCCCGTGACAGTTGGTATCAGAGCCAGTGTTCGAGCACAAACACTGATTGGAGATGGCAAAGAAAGGAGGGAATGTTGCAGCACAAAAGGGTGTAGAGACCCAGGCTGACGATGGAAAGCGAGACAGTCCGAGCAACACTATGCCTACGCTGGAAGAAAGGTTGGGAAAGCTCGAAGGATCCATGAAGGATGCCTGAGAGGAGATTGACGTTGTCAGAGTACGTCTTGACGAGCTGGACTCTTCGGGAGAGGAGCTCGAAAGCAACGTGCAGGATCTAAAAAACAACGTTCGAGACCTTGACCATTGTGCCGACAGTGCGGATAGACGGAGTGATGCACTCGAAGCCGAACTAAAGGCTTTGAAGGTGGAGATGATGGAGGAAATTAAGGAGCTCAAGGGAGAGCTTCAAGTTTACAAGGCTGTCGTGACTGATATGTTAAACACGGCAACAATCAGACCAAAGTTGGACGTGCCAAAGCCGAAGGAGTTTAGCGGAGCTAGATCGGCCCAGGACGTGGAGAACTTTGTGTGGAGCATGGAACAATACTTTCGTGCTACAGGCATCAAGGATGATGCGGATAAGGTAAACATTGCTTCTGTTTACTTAACTGACGTTGCACTTTTATGGTGGCGACGCAGATGCTCTGAGGAGAAGAGCAAGGATATTCCCATCGAGACTTGGGAAGAGTTTCAGGCTGAGCTCAAGGAACAGTTCTACCCAAAGAACACCCAACATGAGGCTCGGGAGAAGCTGCACGAACTCAAACATGAAGGTTCCATCCTGGAGTATGTCAGACGGTTCACTGAACTCAAACTCCAAATCACGGACATCGCTGAAGCCGAAGGCCTCTTTATCTTCAAGAACGGGCTTAAGCGATGGGCCAGAATAGAGCTGAAGAGGATGGGAGTCGAGGAACTCTCTAAGGCTATGGCTGCAGCTGAATCCATAGCCGAGTTCGAGATGGCGGAGTCCCTCAAGCCCCGAGGCAAGGGCCATGGTGGGGGACTCAAAGATGGGGAAGGTTTTGTGTGCTGTATCTGCGGAGGGAAGCACATGATGAAAGATTGCCCCAAGAATGATCGTCTTAATGCTGTCAAAGGCGATGTGTCCGAGGAGTCGGACAAGGAAGTGACGAGACTTGGTGCGATTGCGAGTGTCAAAGCGATCGAGCCGAGGGTAGAGAAGCAACTAAAGTGCTACCAATGTAAGGGGCCACACAAGTTGCGAGCATTCCCACATCGAGTCAAGCCATCCAAGGGGGTGGACGAGCCCGAACAGAGCGAGGCTGCGAGACTTGGTTCGATGATACTGAGTTCTGCTAAGGCGAGAGTACGCAAGCAGAAAGGGTTGATGTTTGTCGACATCAACATTGTGGGACGATCGAGAAGTGCTCTAGTGGACACTGGAGCAACCGATCTATTCATGTCTAAGAAGGCTGCCGACAAACTTGGTCTTAGAGTTGTGGGTTCAACTGGAAAGATCAAGACTGTGAATGCTAAAGAAGTTCAAATTGTTGGAACGGCACGGAAGGTTGAGCTGTAGATTGGTGAATGGAAGGGCAAGGAAGACATCAAGGTAATCAATTTAGATGACTTTGATTTTGTTCTGGGACTAAGCTTCCTTGACCGTATAGATGCTCTTATCATTCCTTGTGCCGACGTCGTCTGTGTTTTGGATCGCAAACAACGTTGCGTTGTGCCCTCGTACCGAGACAAGGGTAAAGGAACCAAGATGCTGACTGCCATTCAGCTTGCCGAGGATGCTCCAAGCCAAGGAGACATCGCTTTGGGGGCTACTGTTGGAGGGACTACTTTAGTGGGGCAAGAGCTGCCCGAGTCAGATAGCGACATGAGGCCCGTGGAAAAATCACCTTTGGGCAAAGTGAAAGAAGTATTGAACTTCAAGTGTGAAGAAGGGTCAATGCGGGAAAAGTTGCCAATGGGCAACGAGGCACCAAACTTCAAGAGGGAAGGGTTGATGCCGGTTAGAGTGAATGCCACGAAGGAGGCGCATCTCAAACTTCATCGAGATGTGCGCAATGATGCAGAGCGAGAAGTTACACAGCGGAAGGAACCAAGGCGAGAAGTCTGTATGGGAAGACAACCCAGTCCGAGTCGAGCGCTCCTTATGGGGGGAACTGTTCTTATGGGGGAACATCGTTGCCCGATTCTGAGTTGGGAGCAAGCCAAGGTACCATGGAAGATCCAAGATCAACCAAGCAAAGTCTTTTCTGAGACAGCGATGAGGGCATCGCCGGATTTGGTGGGGGAGAATGTCACGGCCCGCACATTTGGGTCCGAGACAGATGCGCAACAAGCAACCCAAAAGGTTCTAGGCTTGCCAAGAAGACCACCAGACTTGGTCCGATCGTTGGAGACTGAAAGCAAGCCCAAGTACATTGAGCCTGGTAAATTAATAGATGGCATCTTACCGGGGAATATTCCAAGGGATAAGAATATCTCTCAATGTAAACACAAACTTAAGGAAAGAATTTCATAGTGATAGAGTTTCCTTAGTTAGTGTAGATTTGGTAGGTGGCTTTCGATCTGGGCCGTTAGTGTGATTCGATCTCATTCGTTCATTGTATGGGGATTCAACTATAAATAGAGGCCTCCCCACCTCACTTGTAATCATCCATCATTTGAGTAATACACTTGGCATTTACTCTAAAAATACTCTGTAGTGTTCTTCGCGTTCTTGAGCGTTCTTTCTTTTGTTCTTGTTCCCTTTCTCTTTTGTTCGGTTCCTCTTGGAACGATCTTGTGTTTGTGAGCATTGGAAGTATTCGATCTTCCGGAGAAGGATTTCAGGCTTACTTAGTCGTTTGTCTAAGAACATCGACTAAGGCCGCACGTTGGGTTGGTTCAGAAGTCTAGCCCCGTGACAATTACTTAAAGATGTCATATTGAAATTATTTTTATTTCATTTAATTCTAATATCATTAATAATTTTATATTAAGCTTAGGTGACTCTTGAGCAGCGTAGTCTGTACAGTGTATAAGTCTTTTTTAAAAAATAAAAAATAAAGAACAAATGGTACCATATAATCATATTTGAATATTAAAAAAAATCTAAAACTTTGAAGTCTCTTTTATATTTTGTGTTTCTAGTGATATCCAGTAGAATGTGTGGATCTAATATCTTAGGCCCAAACTGAAGGTGCCGTTTTGACCCAACTCATGAAGTACGGATAACTAGGTTGCGCCTTCAAAGAATCAAAAGCCCAGTAATATAACTCGACACTTTCCGAATTTCGGATGAAGAATACACGAAATATATATAACAAAGTAATGTATCAAAATTTATAAAATGAACTAAATGCTGCTACTGATCCACTTACGGCGTTGAGCCGGGGTGGTCCGACATTGTTAGAACGGAAAGGGAGTCGGATTAGTTTTGTTCCTGATCGCAAGGCTTTATTCTTTGTGTGGTTTTGTGTTCTTGTTTTTGTTACCGGTTTAGGTTTTCTTTGAGTTTTTTATCGGGTTAATTCCGTTTATTTCTGTAATTATTATCATGAATACTTTTTTTCAATCTCAGTTTAAAGAGATTTTTAATGAGATTCATGTAAGTAACCTATTATTTATAAAAAAAAAATTATAAAATGAACCGGTTATTCTTAAAAATAATTAAGTTTCTTTTTCTATTTTTCATGTTTTGTTTTAGGGATTTATGTTTGGGGTTTAGATTTACATACTTTTTAAAAGTGTAATTTAATTTATCAATATAACCAACAATTGTTGGTAGAACTTAAAATGTATCAATATAAGATTTTTTTTGTTAAATTCTTTAACTATAAAAAATTACAAAATAATCACACAAATTAAACAAATTAGCATGCTACCGTTAAAAATTGAACTAAAAAATTGTAAGAGATTTTGATCCTTAACCCCAAGAAAAGCAGTCCAATAGCCCAGAGTTCTTCAAGTTGATACTACTCGCATTTGAACAAAAAAATTTTGCCTCTTTTCGATACCATTCTCTATGCCTAAACATTAAAAAAATTAAATTTTAAAATTTAATCTTAAATTTTAAATTTAAAGCCCTAAAAATACAACCTACACCTAATTCCTTAAACCCTAGTCCTAATTCCTAACTCTAAATCTTAGCCCTAAATTTTAAACTTAATTTTTTAATGTGTGGGCATAAATAGAAACACTAAAAACGGACAGAAGATTTCTATTCACTCGTATTTGAACAAAGAGACCCAAGAAAACTTTACCATTTTTTTGAGATTAACTTTAGGCTTCTCGTGTGCAGCTCATATAAAAGATGAAGAAAATTTCCTCTCAAAGGGTTGATCCATCAATAAATTCACTCTTAAAAGGCTAAAATTTTAAAATTTATAAATTAGTAGAGTGGTCAAGTTTGAATCTTGACATTTGTCCTAAAACTATACAATCTCTCTAGTAAAAAACTAGAATTGTAATTTTGTACCAAAACCTAAAAGTGAAGGAATAATAGCGGGTAAATAATTTTTATAAGGTGTAGGTCTTTCTAAATAACAAGGTATGCAAAGATTTTTCGAATCAAAATCACAATCGTGACATGAAAATATAATACAAATATGATACAAATACGTAAAATTACATAGAAAATAGAAGGTGGATATGCTTTCTTTACCACTAGAGAACTGACTTGTGCCCACTACAAATAATATAATTCCTTTTCAAAAGCTTGGAAAATAACTCGAGGATTTAGTTCCATATACATTGGTGTACAGATTATTTTAAAAGAAAAGAAACATGTTTAGGTTCAAAATATTTTTTTGGATAAACCAATAAGGTTGGTTTAAGTGGTAAACAGTTTGATATCGTTTAAGTAGGTTTCAGGTTCGATACATTGTATATGCAAAAAATTCTCTCTGAGAGACTCACCTACAAAAGTCAAGTGTGCGACACGAGTAGATTTGGATTAGTCAGGGCGAAGCCTTGGAAACCGAAAGGGCAACCAAAAAAATATTTTTTTTGGATAAAGTTTATAAATGGTCACCAAACTATGGTGAAATGTTCATTTTGGTCACCTAATTTTCAAAAGTTATAAAATGATCATTAAACTTAGTTTTTTTTCTTACAAATGATAACTGAGTCATTAATTGTCGTTAAAAGAGTGACATTGTGATTAAGAAAATTTATTTAATAACATATTTAGTTCTTCATATTTATACATTCAATCAATCTAGAGCATGTGGTTAAAACTCTCAGTTGACACCCTCTCCTTCCCTTAGGGCGGGTTCAAGACCCATTAAGAATAAAATTCCCCTTCCTTAGGTAAAATTTGTTTAAAAAATTAATAAATTTAACTATTTGTGAACTTTACCCAATATTACGCAGAGAGATACAATTATAATACTAAAATGTTTACATTCCATTATCACAAAAAAGCAGTTATATACAAAAACTGAATCAACATCAAACACTGTAGAGTGTGGCGTGTTTTCTTGCCTTCATAGCTGGACAGAGAAGTGGTAGAAGCTTTCTACACAAATCATTTGGGGTGGGAATAGGACGAGATGAGAACGGTATTAAATTTCTCATTCAGTCTCAAACATTTATGGGAATGGTTTTGAAGAATCCTAATTACATACTTCAAGAAATTTTTTTATTTGCATCCTCATACTCATCAGATTCCGTGAGTTTTGGAGAATCTCGATCTAAAAAAATTAAAAAAAAATTACTACTTTATTAACCAAAATATATGATCAATTTTAATTTACAAGTCATATATTCAATACACTTAAAAATAACCAAACTTAATATATTAAAACAAATACCCAACATCAAACCTCCAAAATTACAAACATAAATGATAATTTTAGTTTTACAAACAATAAACAAACCATTTAAAAACTATAATAATACAAATCAAAATAAAAACTATAATAATATCTTAATATGTAACAATTTATTTTTTTAACCAAATCAATCTAGCATGTGGTACTTGATGATGCTATTGTATTCTTATTTTGATCATTATTGTCATCAACCTATAATATTAAAAATAAATATCATATCCATCAAATAATATGAAAATAAAATATTATGTATTCATATGCATCAATAATACAAGAATTAACCAGAAACTAAAAGGGCAAATTACTAGAGTGGTCACCCAAATTTAATAAGGTTTAAATAAATGACATAAATATCTTGATGATCTAGAATATTAATAATAAAATAGGTAGACATACATGTAAATGAGAGTTATATATATATTTTTAAAAAAATTTGTAAAATATTGGGATCTCTACAGATATTTTTCGGGGATCCCACAGTTATCTATACAGTTACGGTTCAACTATCCCCAGGTTCGAATATAACAATCCTCATCCTCATCCCTATATGAACTTTGGTGATAAAACTTTCTCGTTCCCATTCTCGTGAGTGAATATTTTGGTTATTTCTAATCAAGTCGGTTCAGATCCCCATACTTTTCGGATATTCTCACCCAATTCCCACCCCCTACAAATCAAAATTTCGGTCCCTTCAAAGCAAGGGCATCGACACAGGGTTCATTGATGTATTGTTAAAATTCGGGTAAATGCACTGGTAAAGCAACGGCAACAGGAAACATAGTATAAAATCCCGTGAATCAAACTGAAATAGAAAGAAACAAATTGGTTATTTAAACCTGAGCCTTTGTTAGCTATATGCTCAGACTTGAGCTACAATTGTTGCAATCTGCTTTTTTACTTTTGTTGAGTAATTATCTGTCCAGCTTCTTCTTGTTCCGTTTAAACTTGCATGAATTGACAATGAAGATAAGGAATAATTATAGGTTGTTTCAGGAATGTGTAAATCAATATAAACTTGTTTCCCTGGAGAGGCATTATAAAAGTAACTGAGCTATTGCCGATATTTTCAGGTCAATAATTGAAATGGGATTGAATTACATTGAAGGTGTGTAGTGTTGCAGGTACGTAATAAAAAACCTTACATATCTTTGGAATTATAAATTAAACAACATCATTTTAATAAACGACTCAAGTTCTCGTAAACCTTTGAATCGCCCCTGTAGTCTCGTACTGTATATATAGTGAGAAGCTACTATGTAGCTCAGGAGCAACTGCCCCTCTATTTTTTTTTGTATTAAAAAGCATATAGGGGTAATTGATCATTTGACTAAATTTTAATTTATTTAGATTTTGCCCCTCATTTTTATAGTAATTTACACTTTGACCCCCTTAAGCTTGATTTCTAGCTCAGTCCATGTGCATATTGACAAACAAATCAATAATAATTTTTATCGCATATAACACTATTTAAAATTTTATATTAACGGACCATTGACTAGTTTGTAATAATATTTAAATTGAATGACTCAATTGTATTTTTTTGAAAAAGGGTGACCAATTTATAAACTAACTAATAATTAAGTGTCATGAATAAATATGTACATGGACGGAGTAAAAGAATAAGTCATTGTATATTCATCGACTTTCATTAATTTCAGAAACTGTGGACCAAACTGTAATTTATTCGGACGCGTGCTGTCTTGTACACATCTACAACTTATGTTTATGTTCATGTTTCTCACATTACCACTATAATGATTTCATAATTAATAATATATATAGGGTTAATATTTTATGCACATGTACATAGGGATGGTCATAGGTCTGGTTTTTGGCCAATTTGATCCCAATTTTGGAGTAAAAATCCGAACCCGACCCGTTATATATAAAATATATTTTTTATTTTTATTTGATAAAATTGGGAGTTGATAGAAAAAAATACAAATAGAGAGGGTGTTATAGTATTTAGACCATTTTTATTAGACAAAACGGAGAGGTAATTGGAAAAATCTATAAAGAGAAGGGAATTATAGCAATTATACCTAAATATATAGAATAAAAGTAAACTATTATTTCAGGTCGGGTATATTTCATCCTAAACTCAGACCCGACCTGATTTCATCCTCAAAAAGTAAACGTGAACCCATTTAAAAAAAAAACAACTCTTTAAGGTTGGGTCAGAACCTACTGAATTTGGGCCAAACGACCATCCCTACGCATAGGTAATGAAAACATTTTCCCACAAGCATGCTTAATTTAACTATACAAATTAGAATTTGAATCTATAACCCTAACCCCTAAAATCTAACAATAAAACTTAAATTCTAAACACAACATTATAAACCCCTAAACCCAAAATTGGACCAGCTTGTGGAAAATAAAATTTTTCACCTCCCGTGCATGAAATATTTTCTCATGTATAATAGGCATAATGTCAAAAAATGTCCCTACCATTTGACTGAATAGTCATTTTGGTCCATTTCTTTGAAGCACTTTAATCCTCAATGTTTCATTTTGGGTCAAAATAGCCCCTCTTTGTTTCGAAATCGTTAATCAACTAACATTCAACGACTTGAAATGATGTGAAAACCTACATGACATTGCATGTTGATGTGGTAATGTTATATAGACAAATGTGATGACTTGACAGAATGACACGTCAGCCAAAAAATTAAAAAAAAAATGTTGAGGTGTCATCTTGTCAAGTCATCTTACGACGTTGACTGTTAGTTTTTAATGGTTTGCATCCACAGAGAAGTCATTTTGGTCTAAAATTAAACATTAAGGGTTAAAGTGCTTAAAAAAGAATAAAGACTAAAGTAAATATTCAATTAAACGTTATGTGCATTTTTTGACATTGCATCAATATATTATATACTAAAACTATAAAGAGTGAACCATATATATGTTGATGATAATTTATAATGAATTATTTAATCTTAAATTAATAATTTTCATTAATCTTTAATTAATGAATCAAACCACGACATAGGTGTTGAGGAGCTTGGATACAATTTCACAAACTATGGAAGCAGTACATCTAGATTTCGGTATGATGCTATGAATGATAAGATAAAATCTATTAGCTAACAATCAAGTTTAAGACCTTATTGTCATGTCTCAAAAGATAAATTTCGTTGGACAACGTTGCTAGATACAAGATTAGTGTTTTTGTTAAAGGATTCATTCAAAATGAAGTAATCAGGGACGAACACTTTGTAAGGTGGGAGGGACTCTTGCCATAGATACAATTTTTCTTTACCCTTTTATTAATATAGTTTTTTTCCATAAAAATAAATTAATTATAAATTTCCTTTTACATTCAAACATTTATGTTTTGCCTCCAACCCTCTACCCCTAAATCTAACAAGCACCTTAATTTGAATTGAATAAATGATGAAATCGTACAAAGTTGAGGGGTTAAATTGTAAAAATAGAAAATTTATTTTCAAAAATATTAATTAAAACTAAACAGGTATTTTATAGTGGTTTAGGATCATGTAGTTTAAATTTGGTCAAAAATGAACTTAAAACGAAAGAGGAATTGAATAAATGAGAAAATCATACAAAGTTGCGGGGCTAAATTGCAAAAAGATAAAATATATTTTTCAAAAATATGATTTGAAGCTAAATAGGTATTCAAAAATATGAATTGTAGCTAAGTAGGTATTCGAAAGTAGTTTATGAGCATGTAATTTAAATTTGGTCAAAATGAACTTAAAATAAATGAGGAATTAAAGGGGAAAAAAGAAATCATGGACTAAATCACAAAACTGTAAAATTCGATTTTTTCAGTTTTTCGAGTTGGCAAAATCGATCTTGACTCGAACTCAAAATTAACTCGATTTATTCAAGTTGACTCGAACAACTCAATTTGAATAACTCAAAATTGAAAAAAAAAATAATTTTTTTCGAGTCGAATTTTGTTCACCCCTAGACGGTATCGTTTCTAGTTTACTATTAAATTTTTTCATGATTTAATATTTCATTATAATTATTCTTTGTTATATTACTAATTGGTAAATATGTGTAATATTATTGCATATTCATAAGGATAGTTATGCATACTCATAAAGATAATTATTCGATACATTATTAGTGAAATTTTTTTCACAAATATTCTTGAAATTATAACAATTGTTTCATCAATTAACTTTTAGATTTTAAAATATATAAAAAGATGGATAATTTTAGAACGACCGATCTACCCTGTTGTACACTACTAATGCAATACACCGCAATACACTATTAATTTTTTAATAATTTTTAAATAAGGATAAAAATTTAAAAACTTGACATGCAATTAATAATTATTCAAATAAAATTAAAATTTAGATTAAATTATCTTTCATTTTTTTTGTTTTACACTATCTTTTATTTTTTTCTTTTAAAATAATATGATCCAATTAATACGATGGGCAATCATGCTAGCCAACGACGAGCAGTCCAGCAGTATCGGATTTTCAAGAAAAACAATAGGATTTTGGAGTCTCGACTGAATCAACAATCTTTGGTTGCCTTACCCTTCTATCGATGATTTTAAGGTATGTTTACGGTACGGTTAAAAGACTGTAAATTTTGAAATTTGTCCTTAAATTATAAATTTTAGTTTTTTTAATAATATTTTCGGTTATTTTGTTTGAGTTTTTCTGCAAGTATTGATACTTATTTGTAAGTATCAATACTTAATTTTTTTTATATTTAGTTTTTTTTATATAAATTTTTCGTTTGAGACAGTTTTGAAACATGTATTCAAACTGAAAATATTAAGACTTCTTGATAACATTGTCAGTTGATTTTTGTGAGTTTTTTCTGCAAGTATCAATATTTAATTTTTTTTTGATAAATTTTCAGTTTGAGACAAAAGTATGGATACTTGCAGAAAAAACTCAAAAAAACAATCGAAAAATGTTATCAAGGAGTCTAACATTCTCAGTTTGAGGACAAGTATCGATACTTAGTTTTTTTTGATAAAATTTTCAGTTTGGGACATAAAATCGAAACTTATAAAATAAGTATCGATACTTGCAGAAAAAACTTAAAAATCAACTAAAAATATTATCATCCGAAAATGTTATCAAGAAGTTTAACATTTTCAATTTAAAGTACCGTCTTTTAGCCGCACCCTAGATGTGTCGCACATTATACTCCCATGATTTCAAGCCCGTTATTAAAACCATTTGTTAATTAACAAATTCCTACAAACCAGATTAATATATGTCGGTAAAATCATTCTTTTATATTGAATCATTTAATAAATTTGAATTATACTTAATGTTATAAAGATTAAAAGATATAAGGTCGAATCTATGGTTTGGGGATGATGGTGGATCTTATTATTTTAAAATAAACATTAAAATATAGTATAAAACAAAAATATGAAAGGTAATTTAATTTAATTTAAAATCTAATTTTATTTTTTATAATTATTAATTGCATGTCTAGTCATTCAGATTTTTAATCATTATTTAAGAATCATTAAAAAATTAATGGTGTATTGTGGCATATTGAATTAGTGGTGTTCAACGGTGTGCATCGTCCGTTCTAGACTCTTCCTATAAAGATACTTGTCACGATTTCAAAAATAACTTTTAAAAATATATTATTCCATATTTCTAAGGATAATTATTATTAGGGGTGAGAAAAACTCGACTAAAAAAATTGAATTTTATTTTAATTTTGAGTTATTCGAGTTGAGTTGTTTTAAATCCATTTTGACCGAATTTAACTAAATGCTCCAAAACTACCTTAAAAAAATACATGTTTAGCTTCAATTCATATTTTTGAAAATATTTTTTTTCAATTTAGCCCTCAACTTTGTATGATTTCCTCATTTCTTCAATTTCCCCTTCTTTTTAAGTTTTTTTTACCGAATTTAAACCACATGTTCCGCCACCTCTATATAATATCTATGTAACTTCAATTTATATTTTTTTTAAAAATATATTGCTTTTTCCATTTATGTTTTTAACAAAAAAATTATTCTTTTTGCCATTTTGTCCCTTAACCACACATTTTATTCAATTTTAAAGGTTTGTTTTGTTTTTTAAAAGAAACACTTAATAGGATTTTTCCTTTAAAGTTGTTTTAAAATTTTAAAGGTTTGTTTTGTTTTTAAACTTTTATTTGTTTAGTTTTAATATTGTTTTAAATTATAGGAAAATATTCTATGCATTGGCGATGGAAAATTTGTTTTCCACAAGTGCTTAAAATTTAGGTTTTAGATGTTAGGTTTAGGGTTAGTGTTTTTGTGTTTTTGGTTAGATTTTAAGGTTTGAGAATATGTTTTATGATTTAAAGTTTAGAGTTTATGTTTAGAATTCAGTTTGTAGGGTTTAGGACCCTTAAAAGGAATATGTAGCAACTTTAGAAGTCCGCTTGTGAAAAAACTTTTCATAGATGGTGCATCAAATAATTATCCTTAAATTATATGTTTTCAAATTATTTTATATTCATTTTAAGCTTGATATTTAAGAAATGTATATGATATATTAGTATAATCTTGAGAGTTTTTAGTGTTTTATTTACTTTTTATACATAGCACATATGTTTTATTTTTAAATAAGCATTTAAAATGATTCGTATAAATTTTTTACTCTTGATTTGATTTTTAGAATATGTAACCAGTCTTCTCATAAATATAAAATAAAATTATTTTCCTAAATCTATTTTAATTTTCATTCAATTTTTAAACAATGAAATTAAAGAGTGGATCCACCTGTTAGCTCATATATTAGAATATATGCATACACAATCCGTTTTAAAAAATACTATAATTTGTAAATTATGTATATGAATTTTATTGTTGAGGGATTGATTTAAACATTCACTCACATGTCTTGTATTCATACACATCCTTATTTAGAAAGATTAAAAAAATAGTTATATTATTAATTATTTTATTTTTAAAAATATATATTTAAAGGGTTTGCTGCAGATCTTGAGTAGTAAATTAATTCGAAATCCATACATAATTGGGTAAAAATTTAAATATAAAAACTTACTCATATCTATACGAGAAAATATTTTTAATTTATTATTTTTTAATTGAGAGTTAGTTTGGAATAGAATTCGTATACCTACTTTCTACGCCTCATCAATGATTTTATATCACATGTATTATTAATAAAATATAAACAATCAATAAAATAGTGAAAAAACCATAAACATATATGACGAAAAATCATTGGTAGAGCATATAAAGAGGCACATAAAAAGTGTATACGAATTTTATTCATTATTTTTGTTTTCATATTGAAACGGTTCTAAATCATTGTTCCATATTAATTTTTTTATCGTGTGTGTTTTTATAGAATTATTTTGAAGGCTTAATAGAGAAAAAAATATCTAAATTATAGTGCCTAAATTTTTTGTTTTCTTAAAGTATGTGATTAATGTATCATTCGTTATATTGTAAGTTTTTTTCATTAATTATAGTAAAAAATTTGTCATTTGATGAATGCAGAACACGCACTCTATTTTTTAATTTCATTTAAAAAATTTAAAAGAAAATCATAAAACTATTTTTTAAAGTTTTCCAAATTTCTCATTTTTTTTCATAAACCCCCAAATCCCTTATCACAATTCTTAAATCTTTCAATTCATCCTCTACCGCCGTCTAATCGATCACCACTACTCACCCTTTTCGTTTTCAGACCTCCACTATCGATTATCCGACTCTTCCGTCGTTCAAATCAACAAATAAAGTGTCAGTTGAATGTCGAACTACAAACACAAAATGTGTTCCACAAATGACGAACACTATAAACGGCGAATGAGCTTTGTGGCTTTTTCGACGAGAGAATGAGATTTCATTGTTACAATGATGTTGTAACGTTCATGGCGATAGAGAATATGGGGTTATTTTTGATAAAAATGAAAGTTTTGATTTTTTTTTCTTCAAAATTTAGGCTTCTTTTGTTTTTAAAAGGTATAATGCCAAAAAATGCCCCTAATGTTTTACTAGATAGTCATATTGTCTCAAATTCTTTTTTGAAGCGCTTTAACCCTCAATGTTTCATTTTAGGCCAAAATAACCCCTCAGTGGATGAAAAATATTAGTCAACTAACGATAAATGACTTAAAATAGCATGATAAAACTACCTTGCAGTACATGCTAAAATAACAGTCATAGAAAAACGTGTTAAGTTAACAAAATGACACGTCTACAGGAAAAAATAATTTTATATTTCAAATTGTTTATCGTTGATTGACTAACAGATTTCATCCACGTAGAGGTCATTTTAATCTAAAATAAAACGTTAAGGGTTAAAATACTTCAAAAAAGTATCAAAATAATTATCCAATCAAATATTAAGAATATTTTTTTAACATTATATTTTTTTTAAAATAAAAATAAATTAAAAATCTAACCATGTGTCAAACAATGAATAAATGATAAATTGTAACATGTCAATATTAACGGAAATAATAGTTAAACACCAATTTTTATATTAAGCCTGTTTAAGAAGGATGATCACGTGGTCTCCCGACAAGGGCGTGAGATGTCTCTATTAAAAATCAGGACCGCAAGTTTCAATCTGAGCAAGCAACCAACCAAAGAATGCCATCTCGTTATTTAAGATTGTCTCATATTGCAAATCATAACGTAATTGGTGTTGCGGTCCATGCAATTCCAATGACATGATTTCTACTCAATACTTTGGTCCATCCTTCTTACACATCACTATTACTACCTAGTCCTTCTTGTTCCACAGCCCCAATTTATTTTACTGGTTGATAAATTGAAAAACTAAAGGTGTGCTCGTTAAATCATTGGATTTTTTAGTTTTACAAAAAAATTTAATTTTATTTGATAATTATTTAATTTTTCCGTCAGAGCTAGAGTATCTACTATCGATAGTAGTGACCAATCTTTTTACTGAGTGTTCTTCCAAAAAGATAGACAATTGGTCATAAAATCCATTCAATTTTCATGGATGGGGATCAAGCCCTCAACCTTAGTCCTTATGGTTCGGTATACGTTTACTTATTATAAAAATTTCAGCAAAAAAATGGTTGAAATTAAGCAAGTAGATAGTTATTTATTACTTAATATTGAAAATATTAAGTTTTTCTTTTCTTTTCAAAAACTTATTCTTGAAATAAAATATCTTATTTTTTTTTAAAAATAAAATATTTAAATTATTATATTTAATCAATAAGGCATCGACTCTCAATGGAAAGATTGAAGCTAATAAACTAATAAAATAAGTATTATATTAATAAGTTTAAAATTATGAAATAAAGAATTTTCAAAAAATCAAAATTACAATTATAAAAGAAAATAATTATATTTAACATTTAGTTTTACTAAAATAAAAAATTATAATATGAATTCGATACTTATAAAATTCATCAATGAAAATTCATTACTTAGTTTTTATGCATTTAATTTTTCAATTTATTAAACAACATATAAGAGAAAAATTAAATACAAATTATAATTATATTGTGATGTAATAGTAAGTTTTTTCTAAAGTTGTGAACTAATAAATCTTGAATTTTGAAAATGATTTATTTAATGGTTCTAATCTTATCAATATAATATTTTAAATTAATTTGAATGGGTTTGGATTAATTTTAAATTTGAATATTTTACTTTTAACATATACAATAATAGATAATTTATTTCAAATGCAATATTTTAAAACAAAGTTGATTTTTAACATTTTCAGCAGTAAATAGTAAGTGATAAGTGCAACTATTTATCAATTTATCTTATTTAATATTTTTCTGAAAAATTATAGTATTAAATAAAAATTTAATACAAACTAGATATTATCACACTCACACAGTACCCGAAGAAAACTTTTTATATAAAATAAGTATTGATCAAATTTACTCAACAAATGATCGTGGGTGAAGTGTTCAAAGATTTGGATATTCATTATTCAACAAAGGATTGGTGTTTATTATTATTATTTAGTTTTTTCCTACTATGATTTTTGGTTTTTTTATTGATTTTTTCAATTTTAATAAGAATTTTTATTTTTGTGGCGCGCTTTTTCTCTGTTCTTATAGTACGGTCCTTATAATTTTTGGTACGTTTTTCACATACTTTTGCGGTCGTTTTGTTTGTCGCACAAAGACTCTCACGACATTTATTTTCTGATTGGTTTGTCGATGGTCACGTATAGTTAGATCACCTCTTTGGTAAAAGGTCGATATAATCAGAATTGTGTACCAGCCTGCCATATAATTTTGTTCGCTCACCACTCTTTTATCACTCCGTAAAGCGTCTCGTTCGACAGAGAAAATGAATTTTTATGAAGGCTACTGTGTTCTTTTAATGTTGAACGTCACTCCCAATGAAAGATTTAGTTTTTCTTCGTATTTTTAGGTTTAATATTGTTATTTTATGTATGAATTTTTTGGTGACTATTGTCCCAATTTTCTCTCTATGCTTGAGTGCATTGTAATTCTAATTCTTCCCTTGATTGTATTAATGAAATCCGGTTACCATTGTTCAAAAAAATATACGGAGGCACTTTAATTATGTTGAGACAGATTAATTGATGACATTAATTCTTTCATACACATCATGTGTATAAAATAAGTATCAAACACAATTAAAAATTAAATGTTGAAATATCAATGCAATAAAACATTCAATAATTTTAACTTGTTATTTTAAATTTTTGAATCACGGTTTTGTAAATTGGAGGGTCATTCCATAATAAATTACTACAGTACTCGATCCGAGTTAGTTAATCAATGATGTGAACATTAATGGTTATAAAAAATAATTTAATTAATTGTGTTGGAAAATATATTCACAAATTACTTTTTCAAAGTTTTGAAAAATAATTTTTTTTTAAATTTTTTTCCGTAATAGATTTAAAATAGTATGAAGTTAGAGATCCACTCATTAGCCTGGTTAAGATGTTTATATTACCTCATCTTATATGAGTTTGAATCATGACATGAGAATGCAATATCTCTATTTAATAAAAAATAGTACGATCTATTAAAATTAAAAAAAAACAAATTTATTGAATTAAAGAAAATATTTAGCATATTTAGATTAAAACCCCTATATTTACTATTCATTCTTTTTTCTCACGTAAAGTAGTCCGAAATATTCAATGAAAAATCAAATACATATTCTTATTTTTATGTCATAACTTGTTGGATCACGATTTGAGTTTTTTCATTGAATTGAAAATCAAATCAACTATCCGTTGAATTTGATTGAATTGAAAACCGTATTCTGTCTTACTCATTATATTACCTACAAAACTATTCAAATTAATTAAAATTAATTCAACTTATGAACTATTAGATTGAGCCAATAAAAATAAGTTCTATATACTTCTTTTAAATCATTTATAGTTTAATGCACGATGGACCATAGGTGCTGCACCCCTAATAAATTTAAATTTAATTTTTTTATAGATAATTTAATTTCACACTCCTAAATTTCTAATATAGTTTTTTAAAAATTCACATCCTAACGTAAAATATTGTGTTCATCCTTGATTTAGTGAGATATCACCTTAACCTTTTTAGTTTTGTAATCATAACATTAAAACTTCCCGTAAACAACATTTAGGGTCGGAATAAATAACATACAAATTTAAATTAGGACGTTGTGAATGAAGTAAATTAGTTGGAGGATCACCCTCGTAATGGATCTTTGAAGAATATGATTCGAATTAGTGGATCAATAGATAAGACATGCTGTTATAAAAAAACTATCAATTATTCACACAAAAAAACATCAATTATATTCAATATTTATTTCATATTTATTTTACGAATATTTATAATTTTATATGAAACATAAAAAAAAATTAAAATCACCAAGCTGATGTAAATCGAATCAAAAGTTTGACTCCGCATCTGAGTTTTTGTTAATAGCTTGGACTCACAATATCAGTAGGAAAAACAGACGTTGGAGTGAATTAAGTAAGCGTAAACGTGAATGGATGGAAGGTTAAAGAAGCAAGGTAAAAAAAAACCCCAAAGCTTTTATACGACATGCAAAAAGCACAGGTCGTTGTTTTGCCTTATTTGGAGAACAAGAAACCTTTTAGTGTAAAAAAATCAACAAAAAAATGCGAAATAATAATAATAGTAATAATTTGTGATTTAGAGCCCACACATATAATCATAATGCCTCATCATAAACATATAGAAACAACAGGACAGTGCTAGAAAGGGGAAGGGACCCTTTTCCAAATATTTTTTGGCAGGTAACAATTGGATATTACTTAGATCTAGCAATTATGATACTTCAAACCAGACCGTAAATCAGACATGAAAGATACCAAAATTTTTTATGTAAATACATTATATTTTTAAATACGATTATCACAACACATATATATGATATGGTCCATGATCAATTATCAGTGTATAAGCTGGAATGATGATTGTTTGATCAACAGGCAGAGGGGAAAAAAATGGGAGGTGTTGCTTGGACCGAAGAAGAAGACCAGTTGCTCAAGACATGTATAGAACGGTATGGTGAAGGGAAGTGGCACCGGGTGCCTCTTTTGGCTGGTAACAATCACTATTCTAAAATTTTAAGTTATTTATTTATTTTGTTAAGGTCTCAGTTGAATGAAGATCTGCAAAATAGTGGGTTTGGTTCATTTTCTTAAGAAAATTTGATAAACTTATAGATATGTTTTGTGTTTTGTTCGGAATTATTGCAAAACTTAAACAACTTTTCTCACTATAGTTCCATCATTTGTTAGTTTTTGTAGTTTGAAGGGTTTTTTGTTTCCTTTCATTTTTCATGCTGTTTGAATGCTAAATCATATATTGTACTTAAGATTTCGAGAACCTCAGCAATTACTGTGAATTTTGTTTTGAAAGGTCTCTATTATCACTAAAAAACAAAATCAGTTCTTAACTGAATGCCAGTTTTGAAATTCGTATACGAATCGTTGAATGCCTCTGCAACATTCTGCATGTTGCAGAGATAAGCAACATTTACCACATGCATGTTTCAGGATTATTGGTCTTTTTTTTGGGTTGATCAGTTAAGTTTAGACTAGAGTATTGTCACTTTCAGACCGCAAGTGTTTTTACTTTTGATGTCGTGTGTTGGAATTCGATCGATCATCGATGCATGCATGCAAATACATGTAGATCTATGCGAATACGTTTGTTCATGTCTGTTAATTTGGTGGTGTTTAGGTCTAAACCGGTGTCGTAAGAGCTGTCGACTGAGATGGCTAAACTACCTACGCCCAAACATCAAAAGAGGAAGTTTTGCAGAAGATGAAGTTCAGCTCATCATTAAGCTTCACAAGCTCTTGGGAAACAAGCAAGTTTTACATACATAAATACACACATATATATATATACATATTATTTCTTTTCGTTATAAAAGAGTTCGTATTTGATACACTGAATTAATACGATGTCGCCTTATTAATTCATATATGTGGTTTCATGTTCCTGATCTCAGGTGGTCGCTGATTGCTGGGAGACTCCCAGGAAGAACAGCAAATGATGTGAAGAATTATTGGAATTGCCACCTGAGCAAGAAGCTCAATGTCCAAGAAACCGAGGAGGAATATAAAAGTGCCATGAACGTAGAATCAATAGCACCTCAGCCAGCTCAGAGCATCGCAACAACCGGCTCGACCAAACCAAGAACCCAAGACTATCATGTTGCTCCAAATAACCTGCCGGCGATCCAAGAAAGCAGCTTGTCGACACCTTTCAACTTCATTGGAGTCGATCAACAAGGCCACGAGCTGTTGAAAGAAGAAATGGAGATCGGAGTACAGGAGCCGGTGGGCGGAGTGTTTGTCAGCGATTTGGCGACGGAGCTTCATCAGTTTGGGCAGTTTGATGAAGTTAATGTATTGGGTAGGAGTGATGAAGGTTGCAGTAAATGGGATTGGGATGACTTGATGTTAGACATAGATTTATGGACTGATTCATTGTGAATGTGATTTTCTTAAGTGGCAATAATCAGAACATTTATCTCATATAATGCAGCTATATATATAGTGAATGTTAAAATAATATTTAGATATGGATTTATGGACCGATAGATTGATCAAGTTTCATGTTTATATAAACAAGATTAATAATAAAGTAGAAAGTAATTTAATTTGACGATGGAGTGAACATAGGCAACTGGTTGAGGTCTTAGTTCTTAGATTTAAATAGCGGTTGTTATATAGCGATTTTGATATTGTTTAAAACCGTGATACTCATAATTGTTATATCCGTAATAGTATTTGTTCTTTGAAAAATTTACGACCGTCATTACTCATAATTACTACAATAATATTTATTATGTCTGCAACTACGATAACCGTAATACGAACGAAAACAAGACTGTAACTCTAATTTAAACATCCCTATCTTAAGACTAATAAGTTATGGTTGATAAGGGTGGTAGTAGCCAGAAGGGCCCTTACTATTCAAATTCCAAACTATAACAATGCAAAAAGAGAATAAAATTGGGGTAATCGTACTGCATAAAAATGGTGACTGGATCTGGTCTGCCACTATATCAGAACAAAAATTATTTGACAATCATTCATATTCGTAATGTTCATTCTTAAAAAAAAAAAGAAAAGTAATAATTATTTTGATTCAATCTTTTCTTGTCTACTCAATTTTTATATTTTCTTAATCTTTGAATTTCATTCTTGTTTAACTTAATTCATGAATTTTTTATGTCCAAAGTAGTAAACGGTGGATCGTAACAAAATAATTTGAGACTATTTAAAATTTAAAAATTTATTGAAGGGATATTTAAAATTTTATAAATTTAGGGGTCCAATAATGAATCATATATCTTTTTGAGGGTTAAAAATAATTTTACCATAAATTTTTTAAATTTTTAATATTTTATGGGTCAAGCTTGTGTTCCACTTCTGCCTTTGGTCGGCGTTGACCGTTACGATCTGAAGTGATAATTTTTTTTTGAAATATAGCTATTGTACGATTGTATATATGTGAATCATACTATACAAGACAAAGATATGTGCCTCATTAAAAAAAACCTTCATAAACTTAAATGGAGGAAAAAGAGTGTGCCATATCAATGCCGATAAAGTTTCGAATACAACCACTTTTGTTAACTCCTCAAAAGTACTACTTTTCATGTATATATTGACATGCTTTTGCTTGACCTTAAGTACATATTTGTGCATTTATCCAGTAGATTCATGCATTTGCATCTAGGAGTTAAAGAATGTTTACTTTGCCAGAGTGAATAGGTATTTTTCTTGCTGTGATAGGCAGGAAAGAAGCAAAAAAAGTTTGGCAGAGCAGGACAGGAGCTGAGGAGCTGAAGAGAAATGTCGAGTGTCATTGAAAAAAGCAGGACAAAGTTTGCCAAGCTCGGTTGGCAAATGAAGGAAGTTTGATGCTCAGTTAGTTAGCCGTTAGTCAAAGATCAGGTCAGTCCTAATTTAGAAAGAGGATAAGAAGATAACACGCCTATCTTGGTGCGTAACAAACTTTCAAATCAAAACTTTATCTAGGATTTTCATGATCACCTATATAAAAGAAGCCTATCGATGAGCTAAGGAGGTTGTTGAAGAAAGAGGTAGAGGGCAAACTGTGGTTTGATCAGGCTGTGACCGAGAGCTCTGGATCCATTGAAGGGTTGCATCGACAGATCTCCTTCTTTATCCATTTCTCTTAATTTTTAATTCTGTTATGATGGTGATGTTTAAAAACGATGATTTGTTGATGGTTTCCCCAGCTATGAATTAATTCTTTTAAGTTGGCTAGAGGTGTTTTGCGATGAACTCTTAGCTTTTTGGGTTTTTAATAATTTAATACCTTGACATTTTTGTCTATTTTGCTAGTGCTTAATTTTTTGAAATTCTTTGCCATACGATAGTTGGCATTGTATGCTCATTATCCCTTAATATCTTAACAAACTTAGGAGATAAGGATTGTAATACCCCCAAAATTACTATATTGATTAAGGGTCATTTAGTACTAATATAATAGCTTAAAAGTTAACTTGGTGACTAAAATGACAGAAATGCAAAAGTTAGGATTTCTTTAATTATGGGTTTTGGAAAGGAAATTTCTAAGGTTTAAAGGTCTCATGTGATAGATAGTGAATTGAATAAGGTATTCTTAAAGTTTGGTTGAATTCCAAGGAAAATTGGAATGGGAATTGAAGTTTAAAAAGGTAGTGACCAAAATGTGAAATTTGAAAATTTTATGGCTAAAGTATAAACTTTGGAAAAGTTTAGGGACTAAAGTTGTAATTTCCCAAAAATTTTTGGTTTTTATTTCATAAATAAATAGATCAGCTAGGGGTGTGAATCGGATGTGGAATTATTGGTTTGATTTGATATTCGATTATTGTGAAAATTGCAGTTAAAGTTTAAGTGGAATTCGGATACCCGGATCGAACTGGAAAATTTTGAAATTTTGCCATATGATAGAGAAAGGTTATAAAAGTCATTTCCAAGTGTTGGAAATATTTTTAGTTTGATTCAAATGAATCCTACAATTTATTTTTGAGTAAAGGATTATTTATCGATAAATTGGATCGAATAGAAATTTTGGAGACTGATCCAAAAGATATGGAAAAGTCATAAAATGTTATTTTAAGAATATTTTATTATGGTTGGTTGAATTCTAACTAGATTTAGTTAGATTGTAATGGAATGACAATTTGGAATCAAACTAGTAAATAAAGACTAGTTGGAGGGCAAATTGGTCATTTGTCCCCAATGGAAATTTTGAATATTTGAAAAGTTATAAGGGAAATTTTGGAAAGAGGAAATGGAAGATTAAATCTTGTCCCTTGATTGATGATAAAATCAATCTCAACCATTGGATAAAAAGGGCAAAATTGTAATTTCAGTATTAAATGAATTTAATATTCATTTAATAGATATATGTGTAAAGTAATGGTAAAAAGATGAACAAGCAACAAACGTGAGGTCTAGGGAAAGAAAGAGAAAATTTTTTCCAAGCTCGATTCAAGCCCCGAAATTCGGTTTTCAGGTAATCTCTTCAACTACAAAGTTGTTCTACTCTTCAAGCTCCATCTTTTGATACCAATAATTCATGGAATCCATGATTGATTGATGAGAATTTACAAGAGAAAGAAATTAGGGTTTGTGGATCAAATTGGGGATTTTGAGATTTTATGATTTCATGATTGGATTCAAGTTGAAATCAAGCTAGTATGATGTTAAATCATGATATTAAGTTGGGATTTAAGTTTTACATGTTTGATTATTATGAAGATGATTAGGGTTTATGGATTCAAGTTTAATTTAGGGTATGTGATGTTGAAATAATGATCTAGTAAGCTTGAATTGTTGTTTGGAAGCAAAACCCTAAGTTAAATTGTGTAGGGACCATTTCGGCAACTTGAAAAGTTGAAGGACCAAATCTGAATTTTTAGAATTTGGAGTGTGTTTATGTTATTAATGATGTTAGAGATAAGAAAATGAAGTTAGAATGCCAAATTGATGTTGAATTGAATTAGTGACCATTTTGACAATTTGTCAAAGTTAAGTGACCAAATCAAAATTGAAGCTTTGTATGGGGGGTTAAATCTGATTTTTAGTTGTGATGATGGAATTAAGGTAGTAATGTTGAATTGAGGACTAAGTTGCAAAGTTAAGAAGCTTGAATCCTTATCTTTGCATTTTAGTGACTATTTCGGTAAATAAGGAAAATTAGGGAGAATTATTGTGAATAATTATTTGGTGAAGAATGTGATGAGTTGGTGGTTTAAAGCTAGTGATTGCACTAAATTGAAAAGTAGAGAAATAAGGAGAAGTTAGTATAAAAGTTGAAGTTGTTTATGGAAGCTGTGTAGAAAAACTGGTTTATGGCAGTAACTTTGAAAATTCACCATAAATTCTACAAAAATGGTTAGAAGGTGAATTTTATACCGATGTAAAGATTTGTTCGTCTAGTTTCTTGTCCAACAAACGGAAACTGATTTTGAGTTCCGAGTAAAAAGATATGAATTTTTAAGTGGTGAAAGGTCAGAAAACAGTATAGCAGGCTGTTCCAAAATTCAATACTGGAAATTAACTTTGAAAATTCGCCATCAATCGTACAAGTTGAATTTGAGCTATTAATTTATATGGTTGAAAATATTATTGAGTCTAGTTTCTTTCAGAACAAACATAATCGAATTCCAAGTTGTAGATTATTTTATAGAAATATATCTTTGGAGGTACTGCAAACTGCCAGAAAATAAGGATTGATACACTTTGTATCTAAGGTTGATTAGTAAGCTTGAAAAGGGTTAATGGAAGTTCAAATTGGTCACTAAGGACCATAATGAGTTTTTTAACAATACAAGGAAGAAAAGAAAATATTTGGAGATTTTGTATTCAAATGATTATATTGGACAATATGTCTAAGATATTGTTAGATTGAGATCTAACAAATATTTTACTTATTTGAATTATGAAGTTAAGTTCGAATCAATGGAGGTTCGAGGTACAATGAAGGAAATGATCAAATATGACTTAGTGAGGCATATTAATACATGGCCCAGGTGAGTGCAATTGCATACATGTCATACTACACTGATATTTTGTACATGATTGGGATGGCTTGCGATGAGCCTACCCTAAATTATTGTTGCTATGATATTTATGTCATTGAGCATATTATTGACATATCGTAATATGTCAAGAATTGAAATATAAAATGCATTGATCATATGATTACTTACATTGATGAGATTGAAATATTATTTCTAGTATAAACTGTCAAATGTTGATATATATATATATATTGATATATGTTGCCATTGATGACATAAATGATGAAATAAAGGCCAATTATGATATAGGGGTTCGATGGTATAGTTGGATATCCATAGGGTCATAAACAACTGTATAAATATTCTAAGCACTTCGGTGCAATATCCATAAATACTCATTGAGGGTATACTCATGCAAGGTTTGGGTATACGGAAACACTTAGGGTGTTAAGCACTACGGTGCAATTTTATTAATACTCAATGAGGGTATACTCATGCAAGGTTTGAGTATACGGAAGCACTTAGGGTGCTAAGCACTACGGTGCAAATAATATACATACTCAAAAAAGGTTAGGTATGGGGGATGACTCGTGTACATAGAATCTTTTAATTCGATACCTTGGGCTAAATAAAATGAAAATAATAAAAAAGAAACAGGAAGATAAGCTTGAAAGCTTGCAGATATAAATGGAAAAAGGTATTGGTAATCACTGAAAGCTTACGGATGAAAATGGCAACAGTATTGGTAAGATCTAATCTTATCACTTTGATATTCATATTTATTTATGTTAACGAGCATGTAATGGTAAGGTGATCATATGCATTGTTAATCATTAATATTGATATTATGACAATTGCACTTGAATTTGAATTATTGCCTCACTAAGTAAATACTTAGCATGTAACTGTTTTACACGTAGGAAAGAAGAAATGGTTGGAGTAAGGAGCTTATTCGGACATCATCAATTAATAATAGGTACATCAGTATCAGTAAGATATCTTTTGATACTGTTTGATATTTACTAGTTGGCATGTATATTAAAAGGGTATATCTGCTCTGATAGAATTAGTATTTTATTTGGTATCTGGATGAATTTTAAATCAGGCAATTTTATTAATTATATCAAGACAAATTAATTTGATAAGTTGCTGCCTAAAAATAAACTCGATTTGAAGATGAAAATATTATTTTTAAACTTTACACGAATAACTAGATTTGTAAATAAAAACTAAATACATTGTAATATTTTTTTAAAGAAACAAAACTTTACCGAATTACAAATGTAGAGGGTTTTACGAATGTTTTGTGATACCTCTGACTCGTATTCAGTGTTGGATACGGGAAAATGGGTGTTACAAGGATTAATTGCCAAATACTAAGGAGAGAAACTTCGAAAAAAGATGTTCAAGTAGATGAACTTACTTCGAAAGTGAATCTACCCCTTATGAGTAAAGATTAAAACTTTGCCAAGTTAATTATGGAAAAATATCACTATAGACATATAGGGGTTAATTGTAATTAACTTAGAGTATTGCCACAGACATAGGCAATACTACTTAAAATCTGCTTGGCATTAAAACCAAGGCTGAAAGTTATTAATTACTGTCATCGTTAGCGTAAAATCCAAGCATCCCTTTCCAACGCCAACTATCCATCTGAATACATTTGTTGCCAACCCGCCTAAATTTTCACTTCTTTTTCCTTAGTTACTTTTTCTTAAATCTAAAACCCAATTCAAACTCATTTGTTTCATTTCACAAGAAATTATTGTGGCATTGAATTCCTAGACAATCCCTGTGGATACGATACTCAGCTTACTGATATATTACTTGCTAACCGTGTATACTTGCACGCAAAAAAACTGATTGTAACATGACACGTTGCACTAATTAATCCAAAAAAACTGTTATATTTAATAATCAATATTGGTTAAATAGGTGAATTGATGAAATTTTAGAGTATAAAGGCTTAATGGGGTGCAAAAAAAATTTATGTGCTTAATTGATTTTTTTTCAAAGATTTAAGGGCTTATATACGAAGCTTTAATATAATATTCTATATACGAAGCTATTAAACTATTTAATAATAGTTTAATAATGTTATATTAATATGTTATTGTTTCCCTATTTGGTAAATAGTGGTTTGAGTCAAATGAGAGGTTTGAGCTAGTATTAGAGGTTTGACCGGTCAAATCTGCTAATTTGAATGTTTGATGACTAGCGGATTGGGGTAAAACCTCTAATTTTGAAAAGCTGTTAATAGGAGATTTTTGAAATTAGAGGTTTTGACATAAGAGTTATAAATACACTTTTACCCTTAACAATTATCAAAAACCGCCAAATAACCTAAATTTAACATTTTCTATTTTAATTATACACCATCACATATTTACATTGTGACATTTGTAAACTAATCTTTTTGGTTTTTTTTTTCTTTTATTCTCAAACATTTATATTTGTATTTAAATTTAATAATTAATTAAATTATATTAAAAATAATTATATAAATAATAAATTAATATATAGATACTTCAAATATGTTTAGTAGTGTTATATTAAAAAAATATTTTTCATAATCTAATTAATATTAATAGATACAAAATATTGATAACTAATAAACTATTCAAACAAGTATTGAATATAATAATGTTCTTACATGTCATTTTCTTGTTTAAATAATCAAACAGCTATCAACTATCAATTAATTTTATCAAACACTTTTATACAATATGCTAATACGATTCACTAGTCAAATCAGCTAATGCAATCAGCTATTAGCTAATGTAATCTGCTATCAGCTATCCGCTAATTGCCAGATAGTGTCATTATATTAAATAGTTTAATATCTAAAATATTATATATTTATTAAATTTAGTTTATTATATATTATGAAATTTAAAATATAATATTATATTAATAGTTTATTAACTATAATTTAAGATATATATTATAAAGTCAGATTGTATCAAGTACCAATATATTTGGTTCAGTGGTAATGTTCTCTTATGTACTCCCAAAAGGCCTAGATTTGAATCCTTTCTCAACCTTATTTTTACTTCTTTAATAAAGCTGTTGTAAACTTTAAATTAAGAAATAATCTTGGTTCATTGGATGGGAATGTTGCAATGCACTTACATGTCCGAAGTTCAAATCCCTTTATAACTGTTTTTTGGTTTTATAATTTATCATCTAGACATATGATTATATGTCACTTTTGAATTGTGTTATGACACGTGATATAATCTGATTAGATGTCTAAAATTATAAAATTAAATTTAAAATTATAACCAAATATATATAATATGTAAGCAACTCAGATTAAATGTGTAATTATATAATTTTTGTTAACTATCACTACTACGTCACCTTCTTCGTAAAGTTTTAACAATAAGTGTCTAATTGATATTATTTAGATAGTCAAATGATTAATAGGCCAATGATCAAATTAGAACCTCTTTCATAATTAGGTGATTATTCATACAATTTAACCTACTTTTTTAATTGTTTCAAAATCAGCCCTTCATCTTCAAGATTTGTTCTGTAATACTGGATCATTTATTTGTTTGTTTCGTTTCTCGCACCTTCTTTTTGCTCGAACCCATGTCACTTGGATGAAACACATTATTCTTTACTACTGAGACCACTGTACGTGTTCAATGATCATTAAATATTAGACAAGAATAATAATGTACATAATAATGATCATTAAATATTAATCTGATTCTAAGTATAAACAATTCAATAAATTTAATCATTCATATTTGAAAAACTCATCATTTTAGTATTTGTTTTTCTTTTAAATTGCTTATTTTTCTACCATAAATATTATATTACTTTCATGGTATAATAAGAATTTAACAATAACTTGTCGTTTTACGATAGTATGCAGTTATTCAACTACTGTTTTGATCCGATGAACTCATTTATTTTGACAATATCGTTAAAAAGTCTACATTGATGAAATTTGTACATAAAAAATTAAATTTATAATAAACTGATACTAAACCAAATTCATAATTGGTTTTGAACTTAACAATTCATAATTAAATTAACTTAGACTGGTTGAGTGGGTGTGCGAATTCCATAAATAATCTTTAGGCAAGATGTTATACGTAGGATGGTCATTTGACCGACCCGGCCGGGTTGAAATTTTTTTAAAACCTAGTTCGGTTCATGTTAAATTTGTATTAAATGTGGGTCGAATTTATGTTTAGGATAAAAAATATTCAACCTAAAACTAATAGTATAATTTTCTCTTATACTTTTAGAGATATTTGTAAAAATATTTCATCTTTATATTTTTTTACAATTTTTACTTATAATCGGGTTGAGTTGAGTTCGAGTTGAGGTATATAATTTTCAAGTAGGTTGAATCAAATCGGATTTTTTAAAATAAGGGGTCGAGTCGAAATCGAGTTTAAAATAATTATTTTTGGGTCAAGTTCGGGTCGACAAACAATTCAACCACACTCATCCCTAATTATCGGGTAGATCTAGGATACGACATGTCTAAGGTACACTCACCTCTAGTTGTAGGGGAATAAAAAAGTCAAAATAGAAATTAGAAAACTAATAAAGCTATAACTTCTGAGGTAAGCACTTGTGCTTCTCCTTTTCCTTTTTATCGTATGTCGAAGGAACTTGCAAGTTAAGTACTTGACAGTAAGTTCAAAGAATAAAACACCATCTTCTGTTCTGTTACAACCAGATGTAATAGAAACCGCAACCTTAAGCCATCACTCTTTCTCTATCCCTCTCTTTGATCTTCAAGAATCAAGATCCTTTCTTTCTCTTTTTCTAATTTGACGTTAACCCAAGCTGCACAACACAATCAAACCATTGAATTCTCTGGTAATATCTTTTTTTCTAATTCCTTGCAAAACCCATCTTCTTTCTTAGTTTTCTGAATTATAAAACTATGCTTCTTTGATGGGTACTTCAAGAAAGAATGAAAATTGCTTTTCTTTATGGTTTTCTTTTAGTTATTTTTACATTGTAGTTTAAGGACTATATTAATAATGGGGAAAGGTTAAGGCTTTAATTTGGTTTTTATCTGCTTCCAACAAGGTTTAGAGCATTTCACATTTTGCTGCTAAAAAAGGCGAGTTTTGTGTCTCAGTAATGCATCTGTCATGTCCAATTATGTTTGATGTTGTCATTTTAACATAGTTAAAATTTCTTTTATTAGATTTTGTTGCGTTATCTACGTTTTGTTGGAAACTGGGCATTGTTTCCCTTGTTGTTTAAGGTTTTATAAGTATATGATCATTGTCATGAAACTCCATTAACAATGGTTGTTTCCAGTAGGTGTTTGAATTGAGCATCATATATGGCTTACATCCCTCCACACAAGCGGCATTCGAAGGACTCGGAGAAGTCGATTCGAATGCCAACTTTGACTGCAGAGTCCCTTATTCCCAGATTTAATAGGAATGTACAGTTAAGAGCTTCAAGGTCTAATGCTGATAGGAGTGGAAGGATCGTATATTCGAACTATGCAATCTCTAGATGGTTTGCTATTGGTTTGGATGATGGAAATGGGGACACTTATGCTGCTCATCTGAAGCCAGTGTCAGTTGATTCTATCGAGAGGAAAACAGGCGAGAAACCTCTAATCTTGGTGAAAAATAATTTAGATAAAGGTTAGTGGTACATCATTTTCCTAAAATAATGTCCCTTTTCCCCTCTTTCCAATTGCTTATATTTTGGAAAGGTGTTCTTGAACTACAATTTTTGTCCCCAATTATCGTAGACGAATCAAAAGGGAGCCCGTGGTCATCTATTGCAGAAAATGTTCTGCCAGACCTGTTATCTTCCTTTGAAAATGCGAGGGCTGAAATGGAGTGCGGAGGTTCGAAAGGCGTAAAGCCGACAATGGTAGCTAGGTTTGGCAAAATACTTTTTCAGGGGTAAGCATTGATTGCTATTGCTTCATCGAAAGCAGGCAATCCTTTTCTTAGTTTAAGGAATTGGCTATGAAATGAAAATATCAGAATTTATATAGAGAGATTTTGTTAGTTTTAATGGCTGACTAGTGTCATTTCTGCTAAAATAGAGCACATTATTGAGTCTTTTAAGTAGTCATTGGTCGCTGAAGAAGATCCAAGCAACCCTGCTTTACAATATCGATGCCTACCGCAATATCTAAAATACGTTTATGTATATATGTGGAGCAGGAGCCCTTCTGTGAACCTGGAAAGTGTCAGTAAAGATTGCTTTAGTGAGACGACATTGAGGAAATTGAGAAAATCATTTTACACAAGTCTTCCTGCTTCATACGGGGGAAACATGGCTGAAGTTGCCTTGAAGATTGGAGTGGATTTCGAAGATGAGAAAGATGTATACCAAGTGAGGGTATATTTTCGCACTTTACTTTCTATTCTAATATGATTGATTATGTTAACTATTGAATGATTTTATCTTTTTTTCGTTTCGTTTAGTTGTCTGATAGCACACAGCCAGATTCAACCATTTCTTGCAAATGTAGGGCAAAAGATGATAAAAAACTCCAGCTATACAAGGCAAGTCTTCTACTACCATAGTCCCAAATTTAATCAGCAATTATGGAATGCATCACCATATTGTTGTTGTGAATAATGTTTGGGTTGTTTGATTATAGCTCTGTGTTTAACTTTCATTCTCTCTCGCTGTCTCAACTGTCTTAATGGTCTGCCCATCACTCGGATATTTGTTAGCACTTAACAATTGAATTTTTTGAACTATCTTTTTGCGTATCTTCCCCACCCTTTTTATCCTTATCGGTTATTTTTGTGGAGGCATTACCATGAAACAGAATCATTTCTATGTGTAGGTAGAACTACATCCAGTGCGTGACATGGTTATAGACATATCATGCCTGGATATGGATCTCGATTTGAGGTTGGCACTTACTCACAAAAGAATCTTAATTTCTATGAATGTGAGTTGGTTTTAATCCTTTTGGTCTCTAAGGACATTAGTTTTATCATCCGACTTATTTCGTTCACCCTTCACAGGAAGATGAGATGCAAAACATTCGAAATCTGATTGATTCAGCAGTCGTAGACCCAGATGTGAAAGGGGGTTTGAGATGGCCATTCGGAAAAGCATCAAGTGGGAATAGATACAATGTTGTTGGTGTTTGGCACACAAAGGCTACTGCTTATGAAAACTCATCCATAAGACTCAAGGTACGACATGCTGACCGATTTGATTTCAAAACGACATACGGGGAAGCCTCAGAGGAGGTTGTCTTGAAGTTGAAAGGAATTGTTTCAGGACTTCTGGTAAGCGCTTCTTTCCATTTTCCCAATTTCGTGCCCCGTATTTTCTCATGCACAACTTATATACATATTGCACGAAGACAAATGTGATTATGTAACATTACTTTCTTTCAATTATTTTTCAGGAGCAAGACGTTGAAGTAAATGCGATCTCCGACATGCTTAAAGACAACTTAAGTCTCATATGGCAACACTTCTTGCGCTGCAAGCCTTTTCTAACATAAAAGAATGATGATGATGATCTTCCTCTCTTCACTTTAATGCTCACTTTCTCTTCGTTGTGTTGTTTTCGGGTTTTGTTGAAAAACGATAGTTATAGTTTGATTACGGCAAGCATCAACTAGTGATATGCCACTGTGTATGTTTATATATTCAGTTGGAAAGTATTAAGGAAATGGCAATTATCTGGTTTTTCTTTCTTCCTTGTTTCAATCCTTACAAATTAGAGTTACAACATGTATTGTTTCACCTTCACTTAACCTAACGAATGGTTCCTAGTGAAAAATAGTATGATGTTCATCGAGATTCGTATTCAAGCAGCTTTGTCTGAAAACGTGTATTATCAAAAGATTAAGAAAAAAATATACACATATACTATCTTATAATCACCTTAATATTATTAAAAAATCAAAAATCAAATTTAAAATCCGAAGCTATTTCCTTAATTTTGCTTTGATATAACATCTCAAATCATCTCTCCAGCCCATTGGGTCTGGATTAATTGTCAAAGCTGAACTTAAAAATAGAATCCGACTCGAACCGGTTCAGACCATCCCATTGAACACCATTGGGAAATGGGCCAGCGAGACAGAAATGTCGAGTAAAACAACAACGGCCACCGTCTAGACCATTGTTTCAGATACAGAGACGCCGTTGGTTACCTCGAATATTTCACTTCCAAAAGCTTTGATTTCTTTGAAACGCTCATCTTCCAGATTTCCCTCAAATGAAACTCAGTCTCTTTTTAAACGCAAACCCCAAAGCAAACACTTCAGTCCCATTCATTTCTTCCCCTTCAAAGTCAAAAAACCAAATTTTCTTGTTGAAGTCGCCCGTTTCTGCGAAACCCTCTCCTTGTTTCATCCCACTTTGCTCGTCCAATCGTTCTACCAATTCAACTTTGAAGGTAACAAGTTTCAAGGCCAATGGATTCCCCCAAACATCAAAAATCAATATTGGAGAAGAATCTAATGAAAATTACAATGTGGGGGTTGGGAACCCGATTCTCCCAACTTTCATTTCAACTCAAAAGATGAGCTTGAGTGGTCAGGCGGGCCTTCTATCTGCTGGCCTTTATTGCTTGTACGGTATGGTTTTTGAGGATATTGGGTGCTTTTGGTAGTTCTTCTTTCTTGATTTCCTTTTTTATAGCTTTTTATTGCATCTATTTTCTGTTATATATAATAGTGTTAAGAGTTTTCTGTGGAATTGCTTATGCTTAGATATTTGAGAATTTCTGAGAAAAAATGCTTGCTTTATATGATTGATAGTGGCTATGGAATTAGTACAAGTTTAGCTTCTTTGTAGTGGTGTTTCTAGCTTGCTTTAATATGTGTTTGGTGGGTTTTCTTAGTTTTTGGTAGTTTTCATTAGGTGTATTTTCCCGCGGATGATGATTGAGAATTAAATGGATTTTGTTGATGCATATCAGGAAGAATTGAAGTGTTTGATGTTGAAAATTTTTATTTTGAAATGTTCATTATATTGTCTTGAAGCTATGGTACTAGTTACCAGCCAATATGTTTGATGTTGAGATTTTAAGTTTTCCGATTGATCGATAGCAGGCATCTGTGGCGTTTACAAGTATGGTCATTGAAGCTGTTCCAACTCTCTCTGTAAGTTTTCAGTTCACACATTGTATCCGTGCCTTGTGATTCGAACTGTCAAGAATCACAGGACAATTCAGGCTTTGTTCAAATCATAATGAAGTTTTATGGCAGCCTTAATCAAAGAAAGGGATGCTTTTGTTGGTGATAATATTGAACAGAAGTTTTTCTCATATATAATTATTAGGTCTGGTCTGCATTTTATGTGTTTATTTCTTTTTGTTTTGCTGGTTTTTCAGGCAATGGGAAGAGCTGCGGTTTCTCTTTCCAAGCTAGCAGATACAGCGCGAGAGGAGCTTCCCGGGACCATGGCTGTAATCAGGTTTTCAGGCATGGAGATCAGTGATCTTACACTCGAACTTAGCGATTTAAGGTGACAATTGAATTCTGATTTTCCTGGAACTGAGACGTAATTTTTAAAATCGACCTTGGATTTCTGAATCACGTTGGGAAGCTTTCACCCATCTAGGAAGAAGGTTCTCATTTTTTTTTTTCATTTACACATAGCTTTCATGGTTTTGTGTATAATGCTTCAATTTCCTGCTTTGGCACTTAGCCAAGAGATTGCAGATGGTGTCAACAAATCGGCTAAAGCTATGCAGGCCACTAAAGCTGGAGTTTGGCAGATCGGTTCACTTGCTCACCAGCAGACAATGTGTAAGTTCGAAAGTTGCTCTTGAACCGCCCCTCCCCCTTTATCCAGCAACCCCAATATCCAAGGCTTTTACCCCGATTACTTATTAGAACTCTTTTATGGCATCTGTCCAGCGATGATTCAAGAACGGGCTAGTTTGCCTGTCATCTCTTTGCAGCCTGTTGTTGCCGGAGCTGCCAGAAAAACATCTCACGCTGCCGGCCAAGCCACGAAGACTATCATGAATATCATAAATCAAGAAGAATCGAGCTCGGAGAACGACAACGATAGTGACATTGATGGCTGATGTTAGGCTATAGTAGTACTACAGAATGGAAACCAACCCTCCGACACCCTAAAGCTCGGTCTTCTCACGGATTTTGTATATGCTGCAAATATGGACTTCTTGTTGCACATGTTAGATTCATTTGTTTTAGAGATGGAAAACTAGGCAAATCTGATATTGGTTTTGACATACAAACTTTTTTTTCTATGTTATTTTGGTCTCGCATGAATTCACATACAAATTCCTAACCAGTCGACTTATAATTATTTATTAAGTTAAATTTTATAAGGGTAAAACTTTGATACACTATAAAAACACAAATCCTAAATTCTTAACCCTAACCCTAAAAAATTAAACCTTAAACCATATACACTAAATTTCAAACACTAACCTTAAATTTTAAATCTTACAACCTAAACCTTAAACCCTAACCCTTAAATCTAAAAGGTATGTGTAAATTAAAGTTTGTCTGTCAAAGTTTTTCCCATTTTATAAATATACTTTTATATAAAATATTTTCGATGGTAAACAAAATCTAATAATAATAATTTTCTATCCATATAACTAGGAACGAAATTAATTGGGGTGTGTAGCAATAGCCCCGCCCCAATTTTTTTTTTTTTTTTTACCTTTGTTCTTATATATATATAATTAGGTAAAGTATACAAATGGTCACTAAACTATCTCTAAAAATATAAAATGGTCATCAAATTTTTAAATGTTACATAATGGGTATTAAACTTTAGTTTTTGTTACAAAATGGTTATTGAGCCATTAATTGTCGTTAATTGGGTGACGTGACAGTTACAAAAATTTGAATAATATAACATTTAATCCTCTATATTGACACATTTAATAAATTTACTCCTAATTTAACCTCATTATTGATGTCGAAATTGATTGAATGTGTAAATATTGATGATTAAATATGTTATTATACAAATTTTCGTAACTTCCACGTCTCCCAGTTAACAACAATTAACAGTCTAGTGACCATTTTGTAATAAAAACTAAAGTTTAATGACCATTATATAATTTTTTAAAGTTTGGTTACTATTTTGTATTTTTAGGGATAGTTTAGTGACCATTTGTGTACTTTACCCTATAAAAATTTTTAAAAATTAAATTATTTCGAATATGTCCCTCACTTTCAATCATTTATGTTTTGCCTCCAAATCTTAGCTTCGTCCTTGTATTTAACTGGACAAAAATCCTTTGGCCCTCTTCAGTACCCCTTTCTATGCCCAACACTGAAAAATTAAATTATAAGTCCTAACCCTAAATTTTAAATCTTAAACCATAAACCCTAACCCCTAAAAATACACCATACCCCTATTTCCTTAAACTCTAACCTTAAACCCTAACCTTAAACTATAAACTTAATTGTTTACTATGGGGGCATATATAGGGGCACATAATATTTATCTGTATATAACTAGGTTTAGGGTTTAGGTTTAAAATTTAGGGAATTAGGGTTGAGTATATTTTTTAGGGTCTATAATTTAGAGTTAAAGCTTATAATTTATTTTTTTAGTGTTTGGGCATAAAAAAATAAAAAAAAAGATGGAGGGTTTTTGTCCAGGATATATATGTCATTTAGAATATTTCAAAGCTATATTACTAAAGTTTTTTTTTTTTTGAAAAATATTATAAATATAATCACATTCTCTTCTTTTTTTTTTGCATAAATATAATCACAATCAATATCATCTCATGCAACTAAACAATTACAAACAAAATAAATATATAGAGAGTGAAATCAGAATAAACGTGAAAATTGGATAAATTAAAGCAAAATGTTAAATTATTTATGTTTAAAGATGCGATATTGACATTCCCAGTTAAAGAAAACAAGAAGAGAATGGATACGTAAAAGGTCTAGTTTCCACACATTGTCTTATCCTAATTTCACTTGTCGACGAACTTGCCGCCCATTTCTCCCAAGTCTTAGCATCCATTGCCTTTGCCCGCCTGCAATCCTCTGCTTTATAAACCACGCCTACCATTTAAACAACAACAAGAAATAACCCACCATTTTTAAACCTCGTCTCCATTTATAGGTCAGTTCTTTTCTCCCTTTCTATTTAAAAAGATTATACAACTTTTTTCTTTAATTCGTTTCTCCTTTTGTTGTAAAGGTTTAATCTTTTTCAAGTAAGTGGAAGTTGTAGGTTTTTTTGGATTGAAAGATGCAATTTTTCATGTTCTCTGAACTAGGAAACTTGGGCATTTGTTGCAAACTTTCATTCTGTCATTTCTCTGTAATAATTGTAATAATTATCAGAAATGTAGCTTAGTGGTTTATTTTGCATAATCAGGTTTTATGTGATGTTAAGGTGCTGGAATATGGCACAAGCTGCTCGTCTAATATGCTTTTCCCACTGTGAAAGTGTTAAATTTCCATGTAGAAGATGTGGATTTACCAGCAATGGAAGGTTTTGCCAGAGGCTAATAGTTCATGGCATAGTGCTACTGAAAATTCAATCTAGTTGCAGAGACTCGAGGTGCTCTCAGTTAATTAAGTCGAATACGAATTATTCTTTGTCGAAATCTAGATGTTCGAATCAGTTTTCAAGAATAAAAGAGAGGAACTTCTCATCAAGTAGCAGCAATGGAAAAATGCCTAAGGTAGTATTGGCCTCTAGACGCTGAATTTCTTACTGATTGACAATTTTGTATGTTAATGTTCATATTTTTGTACTAAATGTATTCTTTTCCTTTTTCCTCTTTGGTTCTTCTTTAAGGCAGAAGAGGTATTTTCATTTTCGATGCCTACCGTATCAAATTTATTAGAGCAACGGAGTCGGTCACAGATTGTGAAAATGGTTGGATTGCTTGCATGTGCGTATTTGGTGATTCCGTCAGCCGGTGCCGTCGATGCTCTGAAAACATGCAGTTGCTTGTTGAAGGAGTGCAGGTATTCAATTGAATTAAGTGAAAACAGTCATCTAACTCGATGCGTTCTAAGTCTATATTCTATAAAGATAAAGGTTTGACTGTCATCTAACTAGATGCTCAATATTATTCTTGTCAGGGTAGAACTTGCTAAGTGTGTCGCCAACCCGTCATGTGCTGCAAATGTTGCTTGCCTCCAGACCTGCAACAATAGGCCAGATGAAACCGAATGCCAGGTTTGTTCTGTATGCTTCTTGCAAATGATTTATGTCTAATGATGGGGCAGTTTATGCCTAAGGGATGCATATTATGCTTTTTATAGACTTGTTTATATCAGCACTTCTGCAGATTAAATGTGGAGACCTCTTTGAGAACAGTGTTGTAGACGAATTTAACGAGTGTGCCGTCTCACGCAAGAAGTGCGTGCCTCAGAAATCCGATCTAGGCGAATTCCCTGCCCCCGATCCTGCTGTTCTAGTTGAAAACTTCAACATTGCAGATTTTACTGGGAAATGGTTCATCAGTAGTGGTTTGAATCCTACCTTTGACACTTTTGACTGCCAACTACATGAATTCCATACAGAAGGTGGCAAACTTGTAGGGAATTTGACTTGGAGAATACGGACACCGGATGATGGTTTTTTCACTCGATCAGCTACACAAAGATTCGTGCAAGATCCGAACTACCCTGGGATTCTTTACAATCATGACAATGAGTACCTTCACTACCAAGATGACTGGTAACATCCGTTCCGCATATATCTTTTAAGTTAGCATCCACATATATCATATATGTGCTTGGAATTTATACTCTGATGCTATCAGAAGGCAAAGTGTTCGAGTTTCGAAACTGCTAACGGTGATTGTGCCTTCTGCATAACATTCTTGCTAATGGATTCATTGGTTAATATGGTATGCAGGTATATTATATCATCCAAAATAGAAAACAAACCAGATGATTACGTATTCGTATATTACCGGGGTAGAAACGATGCATGGGATGGATATGGTGGTGCTGTTGTCTACACGAGAAGTGCAATTTTGCCGGAAACAATTGTACCTGAACTCAAAAGGGCAGCTCAAAAAGTCGGCCGAAACTTCAACAAATTTATCAAAACCGATAATACTTGTGGCCCGGAGCCTCCCCTGGTAGAAAGACTTGAGAAGAAAGTAGAGGAAGGAGAGCGGACACTGATTAGAGAAGTCAAAGAGATAGAGGGAGAGGTAGAGAAGGAGGTGGAGAAGGTCGGGAAGACCGAGCAGACATTGTTTCAGAGGTTGTTTGAAGGTTTTAAAGAGCTGCAACGAGGTGAAGAAAACTTCTTAAAAGGGCTAAGTAAAGAAGAGATGGAGCTGTTGAACGAGCTGAAAATGGAAGCGAGCGAAGTCGAGAAACTCTTCGGAAATGCACTGCCTATTAGGAAGCTACGATAGATTGTTTCACAAGTAATTCAACACAGTTCAATTACAAACATTTTGTATTAGAAGCTGAACAGCTTATATTATATCTCTATAATTCACATGGATTCTCAATCAGTTCCACAAACGAGGATGAAATCAGTTTGGTTCAGTCGGATTTTTTTGGATTTTGATAAAATGGTTTTGTTTCAAGAGTTTGGGCATTCTGATAAAAAGTTTTAAAGCTTTTTTTTTTAATAAAAATCTTTATAAAAAATAATTTTATAAACAAATAATAATTCTTATACAGTGATTTAATGTTATTTTTACTATTTGAAGTATATTATAAAAGATAAAAAATTATTATAAATTGAATGTACTCTTAAATTTATGAACCATAAACTATTCAAATATTATGAATTTATTTATTTTTTAAAAAAATTTCTCATATTTTTACTGAACCCTGCCACAAAATATTCAATAATCTTTCTTTTTCATCAATCATTTGTTTTGAAACTTAATCTGCAGTTGATGCAACAAAAATATAAAAGCAAACAGTAATCATGTGTGACATACATAAACGCTCTAACGAAAACAGTAAATAGTCTTCACTAAAACTTACCAGAATGTTTACCCAACAAAGAAGAAGAAAACCCCAGCTCGCAGGAATCCTGCGTCGAATGTTATATCACTGGTGGATGGGGAAGATGTAGATGTTGTTTCACACACTGTGGACAAACGATCTGATAAACATACAGCTGTTTCGATCATAGAAAAACAAGCGCGTAAGGTGGGTTCGGCAGAAGGAAAAATTGTGAAGCCGAGGGGAACGGCGGGTCGTATTTTGAATGATATACGGCCGGGCTTTCAGCTTAAGAAACCAACAGAGGTCCGATTGAATCCACATGTTAATATCTCGGATTGGGCACAAAATTTATCGCAAAGGATTTCGAAAATGGATGCAGCTGGGGGTACAAGTGCAGATGCTTCTACTGATGATTCAGATCCGACGAAACTTGTTACCACAGGAGCTTTGGATGTGACTGAGTTGGTACGGACGGAAGAGGCTCTTGTTCTAGATGAGCCAGCGCATTCTATGGAGCAGTAAGCCTCCAACCTTTTTTCCATTTGTTTATGATGACTAGTTTATTATTTTGGAATTGTCAGGGTGCCGCGAGCACACCCTTCCGACGTCTTTTAATGGATCTGGTTGGTTCTTATCGCCCATCAATTGTGTCTATTTTTGAGCTACGTGTGAGTGGACGAAGAGCGGACAGAGTGATCACTCGGATTGGTTTTCGTAGATCGTTTAAAGTCGAAGCTCAAGGATTTGGAGGTGGTATCTGGTTATTGTGGGACGAGTCTTTGGTTCTGGAAGTCCTATCGTTTTCTACTCAGTTCATACATAGAAGATTCCGATCTACAGACACCCGGTCTTGGGTGTATTTTACGTCCGTTTATGCTAGTTCGCATGTGTCACGACGTAAACATCTTTGGAACAAACTTGAGGGATTAGATTCGGGGCCAGACGTTCCTTGGGTTGTTGGAGGGGACTTTAACGTTATTTTAACACGTGATGAACGTCGAGGAGGTTCTGTTCATTCTATTGGAGGTAGCGTCTTTTGCGGATTTTCTACATAATGCTGGTTTGATGGATTTAGATTTCCGGGGACAACCTTTTACTTGGAGCAGGGGTGATCTTTATGAGAGGCTTGATCGTTGTGTTGTGAACTCCTATTGGAATGATCTATTTTCAGATTCTCATGTGCTTCATTTGGATATGATTGGTTCGGATCATCGCCCTCTATTACTCTGGATTGTGTGTGGATAAACACCACGATCAATCTAATCGGCCCTTTTGTTTTATTGCCGCATGGCAGGAACATCCACATTTTCAAGAATTCTTATTGTCTATTTGGAAAGGCAATTTATCTTTTGCTACAAATGTGAGTAACTTCAGGGTAGAATTTGAGGCGTGGAATAAGAATGTCTTTGGCCACATAAGTACCAAAAAAGAGACATCTTATTGCCAGGCTCCGTGGCATTGACCGGGGTTTATAGGTACTACATTTTGAATACTTGGTTAACTTGGCGAAGCATTTACAAGGGGAATTGGACGAAGTGCTTGAACAAGAAGAGAATTTTTGGAGGCAAAAGGCGTGTTCCAATTGGGTGTCGCAAAAAGACCGCAACACCAAATTCTTCCACCAATCCATTGTCTCCCGCCGGTGCAAGTACTCCATCTCAGTTTTGAAACTCGACGATGATAGTTGGTGTTACGATCAAGGTGTGTTGTCGGATACGACTCTAAATTACTATAAAAGTTTGTTTACTAGTTCAGTGGATAACGGGTATACTTACTCTACACGTGGTCAATATCCTCGAGTGTCGATCGGTAGCTTAGAGTTGTTGGCCGCACCAGTTTCTGATGCTGAAATCAAGGTTGCAATATTTGATATGGGGCCTTTAAAGGCTCCTGGGGTAGATGGTCTGCAGGCTTTATTCTATCAGCGCAATTGGTTTATTGTGGGGGACTCAGTTTGCCAACTCATCCGTCAAGTATTTGTGACTTGAGCTTTGCCGGCCGATTTCAATAAGACCTTGTTGGTACTATTGCCGAAAGTATCTATCCCCGAGAAAATGAGTTAATTTCGTCCGATTAGCCTTTGTACAGTTAATTACAAGGCCATCACGAAAATTATTGTGAATCGCTTGAAACCATTGATGCCTTCGTGGGTGTTAGAAAATCAGACTAGCTTCGTCTCTGGTAAAGTCATTATTGATAACATCATTATCACTCAGGATGTCATTCACTCGATGCGAAAGAAATCTGGCAGAAAGAGCTGGATAACTATCAAAATTGATCTAAATAAAGCCTATGATCGCCTTGAATGGGACTTTATGTTGGGGTTCCGGATGAGTTACGCCTTTTGATTATGAGTTGTGTTTCCTCTGTTAATACATAAGTTCTTTGGAATGGTTCTGCAACTAACTCATTCTCACCTTCTAGGGGTATACGCCAAGGGAATCCTTTATCTCCTTATCTGTTTGTGTTATGCATAGAACGTTTGGCTCAGACTATTCAGCTAGAGATGCATCGTGGGAATTGAAAACCTTTTTGTACTTCAAAGCAAAGTCCAGGGATGTCGCATCTTTTCTTTTCGGATGACATAATATTTTTTGCGGAAGCATCTCTTTAGCAGCTTCACTTGGTTCGTTCTATTCTTGAGGATTTTTGCGCCAGCTCATGTCTCAAGGTTAGTGTGCCGAAAACCACTATTTTCTTTTCTAAGAATGTGTTGCGAGAGTTACGGTCTCAAATTAGCTCATCTTTCGGCTTCAAAAAGGTGAATGATCTTGGTAAATACCTAGGTGTGCCCCTTTTGCACAAGTATGTCACGTTACAGCTACAGCGTATAAATATTTAGTGCAGATGATACAAAATAAGTTAAGTGGATGGAAAGCAAAATCTTTATCTCAGGGTGTATTATGTTGGCTAAAATTGTGCTTGCGGCTATTCCCACGCACACTATGCAATCGACGGTATTGCCCAAGAGAATATGTTTAGAGCTTGAATATCTTATTCACAGTTTTGTTTGGGGTATCGGGGATTTCGGATCCAAAATCCATTTGGTTCGTTGGGAGAATGTTTGCCAACCTACGGCTCAAGGGGGTCTTGGTATACGGCATTTAAACATGCAGAATGATGCCTTTCAATGAAAGTCGCGTTCCAACTTCTTGCTTAACGGAATGCACTATGAGTAAGGTTCTTACGTGCTAATTATAAATGTCCCAGTGGGGTTCCGAATACGTTGCGTGGTCAAAACTGTTCCTCATTGTGGAAGGGGCTAAGTGTTATTTGGGAACATGTTCGCAACAATGTGGTTTGGAGTATCGGCCATGGCCGCGATGTAAGATTTTAGAAAGATGAGTGGCTTCCGAACGTTGGACCGTTAAAAGAATTGGCCGTTCCTAACATACCCATTGAACTACTAGATTTATCCACTGCTGAGATGGCATTTGAGAATGGTGAGTGGCGGTGGATTTATTCCAACATTTGCTGCCATTGAAAATTTTGTTGCGCATAGCTGCTGTACAAGCTCCGTGTTCTACTATTGCGGAGGATTGCATCGGTTGGAAAACTAGCTCCGATCGTCAGTTTTTAGTTAAACCAGCTTACGTGCTCCTTTGCCAACCATTCTTTGGTCCCCATGACATAGTATGGAAATATATAAATAACTTCCGGGTCCTCTGGCTCGTTTGTTGCGATGACCAACGCTGAAAGGGTTCGGAGGCATTTCGCGGTCGATGCTCGGTGCCCTCTTTGTGCTGCTACATCGGAGGATATTAGCATCTACTTTGAAATTGTCCTTCGGCAATGATGATCTAGATCGGAATTGTTAAGCGTGATAAGTTTGCTGAGTTCATAGCTATTGACATTCGAGAATGGATTCGTGTAAATCTCTCAAATCCGCGATACTTTGCGAAGGATGGCCAGGACTGGGATCTTTTGTTTGGTGCGGTCGTTTAGAATCTTTGGTTGTATCGAAATTTTGTGGCTTTTTGTAATCCAATTGAAGAAGGTGGTTCTATTTTGGACAGAAGCCGCAACCTCCAAGCTCTGTCCATTAGGGCGCTCACTCGATCTTTGGAATGTTCGGGTAATGGTTCGGTCAGTAGGCAGCCTGTGATTTGGTTGCCTCCTCTACAAGGGTGGTTTAAGTTGAATTCAGACGGGTCAAGAGGGACAGGAGATGGTCGAGCTGCGTGTGGCGGAGTTATTAGAGATGATCTCGGCAATTGGCGATTTTGCGCAATCGCTTGGAATTTTTTTGTTTGTTGATTCCGAACTGTGGGGGAGTGCTTATTGGTCTCCGCAATGCGTGGACTTTGCGTATTGCTAATGTTATAGTTGAAATCGACAGTTCGGGAGCACTTGGAAGCATTCAAACTACATATCGTCAATAAGGTTTGTCGGGTTTAGTGTTACACATTCTGGAGTTGTGTGACCGGTCTTGAAATGTTTGATTCCAGCATATTCAACGTGATAGGCTGATCGTATGGCGAAATTAGCACAAATAGAGGATTTGGATGTCCGCATTTTCCTTACTCCACCCTCGGAGGTATCCACACTGTTGTGATTCTTGTTTTCTTTTGTGAACTTTAGTTTTTTTGTGGGTTTTTCTACTCGTTTTTTTATTTTGTAATTATTGTCATATGTACTATTTTTCTCTATTTAAGTTAAGAAAGATTTTAATGATGCATATGGTAATAACCCTTCTTTTTCATCAAAAAAAGTTACCAGAATATTTTCAGTAGAAAAAAATAATATTATTTTTAAAAGATTCGAGTTTAAAAGTTTATTTGTTTCGTGTGTCCGTTATTAAAAAAAATAAAATTAATAAACAATATTATTTTATAATTACATCAATATGTTAAAAAAATAGTATTCACTATATTTCTAAATTATCTTTGTAAGTATTTTTAACTCAAATTAGTAGTGTAACACTACTATTTTTCAGGCGATCATCTATCCTAATATTACTCTGTCAACACACTTAACTGCTAATTTATTACTAAAATTGTAAGTTCATTTATTTAATAAATATATTTATTTGATTATAAAGAAAATATATGATAAACAGTGATCTTGGTCCCAAAATGATAATTTTTTATTTAATTTCTTATGTCGGATTTTTTTATGTTGGAATTATAATGTAATTTAACGGTAAAATTATATTTTAGATTTAAAAAATTCATTAATGATATTTTTACATAAATTCTAACCCTTGAAAGGGGAAAATCTTGCTTCCCCCACTTTTGTATTAAATTCTTATTTTTTATAAATCTCAAAACATGAATGTTTTTTTTTTGTATATGAAAATAAGAATCATGTTTAAACACTACAAAGTAATAACGTAAAACTATACTTTGCAAACTTGACTCGAGATCTGAGAATCGAACCGATTTACTTAAACAGTGACTCGAAATTGATCCGAACACGATGACTCAAATTTGATCCAAATTTTGAAATAAACCGAATCAAACCGAAACTGAACCGAATTTCAGTTGAACCAAAAATAGATCCAAACCGATTTTTAACCCAATCGAATGGACCCGAACTAATTTTCAACCGAACTGAATGGAACCAAACCGATTTCACCCGAACCGAAGACAACTCGAAATAAAAAATCTGTTAAAATAAATATAGATAAGATGTGAATTATCACACAACACACTAAAAAGCCAAATATACAGGCTATATAAAGTCGGAAAAACCTAATTCGGCTTGAAAACCGACTAAAACAGATTGATCTCCTATTAACCCGACCTGAAATCAACCAAACCAAAAGTCAACAGAACTAAAGTCTCGACCTGATACCTGAACCGAAATCACCATAGACCCGAACTAAAATTGAACCAGACCCGAATTTAAATCGAATGTAGTCAGACCCGAAATGTACCGAACCAAAATGACCCGAACTGAATGACCCATTTTTCACCTCTACGTAAAACTACAATTATCACCTAGTAATTTTATTCTTGTATATTTATAAGACGTTTGTTTGACTTAAGATGATCACAAGGTAATATATTAATTTTTTGTAATATTTGGTAGTGTAATTTTTTTAATAGTCTTAAGATGATTATGATGTAATATATGTCATACATATTCTTAACCATTTGACAATGCATATACACCTTATAGACAAAACGATTTGAACTTTGGTCCTTAGGATAAACATCTTCTTTTCCACCGGGACCACTTGTTGAGTTTGGTAGCGTAAATTATAACAACATAAAATTAAATTTTAAACTAATATTATTTATTATAAAAATTCTAACGTGATGTTTTAATTATTCTTAATTTATTTCTAAAAATTTTAAATAATCATTAAAACGTAAAAATGCAAAAAATTTTTTTTTGAAGAAATCTAAAAACTTTGAAGAAATGCAAATATATATTATACTATATAAATAAAGGGGAAATTAAATGAATAATTCCTTTTCGGGAATTATTTAGAAAAACAACCCGTCAAAGATTAGTAGAAAAATACCTTTTTAGCCCTCGTAGTATAAAATTCGCTTTTGGCTAAACGTGAGTTTTATGTTGAGTAGATAAGTAAGAAAAAAATTAATTTATTAATTTTTTACACAAAACTCGCTTTGGCTGATAATTATTTTGGTTTAGAGTTTAAAATTATTTCAAATTATTTGATTTTTATAGTTAAATGAATTTATTCAATAATTGATGCATATGTTTTTTTTTTAATTTGAAGTGGAATTTAAGCAAGAAATCTAGCTATTGCTAGCTTTACAATAGGGAGGACCCTCAGAGTTTCTAGCAAATAAATCTTGAATAAAAGTCAGCGAAAGATTGGAGCAGCTCGTATTGGGGATATAACACTTGTTTAGTCAGAGAGTCGGCCTGACGGTTAGTTTCGTGAAGGATCCAATGTGAAGCATCAAGATCGTTAATTAAGAATACAGTTTAGGACTAATTAGAATTGGTCAAAGCGATAAGTAATTTGGTATCATTTAAATATGTCATGAGTTTTAAGTTTTATGTAAGTAGTAAATTTTTATTAAAATATTTATTCACTAAAATTAGATGTACGACATAGGCCGATTCATACTAGTTAAAATCGAATCTTGAAATTTTAAGAGGATAAAAAAATACAGTTTGAGAACAATAAGATTAGATTTACAATAATTCGAACTCGTACTACCATACGAGACGTAATCCATCATAAATGACCCATAATTCGACATGAAGAGCATCGGTGATGCCGATAGAACGGCCAAACCCAGCGATCCAAGAACCGAGTTATTGAATAAGCTTTTTGTTTTTGTAACGGAATAAGCATAAGCTGGCTTTTAATTTTTAAAGCTTTTCAACAAAGCGATTGCAGGGATCTAGGAAAATGAATATTTAATTAGGAAAAAGACAAATACTAAAAGCTGGTCCCTTTTCCTTTATTAAAGGGAAGGAATCAACAAATTAAAAGAAGAAAATATTGGAAACATGTTCTGTTATTGTGATTTGGCAAAAAAAAGAAGAAGGTACAATGATCTTTTTGATCCTAAAAAAAAATAAACTACAACGGAGGTTATTCAATTATAGATAAATTTATATTTAGATCATTTAATTATTAAAAGTTATATTTGGGTCACTTAATTATGGGTAAGGTTATATTTGGGTCACGTAATTATTAAAAGTTATGCTTGGGTCACTCGATTATAAGTAAGGTTATATTTGAGTCACCCTTCATTTTTAAAAAAATACATCAACTTAGTCAATTTTTCTTTCAAATTACTTGTATACCCTCGTTAACACTAAAGTACTTCATTTGTAATTATTAATTAATTTAATAGACAAATTGATATATATTTTTTAAATATGAAGGTGACACAAATGTAACATTACCCATAATTAAGTGACCTAAGTGTGACCTTTAATAATTGGGTGACCTAAATGTAACATTACCTATAATTAAGTGATCCAAATGTAACTTTTAATAATTGTATGGCCCAAGATAACCTTATTCATAATTGAGTGACCTCCGTTGTAGATTACCCTAAAAATAAAATCAATTGTATTTGTACCATCATACCATTTTTACAGCTAATTGAATTCTTATAGTTAAAGTTTTAATTAATTTTTTTGAACATAAAAAATTAATTAATAAAGTCCTTATTTAACATTGATTGTTATTTTACATAAATAATGAACACCTATAATAATAACATGTACCATCTAAGAAATTTAATTGGCTATTTTCTTTGATATGTGTATATTAAATTTAAAAGTTATAAAATTATTTTTAAATATATTTTTAAAAAATTGAAAGTTACAAAAAATTAAAAAATTATAAAAAATTACAAGAAAAATTAAGTCATTAACAACAAATGGAATAATTAATTAAGGAAAAAATTTTGATACACATGCCGTGTAAACTTTAGTTTACACGTGTCTTTTAGTTTTAGGGGTTAGGGTTTTAGTTTAGGGTTTAAAGTTTAGAGGTTTATGTTGTATGTTTAGAATTTAAGGTTAGTGTTTAGAATTTAGTGTATAGGGTTTAAGATTTAGGGTTTAGGTTTTTAAGGTTAGGGTTAGGAATTTAAGATTTGAGTTTTTATAGTGTAAATACACATGCTTGTATAAAATTAGTTTTGCACAGCATGTGTATCAAAATTTTACCCATTAATTAAATCCTTAACAATAAACAGAATAATTAATTAAGCTTTCTATGTGAATGATATATATCATTAATATAATGCTTGTTAATTAAATCAGAAAAATAATAATCAATATGATCAGATTAACAAAAATATTTAATTAATTAAAATTTTAAGTATAATGATTCAATTAAGTACAAAAAATATATTTTTTATTTATTACGAATAAAAATACTAACAATCAATTAATTTACTATAATAAATTATTAAATCTCTTAAACAATAAAAAGTTCAAATGTGACATTACAATCGTAACAAATTAAATTAAGAGAATTACCTCTAATGACTACCATGTTTAACCAATTTTTTCCCTAAAGCCAAAATTAAAAAGAAAGAAAATGAAAATCCCATACCAATACCAATACCAATACATTACCCGTCTGAGCTCTATTTCTCGTCTTCTCCCTTCCGCACTTTTCAACAAAATAAATTCATCTTCTGAAACCCATTCTTCCATTTTTATTTGTCAGTAGAAAACGAAACCCATAAAAGCAAACAAAAAACCTGAAATCATGGGTCCAATAAAGATTGCGATTGCAGACATGTTGATTACTTTCATGTGGATTTTCTGCTCATCAATGTTCGGTTTGTTTACTTCTTCCATAGCAACCGCCATTGGTGTCGAAACCCTTTCTTGGGCTCCTATTGTTATCATCACTGTCATTATTTTCGTTTTCGTTTTCATCTTCACTATTATTGGTGAATTTCTTGGTGGAGCTAGCTTTAATCCCACGGGAACTGCTGCCTTCTATGCTGCCGGAGTCGGTGATGATAGCCTTATCTCCTTGGCCCTCCGGTTCCCAGCTCAGGTAACTATAAACTTGTTATCTCTTTTTTTTGGGATTTTCTGTGCGGGTTTTTTCGATGGAATTCTATTAGATTTGATTAGGATCTTTTAGTAGTTCTCATCTTTTCTCCATGCCCTCCATTTCCCATCTTAGGTAACTAAAAATGTCAACTTTTCGAGTTTTTCTGTGTGGGGTTTTGGTTTTTTGATGGAACTCTATTTGATTTGATCTGGATTCTGCTTTTTGTCTGCTTTTTTATTATCTCTGTAGATCAAATCATTTCATTTTTGTGGTTTCACAGATAGTATTTTAGTTTTATCAAAGTTAAATTCCTTTGAGATGCTTAATTCTTTCTGCATATGCTTTTGAAAAACAAAAGAAAGTATGCCTTGCCTGACACGACTGCACTTGTTCAAGTGATAGAATCTTAATTCTAAAAGTCTATAAAATCATCCTTAAATCCTATAGCAATATGCATTGCTAGTTCTAGTAATGAGAATAGTTTACTTTTACTCTCTGTTTTTTAAGCTTTAGTTACTTCTTTTCCTCAATTATTCTTCATGTTTACTTTGTTGTCAGTCTTTTTGATATGTGTGCTTTTTCATCACATGGTTTTGGCATTGTTTTTCATTTTCCTTTTGAATTTAAACTTTATTGCTCTACTATGCTGTAAATCTGAGATGTTTCCATGTTTATTTCCTTTTTTCTTAAAGCATTTCATCTTTAATACTTCATCTTATAATATTAAATGATTAGTTGATATTTTAAGATGCATTATTGAAAGTGGACTATCTCACTGGCAGGCTGTTGGTGCCGTGGGCGGTGCCGTCGCGATCATGGAGGTGATTCCGGATCAGTACAAGCACATGATAGAGGGACCATCTCTGAAAGTAGATACACACACGGGTGCCATTGCCGAGGGCGTTTTGACTTTTGTAATTACATTTGTTGTTCTTTATATCATTCTTAAAGGTCCGCAGAGTGCAATATTCAAGACATGGTTGCTGGCCATTTCAACTGTAGCAATACTCATGCCTGGTACTGCTTACACCGGACCTTCCATGAATCCTGCCAATGTAAGTTGCAGTTCCTTTTCCATATGATGTCATGCTTTTTATTGTACCTAAACTATATAGGGTGGTCGTAATAAAAAGTTTTTGATACATTCTAGTCCTTGTTTCCTCTATTACTAGAAGATTACCACTCTAGCTTATTCCTTTTTGAAGCACCTGAAGTATACGCAGTCTTTTGGACTTCCCGGCTAGGGATATGTCTGGCTTTCTTGTTACTACTTCACTGGTTTGGATTCAGTGGAATATGATTGTAGTCTGCCCTTCGTACTTCTTGTGATGCTTTGTAATATTTGTTTGAATTGGGACTGTCATGTATGATGCTCGATTTAAGTATTGTAGATATTCAGAAAAAGTCTACTCTTTAGTCAACCCTTGCATGCAGTTCATCATACCTATCTTAGCTTCCCCATTTAAGAGTTGCCCAGAAGTAGAACTGTCTCTGATAAGATATTACAATCATCACTGTAGCTTTCTTCTTGGCGAGTGTGGTGAAGACTCCTATTTATCTGGTGTGCTGATAGTGCTGCACCAGAGTTTTGATAATGGACTGCCGATATCAGGATAGCAAGGGTTTAGGGTGCTTTTGCACAGTGCTTGTTCAGTTAGTCGAGGGTGGTTCATGGTTGTCTATAAAATTCGGCCTTGTGATAAAACTGCAATCAATTCACTCTGTTTCCATGTACTTAGGCTTACCCTAGTTGAATTAGTGATTCTTTGTATATATTCGGATAGTCGGCGATAGCCATTTCTTAGGTGGTTATTTGTAGTTCTCTTCCTAGATCTACTTAGGATGTTCCCTCTCCTGAACTTGGTTTTTGGCGATTCATTCCTGGAAAGCTAGTTTGGGTTAGCTTTTCATGCACCATATTCAATCTCCTTCATAATTAATGATCGATCAGAGACAATTTCTGGTTGTGTTTCGTATTTAGACTAAAGTTTCTGCTATTTTCTCAATTATAGTGATTTGAAGTTATCATAATTTTTTATTTTACGTATAAGCAAATGCAATTGTCAATATGCTTTTTCAAGCATAACAATTAGTGCATGTCAATATCTTCTATACGATTGCATGTGCTGGTCGAGTTATGTATAAGCAAATAGCTTAGACCCTTTTTATTGCTTCCTTTAGTGTTTGCTTTAGTACTTTTTTTGCTGACTTCACACTTCCCTTTCTTATTGCATCTTTTAATTGAGTCCTAATTACACTTCCTATTCAATCAAGTTATTCTCATGTATAATTATGTACCTATTAAGCTACGTTAATAGTACTCGAGTGTGAGTACCGGAATGTTATGTGCACTTGTCTTTCCAAGGTTTTGTCAGTTCTTAGAGCCGTATCCCGGTACTTATATCCGAATATTCTTCGACATAACATGAGTATTTCAAGGAAAATGAAAAGGTTTGTGTGAAAGAGCAATTAAGTACTCATTTCCTGACTTTTCATCGATTCAGTAAATTTTATTAGTTCATATCTGGTCATCTTTTACCGGCAAGGACATCATTTAAAGCCTAGTAATGGTGAATCATGTTGCAGGCCTTTGGCTGGGCATACGTAAACAACTGGCACAAAACATGGGAGCAATTTTACGTGTATTGGATCTGTCCATTCATCGGAGCTATACTGGCAGCATGGGCGTTCCGACTTTTCTTCCCCCCACAACTGCCGGTGAAGAAGGCACGAAAGGCAAAGAAAGCATAAGGTGACATGACAAAGTTTGCATGGCCGCCGTTAATGACAACAGATGATCCCGATGTTTATGCAACAAGCATTCAATTTCTGTTGAGTATTTGTACCCGCAATAAGAATTAGACCATTCTTGTGAAGTAGGAATTATATTAATCAATTTGAGTTTCAGTTCCAAGTGCTTATATATTTTCTAAACCTTAAAACACTGATTTTAATGTGGTTTGATGAGCAAAACGAGATGGTGGTGGTTGGTGTTTAGGCTATTTATACATTTTGATCTGGACGGAGAGTCGCGGTTAAGGGTGATTGTGGAAAGAAAAAGAGTAAAGATTGGTTCCTATCTCTCCCTTGTTTATCTCATGTGTGTGGATATATATTACCCTACGTAGGCTTCTGGTGTTAACTTAGATCTAGAATACATTTTTTCTTGAACAAAGAGTATTAATTAATGATTATTGATCGATGGGTATTGGTGAGTTGGTAGAATAAAATTGGGTACAACAAATGTTAACTTACAATTTTTTTCATTAATTATGATTTTCGTAACAATTCAATATTAAATTTTCATTTTTAAACATATCTATTCAATTTATTAAATATCTGTTGTAATATTTTTCATTTGCTTTTATTAAAAAAAGGAAAAACTATACGGGTGGTCACCCAACTATTACCTTTTTCTATTTTGATCACCTAATTAATTTTTTCGTCAAAATCGTTCCTCACATTATATACCTTTCTTATTTTGGTCGCTCTCCATTAAAAAATTAACAATATAGCGCTGACTTGATATTTTTTAAATATTTTTAATCATTTCTCTCTCCTCCCTACATTATTTTGTTAACTTTGTGGACGCCGGGAATCAAACCCACACCTTACAACATGAAAGGACAGAGCAAAAACCAACTATGCTAAGCTTAGTTTTTTATTCAATACCACTTACATTTATATTTAACGTATATTAAGTTACCAACAATACAAAATAAAATATAAAAGATGGGAGAGTGACTCGAACACAAGACCTCATTGATAAAAATTTAAATATTTAACCACCAAGTTAAACTAAGAAGTTATTAAATTATATTTAACTAATTTTTTTATTAAAATTAAAAATCAAACTAGATTTAATTTCTTCACTTTGTTCTATAACGACAAAATTAATTAAATAATTATTTTTTTATTTTATAAAATTAGATACTAAATTATTTTAAAAATTAATTTAATAATATTTATTTATGATAAAATTTAAAATTATATATATTTATTATTTTTAAATGATTTAAAATTAAGATCTAAATAATTATTTTTAAATAATTTAAACTTTATATTCTATAATAAATAAATATTATTTAAAAATAAATTTTTAGATCCAAATTTTAAGTTATTTAAAATTTTATATTCTATCAAAAATAAATATTATTAATTTAATATTAATTTTATAAATATAAATAGATATTTAATTAATTTTGTTATTTTCGAACAAAGTGAAAAAATAAATTTAGTTTAATTTTTAATTTTAGACATAATTTAGTTAAATATTATTTAATTTAAAATTATTGTAATTTAGTAGTTTAACTTGGTGGTTAAATATTTAAATTTTATCAATGAGGTATTGTGTTTGAATCACTCTTCTAATTTTTATATTTTATTTTGTAGTGTTGGTAATTTAATATACGTTAAATATAAATATTAGTGAAATTGAATAAAAAATTTGGCCTAGCTCAATTGGTTTCTACATTATCCTTTTATGCTGGGGAGTGCAAGTTTGATTCCCAATGGCCACAAGTTTGATTTTTTTTTTATATATTTTTTTGATTTTTTAATTAATATGATGGAGACACGTGTCACCACATGATTAGTTAAATAAAATTAATAGGGAGAAGAGAAAAATAATTAAAAATATTTAAAAAATACCGCATTAGCACTGTTGTTAGTTTTTTAACGGAAAGTGACCAAAATAAAAAATATATCTAATATGAAGAACGATTTTGATGAAAAAATTAATCAAATGACTAAAATAAAAAAATAGTGATAATTGAGTGATCACCCGTATAATTTTCTCATAAAAACAAAATTATGCTAAAAAATACCGATGGACGCCGACACACATAAAATAGATGACTATGTCAAAATAAATGTGTCGGTGACATATTACACACTCGTTTATTTCATCTTTCTACGTTATGAAAATTAAGAAATTTATTTTTTAACGGTAATTTGTTATAATATAATCTTTATATATTTTTAAGAATTTTAATGTTATTTTATAATAATATTTGTTTAATTTTTAATCTTTAATAATTTTAGAAATTAATAAATCAGTCTATTTGAATAATTTAAGTCTTATTATTAAATAATAAATCATATGAAAAGAATTGACGATTTAATTTCATACGTTTGGCCGTATCATTTTTTTTCTTTATTTTCTCCGTCGCCTACATTTCCTCCTTCCCTTTCTCTCCCTTTTCTTTCTCATTTCCTTCCCTTCTTTTCCTTTTCCCCAATATGAATCAACATTTCTCTTCCTTTCCCGTTCCCTTCAAAATCAATCATTAATTTCATAGATTAATTATTTTTTTAATTAAGGTTAAAACCCCTATAAATTGGAAGTTTCTCAAACCCAGAAAACTGGAAGATCTTGAGTCATTACCGCCTTCCTCCGGTAACGGAAAGATCCGATACAGAACACCATCCTCTGCTGATTTGCACGATTCCTTTACGAACGGAGGCCTGGTATCCCCTACCGGAAACGGCACCACCGATCACCTTGATAAGATGAAGCGTACGATGGCGAGGTACGACTCCGTCTCCGACAAGATCCACAGATATAGAGGCGTTTTGCTGGTGATATCCATCCCTATCTTGCTCGTAGTGTTCGTGCTGTACGTTATGCCGGGGAAGTCTGGGCAGGGTGCGGCCGTGCTGGAGGAGATCGAGCTTAATAGCAGGAAGGTTGGGGCGAGTTCCAGAGGGAATAGGAATTATGCTGTGATTTTTGATGCGGGGAGTTCCGGGAGTCGGGTTCATGTTTATTGTTTTGATCATAATTTGGATCTTGTTCCGATTGGCTCTCAGTTAGAGCTTTTTGAGCAGGTAAATTCTATTCTTGCAATTTTATGATATTTTTTAGAGCAGAAAATAATATTTTTCTTGAATTGCAGGATCAGTAAACGATAATTTGAGTTCTAGTGTAATAGTTGTATTTTGTTAATTGATTTGATTAGAATTAGAGCCTTTTTGGAGCTACCAATCTTTTCATTTTAAAAAAACTTCTAGCCAGATTTTCCGGTTTTAATCATTCTTTTTAATTTTTTAAGAAACGAAAACTAATTATTCTTTTAGAATATTGAATTCTGTAAATGATTTTTTGTTTCAGTTGTTTTGGTCGCATTATTTTAATATTTTAAGGTGGTTTGCTTTCGAATTTTTGGAGTAGGATTTGACTTTATATTTTCTAGTTTTATATTTACTTTTAGAAGCGAATGATTAAAATTTGGAATATTGAGAGAGATGGAAAGCTTTAACATTATAATTCAAGTGCTAATGTAATGTAATTTTGCTTTGCACTAGTTATGTTAGTGTATTTTATTTGATAGTTTATGTTATTTCCTACCCCAAATTTTGTTGTTTTTAAGGCTTAATTCAACAATAAGCTCACAAACTGTACCTTAACTAAACTATTTCATTTTTGGCCTTGAGGTTATCTCAATTGTTTGGAACTTCCAGAAACTACCACGTGGCAGTTCCAAAAAAGTGACATGGCGAAAAATTAAAATCTCAAAAAATTCTAAGAATATCCATAAAATTATAAAAAAAACTACAAGTTGTAAAAATATAAAAAAATAAAGTTAAAAATATAAATATATGTATAAAAATACTTAAAAATTAAAATTTCGAATTATTTTGATTTTTTAACAAATATTTTTTTAAAAAATATGTGAGAATATTTTCAAATTTTTAAGTGTTTTGAAAATTTTGTTTTATTTTCCCACGTCACCTTCTGATAGTGCAGCATTGTATTTTTTGGTTGTGCTATGTCACCTTAAATGGCTGAGATAATTGTAAGGGGTCAAAAGTGATTACGTGTTAATCATTATGTCCCAATAAATTTATCAGTTTTAAAATTATCCCACTCAAATTTTCACTCTAGAAAATGATATAATTTAAAGGCTTATTGTTGAATTAAGCCTTTTTTAGAAGTTAAAATTAGCTTGCTAGGACTAGTAGTTTGACATCGATGATATGATTGTACGTTTAAATCTGGACTTTTAGTGAGAAATGTACCGTTACAATGATATTTTTTTGTTGCATGTATTATTATTAGCTTTTTTTAGAAGAAAATGTTTATACCTGCTTATTTTAAAGTAAGATTTGAGTTTCTATGCTTTAAAAGAGAATTTTACTTGCAGTTTGGACAAAAACAGAAATTTTTAGCATCGATTAGGGAGGATTTTTAAACTTTAATTTATTTGTATGCCCTAGAAGAAACTTTTTCTTGATTTTTTGCGGTTGAATTCCCTGAATTAATTGATTTTATGTGGTTTGTTTTTTTGCAGATCAAACCTGGTTTGAGCTACTATGGAAAAGATCCACAGGCTGCAGCAAATTCATTACTTTCTCTTCTTGACAAGGCGGAAAGTGTAGTGCCACTAAATTTGCGAACAAAAACTCCTGTCAGAGTTGGGGTTGGTATACGTAGTTGCTTTGTTCATGCTTATTTTTGAATTCTAAATCCTTTAACTTGCTGAAAACTGGTACTTTAAATGTTGCTTAGGCAACTGCAGGTCTGAGGGCATTAGAAGGCGATGCAGCTGACAGAATTTTGCAAGCGGTAATTCTACATTTGGAAGTATGTTGGTTATATTCACATTATTTTTTCATTTCATCAGGCTAATGTTGTTTTAAATACTTATAAAGGTTAGAGATCTTCTGAAAGATAGAAGCACTCTCAAATCTGATGCAAATGGTGTCAGAATTCTGGATGGCTCTCAAGAAGGTTCTTATGAGTGGGTGTGTTTTGCTGAATTTCATTCACATTTTATACTTTGCATTTATTTTGGGCCTAAAATTATTTCCCTTCTCAAGATTGATTGTAGGGAAAGTATGCCAACCGTGCCGTAGAATGCATTTTATTGCATGTTTGATCAGTCTCCCTTTTGTTGTGGTAGATTGTCTTCAAGTTTCACATTGTTCCAATGATTTTTTCCTTGAGAACACTTTTACATGCTATAGCTGGTCAGCACGATCAGTCGTACTCTAGATGATTTCATGGTGATGGTTAATTCAAGGGGGGGGGGGGGGGATCCTTGGGTCTTCTCTGTGGTAATGAACGTAAATACTCAAAAGTTTTGGTGATATAGATGGATGGATGGGTATATTTTGCGGTTTTTCCTTGGAAGCTAAACTTTGCTGCATTTATACTAACCATATACGATTAAAGATCTGATACATCCTCTGGTTGAGGCAGTGACCTAATTTGGAGTGGAGTTTCTTAATGGCGATCTTCCTTTGCAGGTGACAATAAATTACCTATTAGGGAATTTGGGAGGGACATACAAAGATACAGTTGGGATAATTGATCTTGGTGGTGGATCTGTGCAAATGGCATATGCCATCTCCGAGGATGCTGCTTCAAAGGCTCCAAGTGTACCAGCTGGAGAGGACAATTATGTAAACGAAATGTACCTAAAGGGATCAAAATATTACCTCTATGTTCACAGGTTTCTCTCTTTCATTTGATAAATTGGTCTTATGATTCTATTAATGATTTAAAATGGACAAAAGAGAGACTTTATGACTGTGATTGGAACAGCAATCAATTTTATCAGACATGTTTTATCCAGTCATTTGTTTAGCTCTGTCATCTAATGAAACCATCCTACTGGCATTTTCCATACAGTTATTTGAACTATGGCCTATTGGCAGCTCGAGCAGAAATTTTGAAGGCATCTGATGATTCTGGCAACCCTTGCATCTTGGAGGGTTTTGATGGTATGTTAGATTTATTCGATGGCGAGTTAAAACCATTCAGTAGCTAATTCTTTTTAAAGCTTTGATCACTGAAAATGTAACCTTTGGCAATTGGCTTGTACAGGCAAACCAGCTTCCTACTGTGAACTGTAATTATCTCTCTATTCTTGAATTTTGAAATGCCGTGAATGTAGTTTGAGTAGTTTATAGTCGTGGCATCCTTTGTTCTGTGGATGACGGAATACGTGCCATTTAAGTAATTAACATATTCATCCTTTTCTTCTTTACAAGGTACTTATGCATATGGAGGAAAAGAATATAAAGTGTCAGTTCCTTTGTCGGGCACAAGCATGGAAGAATGCAGGAGGGTAACTCTCAAGGCTCTTAAAATAAATGATACATGTACACATATGCAGTGCACATTTGGTGGTATTTGGAATGGTGGAGGCGGAGATGGAGAAAAGAATCTGTTTATCGCTTCGTTTTTCTTTGACAGGGCTGCTGAGGTATTGTTGATCAAGAATCATATGACATGAAATAAACTATGGAAGAAAATAATTTGCCATTCTAACTGAATTGTTCATGGATACAGGCCGGTTTTATTAACGCTGCTGATCCTGTTGCAAAAGTTAAGCCACATTCTTTTGCAGAAGCTGCTGAACGTGCTTGTGGAACCAAGTACGTGGACGCCAAAGCAACATTCCCACTTGTGGGTGAGGATAACTTGGGATACATATGCATGGATCTAGTATATCAGTACACGCTGCTGACTGATGGATTTGGTAAGCCTATACTTCATCGGTTTTAGTTATTCAACTTCATAATTGCAGATCCTATTAAAAGGGCATCTTAAGATTCTCACGATCCCGATCTCTTTTCTTGGACAGGCCTTGATCCCTCCCAAGATGTTACATTGGTAAAGAAAGTGAAATACCAGAATTCCTTTGTGGAAGCTGCTTGGCCCCTAGGCAGTGCCATCGAGGTTGTATCATCTTAAAGCAAAATTTCAGGTAATGCAGCTTTAGTCACTCACTGGATATTTCCAGGCATTTCTTAGTTTAAACCACAGTCGATAATAACGTGCAGATGTAGGTACCATGTTCATGTTTGAAATCGTATTATGGAGGGAATAATGGAAGAGAATGAATCATTTGCAATTACATTATTACTAGGTGTTGTGAAATTTAATTGAACTAGTTCATTTATTTTGTCCATCGGAGCTCAGCTGAACAAACATATTATATAATGCCAATGTTATTGTATCCCTAATATTTTTGTGAGTGAAAAAGAGGCAACTTTCTTTGAATTTTCCCATCTTTGTATAATATTTGAGTTGAGCCGTTGCAGGTTTTTCATGAGTTTTGCGTTATATATACAGCTAGCTCTTTGAAAAGAAAGAAATCACATTGAACTGGAATGCCATTATATAACTGGCCTTGATCAAAGGTGAGATCATGGGGAGGGAAAGTACTTAAATTATACCTTTTTATTTTAGGTGTATGAACTTTTTTTCGGATAATCTTAAGATGATAAAAAGATAATATTTGTTCATACATATTTTTAATCCTTTAATGATGTATATACCTCGCAGACTAAGCGATTTGAACCCGAGTTTTTTTAGATAAACATATTTTTTTTATTAATCAAAATAATTGTTTAATATTTCATTTTGTAATCATTTTTACATCGGTGTAAAGAATATATGACACGATCATCAATCATTTTTTTCCTTTTTTTTTTCTAGGGAATCAAATACAAAGGGAAATTCGGAAAATGATTTGTTTTAGGGAAATCAAACAATCTCCAATCCTAAAACACTTAGATTTTGAGATTTCATTTATTCTTGGTGCATCAATTTTGATCAATGAAAAAATTCTCTATTTTTTGTGAAATAAAACAATTGAAATCCTAAAAATTTATTGCAAAACACTTCGATTGGGTCTATGCAAAAGTAGTCAGTGCACCTATTGTGACAAGATGAGTAAAGGACAAAAATAGAGCTCGAAGAACTCACCAAAAGATAACAATTTTTTTAATGGGTGACCTAAAAATTATTACAGAATGAAACGGTAAGCATTTATTTTATAAAAAAAAAAAGTTTAAGCACTTGAAATAAAAACTATATAGTCCAGGCACTTATTTTGTAATAAAAATTTTATTTTTTCATATAATCAAAACACATCTTATCTTTTCAAAATATTTTGAAATATCTCAATGGAACCTGAGAAACTTACTAATATGGCGAAGAATGTGCAGGTATAATTTTACTACACGAGAATGAGGAGTTTGTAGCTTAAAATCAGCTTTGAACAAGAAACACGAGCACATAGACTAGTTTAAAAAAGATTTAAAATTCTATTTGAGATCGACTATAATTTATTAATTGTTTTTGTTAATCCAAACGCATATAAAAGGAGACATAAAAACAATTTTCATCTTCAATCTTCATTATTTCAAATTTCATCTTGTCTATTTTTAATTATTTTTAATGTTTTACTTTGGATTTAAATATATTTATTTTGTTCTTAGATTTTATTCTAATTTCGGTTTCTTGTATTTTTTTTAGAATTTCCTAGGAGTAAAATTTATGTCTAATTTTCGAATTCAAGAACAGTTCAATATGATTCGGTTATGTTTATTCTAATAATTTATTTATTAATATATTCATTATTACCTTAATTAAAATTATGGGTAGTGATGAAATAATTTCTCATTAACCATTATAATTATGATTTATAAAATTTCTAGTAAGGATAATTTAGAAAAAAAATTTTTGTAGATAATTTTTATATTTTATTAACTAATGTATCGTTAGTGCAAGTAAAAAAGCATTTGGATTACCAAAATTTCACAAGGAAACAACACAGAATACAACTTTAGTCTATGAATTAAGATTTAGTTATAATTAACTTATTTTAATTAATAAATAAATGCATTAACTAGCTAAAATAAATTAATGAACTCATACTTAAGAGAACAAACTTTGATATACAACAGTGTAAACTAAAGTTTATATGTGCTTGTCAAATTTAGGGGTTAGGAGTTTAGGCTGTAGGGTTTAGGATTTAGGGTATTAGGGTTAAGATTTTATGTTTTAGATTTTAAAGAAGGATTGTGTAAAAAAATTTACACTGACTGCATATAAAAACATAACTCTAATTACAAAAAACAACACATAATATACAACCAACAATGTTAGCAATTGCAGGAGTCAAGTTTTATAGACAATGAAATAGTGGACGATGGACTAATGTGGATAAAAGAAAACATATTCAGAGATTAAAGTGGACAAGAAAACCAGAAGTTGATGTGAAAAAAATTAGTTAACCCGTGTACTAACGAGGACAAAAAAAACCCAATGACTAATATCGAAAAAGTAGCCAAACTCAGGGACTAAAGGAATCTTTATCCCAAAATAAAATACAAATTATGTATTTAAAGGAATTAATATGTACATTATCCCCTACTCACTCAAAAAATTAATTTTAATTTTTAAAATAATAATTTAAAGCATTTGCATATCATAAATTTTATTCAAACAATTAAGAAAATATAAAAATATTAATAGTCAAAATTTTAATTTTATTTTAGATGTACGATGCACAAGATTATTGTGATTAGCTCTTGTAGCTTAGATGGTTAGAGCACCCGTTTAAAAAGCAGGTCTTGAGTTTAATTCTCAACAAGAGAAAAGTAAGAAAATTTATTTAAAATAAAAAATATAAAATTTTAAAAATTATTAGGATATTATAAAAAGAGGGAAATAATAAAATTTAAAATATCTTTTTAAAAATACAGAAAATGTTCTTCAGATAATAAAAAAATTCAACAATTCCAAAGATTTTTTTTTAAAAAAACTAATTTTGTCCCGCAGACAGTTTTGAATTTGTTAGAAAGTTTTTTTATATAATTTTCTTGAATATTATGTAAGAAAATACTTTGATACACAAGCTTGTGTAAAGTTTTTAATTTTAGGGTTTAGAGATTTAGATTGTAGTTTATGTTTAGGGGTTTATGTTGTAGGCTGTAAAATTTAAGGTTTAGATTTTAGGGCTAAGGATTTAGGTTTTAGATTTTATAGCTTAAACATGAATTGTATAAATTTTTTTACACAACTTATGTATCAAAATATAACCAATGTATTGTACTTTTTATAACTTTTATCGTTTAAGTCTTGAAAAGTGTAATACTTTTTTTTTATTTTGACGATTGTTTTGATTTTAAAATTTTTTTGACTTTAAAATATTATTTTATATTTCATTAGTTTTTCCCTTTTATATTTTCTTCAAAATTTTGGAAATTTTATTGACTTTTTAGGATTTTTAATGGATTTTTTAAAAAAATTACATTACTTTAAAAATTATTTTGAATATCATATATATTTATAGATTTTTTTAAAAAAAATCAAACACAGTGTACATGTGTCATGTATTGATAGAAAAGTTATTATCGTCATAGATCGTCCTCATTGGCTCACTCTTGAAATGTATATGTAGCTAATGTACACGTTGTGGCTACTTAGTCTTATGAGCATAGTCTAGAGCAATATGTCACGCCTGAGAAGAGGCGGGTTCATTAATCCCACATCGAAAAGGAAAAGGGAGGTCTTTGGATATAAATACGGTGGCGCTGCACATCCTATTAGACATGTCTTTTAGGAAGAGGGTAATGGCCCCGTGACAAGTGGGGTAGGCAGGGTGGACAACTGTGACAAGGTGGCCCATCACGAGAGCGGAAGCTCGTGACGAGGGCATCACGAGGTTGAGTGGGGGAGAATGTCACGCCTGAGAAGAGGCGGAGTCATTAATCCCACATCGGAAAGAAAAAGGGAGGTCTTGGGATATAAATACGGTGGCGCTGCACATCCTATTAGACATGTCTTTTGGGAAGAGAGGGTAATGGCCTCGTGACAAATAGCGCTAGCAAAAACCATTGTTCCTGCCATAACAACTATCTGTAAGACATTCTTGGCACTAATTTTGAGTTACATTTACATACTATATACTATATTTTTTTGATGGTATACCATTGGACAAGCAATTACCTAGTTATCTTTCTCTCATTTTGTTTGGCCTTGAAAGAAAATGTTTAATTAGTTTGGCATGTGTATTCTCACACTATTGACAACATTTTTTTACTCGAATTGTATCGCAGCCTCGTTCAGATTGGACACTTCTTTCTCATCATGTTCACACCCGTGTTTGCTCCTGCACAAAATTCTTAATCAACCCACTTGCATTTTTTAGGTGTGTTATTTCTTGACGGTTGACAATGAACATTCTTATACTGTTAATAGCGGCTGACTTTCCTACCCATTTGCTAATCCTTTGTTTGAAAGTTCTTCTCATCCAGCATGGCATGAACTAATGAAAATGATTAGTCAAGCTTAATACCGTTAAATATACGTCATATATGTATTAGTCACGTCTTAAAGAGACGATATACATGAATCTCATATTAAAAAAAATCTTAGAATATAAATGCAATGACCTTATACATCCTATAAGACGTGTATTTTAGGAAGTTTTTTTAACATTTAACACATTGACAACCTCAAAGCATCTCTATTGGTGAGAATCCTAATGGTCTGTGATTTCTTGACTTTAGGGTTTAGTTTCCAAGTTAGGCTTAACTCATTATTCGGCTGGGTGGCGTAGATGGGCCATTTCCATTTGGATATGAGATAACTACTAGGCCTAGGGATTAGGTGAGCTACACGTGGAAAACTACAGGTGGGTCATTTTCATGACTTTTACACACATGGCTGATGCGTATTCTTACATGCTAACCATACCTTTGACTGGTCTAACTCGTGTGTATGTATGATTCTTCTCAGTCAAATATCCGCTAACAACTCCATGTTATGATTGATTGCACGCTTGGAGTTAAAGCTACCCTTGTCCTTATGATAAGCTAAGGATGAACTTTGAAAAGAATGAGATAAACATGCGAGTTGTTCATCTTATTTTCCACCAATCACTTAGTCTTAACTTTAACACCAAATATATATGGCTTAATCATTAAACAAGTGTTTAAATTATACATTTATCTTTTATAGGTGTTTAAAGTAAATTTTCGCTTAAAATAGGTGTTTAATGGTTTATTTTGTAATTATTTTAAGATTTTTTTGCGACAGACGTTAAAAATATCCTGTTATCCAATTAAAACATGACACATGGCTTATTCTAGTAATTTTCTTTAATTTTTATTTTTTTAAATCATAAAATATTTGATTTTATAAAAAACTAAAATTTTTAATTTCTAAAATAAACTCAAATCTCTAACCTTAAAACTCTAAATTCTTCTTATTTGACCGTCAATTCAACAACCACACGAACTTAAAAATCTCTTATTGAATGATGATTTGGGACTTGAGACTCGTACAATGTGAGGAAGAGACCTCACTGTAGCAACAACAGCTTTGTGTTCGAAGTGGTACAGAAAAGATTTAGGGATTTGAGCTTTTTAAAAAACATTAATTTTTTGGGTTTTTTTTGAAAAAAGTTAATCATTTTTTATTTTTAAAACAATAAATAAATAAAAATTAATCAATAGGCTACGTGGCATGCAATGACGGGATGACAAAAAAAATTTAACGGTTGTTGACAAAAAAATCTTGGGTTATGAAATAAAACGTTAGACACCTACTTGGGCTAAAAATAGTTTATGAACCTACTTGGGCTAAAAATAGTTTATGAAACAGGAAAAAATCATAGTTTGAACACTTTTATTTTTGAACAATTTCTATTTAGGGGAGGGAGGTGGGAATTTTGATCCTACTGGATCTTGAACCCGCAACCTAGGGGAAGGTGTATTAACTAAGAGCTTTAACTACATGTTCTAGAGTTTGTTGAGGACACTTATTTGATGGTTAAGTGTGTGTATATATATAGATATAGGATCCACTTACATAGAATGTAAAACTCATAATTTTACACGTTTTTTGGATCGTTGGATGGGTGAAATGGATGACTGAGATTAACTCCTTACTTTTTTTTTAAGTGATAATCTTCATATAACCTACTGTTAATCTTAGCCATCCATTTTACCCATCCAACGATCTAAAAAAACGTGTAACAGTTAAAAACTTTTACACTGTGTAACAGGATCCTATCTCTCATATATATATATATATATATAAAGTTAAAAGGCTGATAACTTTTTCTACTCTCCACAGGTAAATCAAAAGTAAAGTTGCCCACAACTAAGTAATGAAGATGTTTTTGACCATATTTTATCTGATGTTTATCTGCAAGCTGATAAAAATGCAAACTTTAGAGGAACTCATCGGCTACATAACCAAGGGATGATATTATTTTATATATAATCACAGACATTTTGACATGTGAGCATTTGAATTTCAGCTGAACAAGTTACCTAGTACATGGAAAGCAAAGGTGTTTGAGAACAAGAAAGCCTTGAAATCCCAGCTACTTTTGTTTTGCATCATACATGACATAATAAGATTCAAAGCATTCATTGCATCATAACAAACTCCACGTAAACATCATAACCCTAAAAAAACAAACAAAGCATCTTTGAATGATAAATATCAGTTTCTCAGAAAAAAGAAAATGATAAATATTTTTGGATAATCATTAAAACCTTGAAACTTTTCAAAATTCTTATTATTCTTTAGCATATCCTCCTGGACCCCCATCTAGTGGTGGAACAATAAAGGGACTGGTAGAGTCATCGTCCCCACAAAATATTAAAAAATTTAATTTTTTTTTGAGAAATTGCTCTTTCTCCTCCTAAAAAAATATATAATTCATTGTTAGTCCCCTAATTTTATTATTTTGAATATTTTAGTTAATAAATAATATTGAGTTCAACTACTGTCCCATCTCTCCGAACTCTTGTTGTCTTGTTCATATCCCCTTTTGTTCAATTTTGACACCTTTCCATTGAATCACAACTACCCTTTAGCTCATTTTGGTATGGAAACCTAGTAGATTTCTCCATAGAAATATGAAAAATATTACTTCTCATTTGTCATTGTTATTTATCCCTGCCGTGCTAGGTTGAATGCCAACAAGTCTTAAGGAATAATTAACAGCCACAATTATACTATTATTATTATTATTATTATTATTATTATTATTATTATTATTATTATTATTATCTGCCCTCGTGTCTTCATTAATAATAAGACAAAATTTAAACCATAGTTTTAAACTTAGCCCCCTTGTAAAAATTAAAAAGTTAATTTCCCTAGTCAACAAAATAAGCTATACCTTGCTCCTTTCTACATTAGCTCGTTTGCATAGAGGAAGCAAACTACTAGGGGTGTGCATTATTCGGTTTTAACCGAATTAATCGACCGAACCGAATTATTTTCGGTTAATTCGGTCGGTTAATTTTAGATAGGTTCGGTTAACAGTTAATTTTTTTTGGAAATTCAGTGATCGGTTAATTCGGTTCGAAATCGGTTAATTAACCGAAATTATTATATATTAAATATTATATATATTACATATATTTATTTTTAGTCATTGAACTTTTAAAAATTATAAAATGATCATTAAATTTTTTGATATATTATAAAATGTTCATTAAACTTTTATCAAATTAGTATAAAATGAAAGTTTAGTGACTAAAAAGGTCATTTTACCATAATTTAGTGACCAATTGCGTAATTTACCCAAAATTTTATAAAAAATTTCGGTTAATTCGACGACCGAATTAACCGAAATAATTTCGGTTCGGTTAATTCGATTAAGGCAGATTCGGTTCGGTTAACGGTTAAAGTTCTAAAAATTTCAGTTAATTCAGTTAGGCCACCGACCGAATTAACCGAATGCACACCCCCTACAAACTACACTGTGTCTACCTAATTAAGGAATGGGATTATGTCCTAATGAGGACATTATCGTAGACTTTTTGACCTCGGGATTCATAATTAGACACTTAATCCGTCAAGTTTTGCATGTAAAACTTGTTTTTATGGGTTCTTAGTTTCATTTTTTTGTTAAAATATTAGAAAAAGTATATGGTAGACAGCCGTTTTCAGGCATGGAGTCGCATAACTTGCTATGACCTTAGTTTTTTTGGCTGTGGAGATTTGGAGGTTTTGAATTAGAGCATATTCTTGTTTGGTGTAAATTTTATGACGAAATTAAAAAAAAAAAAAATCACCCACCAAAATGCAGGTAGCGTCACCCCTTGATGGCAAATTATTCAACCATTGACTTTGCCTTTGATGTCATTGTCAATTTTAATTTATTGTTTTCTACCTTCTTGAATTATAAAATTTGTGATCATATTTATGGTATGGTTGTTTTTTCAAAATGTTAAGTACAATTTAAAGAATAATCCTAATTACAGTTACAAGTATTATCGAATAACTTTATTCAGAATCATTATGATGTATAATTGGAATGATAATCGAAATATATCTGGACTTAAGCTAGAATAAATTCAGATAAAGTTCACACATGATAATACTTAAACCGGGATGAAATTGACCTCAAATTCACACATAATTTTTATACATAGGCACCGAGATATATTTACATTTACATCTATATAAAGTCGCAAACTGAGTTGGTTTGGCTAGTCACACCAATTCAATCGAAAAATGATTAAAATATCCTTTTTTTAATGATAATTGATGTTAGGATAAACTACTTATTTGGTATTCTACTTATTCTCGTGTTTTTATTTTAGTTAATCAACTATTAATTTTGGTAAAATCGTACATAGCGTTATATTTTTTCTATTTTGGTCATCAACCCTTAAAAAATTAACGATGGTGCTAACTTGGCATTTTTATTATTATTTTTTTAATTTTCATGTTATTTTCTCTCTCATCATCATCCAATGACAATTTTAATGGTTTCATTCGACCAATAAGTTGATGAACAAAATAGAAAAAAACGTAACATTGAATACGATTTTACCAAAAATAATTGTTGGGTAACCAAAATAGAAACACGAATTTAGACATTGAACCTTTTGTCACTCCTTCGTTTACTTTTAGACGACGTCCATTTACCAACAAACGAACGGTGGAAAGCTTCATCGGTACGAGGGAAGCAATATGCTAAATAATAAGCTTTATCCAACGGAGGAGGAGGGAGATTGGCGAGAGAGAAATCGAAAAATTTTTGCTTGATTCGTGGATTTTGAGGCACTTTCTAGCGAAATTGAGATCATATTTGGACTCAGGGGGTTGAGAACGACAGGTGAAATTTGTGACTGAACGATCACAATCTACGACCGTCGACGATGGCGTCTGACGATAGTGAACGGTGGATAGCGAAGTCCACGTCATAATGTTGTCAAAAAGTTAACGGACGAGTGGCAAAAAAAATTCAATGTCTAAATTTCAGTGAGTAAATTGAATGTTTTAAAACTTTAATGACCAAAATAAATTTGAGAATAAATTTCAATGACCATTTAGGTAATTTATCCTATAAAATATTTTGGTCAAATTTATGTTTAATGATTTACGTCATTTTCACATGTACCAGTACAACGGTTACAAGTATATAATGTTTTCGCACAGGGATTGGATACCAACACACGAAAACCGAACTAGTCTCCTGGTGCCACGTTGGGACCAAAGTGTGCGCCCACGCATTAATCGCTATTTAAGTTTGATTAAGTCATTGCTTAAATCACTAATTAACATCAATTAGGATAATGATGACACAGCAATAGCATTAGACAAAAAGAAAAACAGTTAGTGGCTTTGGGGGAGCAAATCTTCGCTAATTGCATCCTACAAACCAAGCATTGGGAATATAATAATTATAAAAAAAAACTTAAGTGTCTAAGAAGCTATAATTTTTTTACCCCCAATTAATGTTTTAGAACAAGAAATTGAATCAATTAAGCTCTTTGTTTAATTTTGACCATTAAATCTAGACAACTTTTTCTTTAGATATTACTGGCACATGATACACTACAGTTCAATTATGTTACATTTATAGATTTTTTAAAAAAATAATTTTTATAAGTTTTTTAGAACTTTTAAATAATTTTTTAAATAAAATAAAAAAATATGAAAATGTCAAGAGAAAGCACTGTTACGCAGCACATTGTACCAACAAATCCAAGAAAAATCAAAATTTGATGGTAAAAAGGCTTAATTGGTTCAATTTTTTTAGTTCAATGGCTTAATTGATGTTTTTAAAAGTTGGAGGGCTTCTTATGCATTTAAACCTTAAAAATAATGTTTTGGAAGGTCTAAACAAGACATCATAATTGAAGTGGCTAATTAAGCTTAAAAAGGAATGCTACCATCTAATTATATACATATAGCTTTTAAAAAAAATTTGTATTGCTCCATTAACTTGGATGTCTCTTTGGAGACAGAATCCTTTTATTTCATGTCTAAATTATAAAGTGATGTGAAATTCAGTTCACTATTTTTTGTAATGCAAATTTCACTTTTAAGAAAAATATTAAAAAGGAGTTTTTTACAAATAAAACTTTACTCATTTTGGTGTTTGTTATGTTATTGTTACAAAAATTCTAAAAGTACATGTATATATTTCAGTGAAATTGGTTTTACTAAAAGGTTTAATTATGAATTTAATGCCTGTATTTTACGAAAACTAATAAGTTAATCCTTTTCCTTTAATTTTTTTGAAGGATAATCATTTTCTTTTAAATTGTCAGAATTTGGTCCTTTTATTTTTTGAAAAAGGAGAAGTTTGTCTAATTGGCTAAAATTGAGAAGGTTGACCTAAAATTTAGCAGTTTAACCGTTTATATGAAACAATTTAGTAAAAATAGTAAGTTTAAGTCAACATGATTGCTAAAATATGCTTTAATATTAAGTATAGATTTAACTTTAGGTTTATTTACTTTAACGTTTAATCATGTCTTTTTTCATTTATCCTTGAATTATCCTCCATCTTTCCGTCTTTCACTTTTTTTTTCTCTCTTTTTCAACTCTTTTTATTATTATTATTATTATTATTTGTTTTGCACATTTGAATTTTGTGTTACTTTGTTTTAATAAGTCTCCTATTTTCTAACGAAAATGATGGTTTTATGCATTTGTAGCAAGCCTATTTTTTAAGGTTAGATTTGTCGTTGCCTCTCTAATTGATATTTATTTTGTTATTTTGTAGACCTACCCTCCTATTTGAACCCTCATACTGGTTCTCTCATGTTAACAAGTGTTCATAATCACCCCAAAAGATAGCACTTAGCACTTGAGTTGTGGTAAAGCTAGTTGCCAATATCTTGTCATCTTTATATCCATTTCTATGTTAGTATCGATGGCGGTTATCATTCACTGCAAACAGTAATGTTTGTTAGTATCTTCTATTATTTTGAGTTAGTTGGTTGAATTTTTTTCTAAACTTTTTCATCTATGGTCATGTTTATTATTTAGTGGCTAGTTTATATTTTTTGATCGTATTATAAAAAATAATTGATTAATATGATTAGTCTACTATAGGTTTGTAAGCTTTTTGGCCGATGTTGTGATTTTGTTATATTTCCTAGTTATTTATTCAATAAAATGATTAAAGTCTATTAGAAGTCTTTGTACTATACCTAAAAGTTGATTATAGTCCCTTTACTATACCTAAATGTTTATTTTAGTTTCTCTACTATTAAGACGAATATTTTAGTTCATGTATGTTAGAAAAGTGAACATTTTGGTCCAAAATTTTAAAGTTATAGTTAGTTGAGTTAAATAAATTGATTTAAACACCCTTTAAGTCCTCTCAATTTGAAATTGAGCAAATCGGTCTTTTTTTTAGAAAACGAGAGTAAATTATTCAACGTCCGTTTTGAAAATGAGTAAGTAATATATATATATATATATATATATATATATATATATATATATATATATATATATATATATTCATCCATACATGACACGTGTCTGATTATGAGTGGATATTTTTTTAAATAAAATAAAATAAAATATTTATATAATTTTTAATATTTTTATGATTTATGTATCATTTTTTAAATTAAACCCTTGTTTTCACGCTAAATCCAAAAATTCTATAAAAAATTCTGGGTGCATTTTTTCAATTAAATATTTTAAATATTTATATATTTTGACTTGTAATTGTAATATTATTGTAAGTGGTGGCAACATAGTTTTGAGTTATAATAAGAATTAATTTTACATTTAGATTTTATAAGTGTTTAAAAATTTAAGTAAAAAATATTTTGAGAGATTAATTTTCTCGAGTTTAAAATTAAGAGGGGCTTAAAAAGTGTTCAAACCAAAATATTTAAACCAACTAACAACAACTTTAGCATTTTGGACCAAAATATTAACTTTTCAAACGTACATGGGCTAAATGTTTCATTTTTATTGTAGAAGAACTAAAATGAACTTTTAGCTATAGTACATGAACTAAAAAATAATAGTAGAAGGAGTAACATAAATGTTTAGATGTAGTACATGGAATTCTAATAGAGGTTAACCTCAATAAAACCAGCCACAATTATTAGTTAAAAAAAACTCACATAATTGCTAATAATTGGACTTAGTTTTCATAAGTGCAAGATTAAAATTATTTTTTCAGTTTTTATGAAGTAGAGGGGTTACATTCAAAATTATATCTTACTAATTCTTTTATAAAAACTGCTAGTTTTGTTAAAAAGGAAGAAATATCCAAAATAGCAATAAGGGTTTACAACTATAAACGTAAACTAAATACATAATCTGAACATTTTCCTATAACTTTTGAAAATAAGAAACTAGTCACTTGAGATCATGTAAGGATCATACAAAAAAAAGTTAAAAACTCATCCAAAGACTCGAAAAAAAGATAGATACTAACAACACTAATAATCGAGATAAAAGATAAAATCATCAACACTAACATTAAAAATACATATAACACTTAAAGCACGTTAACAAAAAGTCATTATCACAACTTAATCGTGAACAATAAACGGTGATTGGGAATATAATTATTAACAAAATAAGCAAAATAGAATTAAGAATATTAAGGCTTTTAGTCTAGAATAAAAAGTATTAAAAATGTGAATGTTATGTTGGGATATTTTGAAGTATTAATAATAGTAAGGAAAAGTAGAAGGTAGCATGTGGATGTGGATAAACATTGAAGTAGTACTCAAATTATTCACACTTCGCTTCCAATCAGTTTAGACGTATTAGACACTCAATTCCTTGGTCCAAGTATCATTGAATCTACTTCTTCCAAAAGTTTTGATTATGAAACCCTCTTTTGTTTTTATTTTATTTTGTTCCTTTTATAATTAAATCTTTCATATTTTTTACCAAATAAATTAGTTATTTTGATATCTTAAAAGTTAAAAAAAAATTAATTTGTATTAAAATTAGTTTTTTAATAATATTTGTTTGAAGTTATAGTTATAATTACAAGTGCTTTGTCTGTATGATTACAATCAAAATTAATCAAAATCATATTATAATTTCAATTAATGTATGTATTTATTTAACTATAACTAGAATTAACAATCACAAAATACAAATGACGGGACAAATAATCGATCACATAGGGTAAACTTAGAACAGAACAAATTTGGACTAAAAATCTACACACGATGATTATACATGATGAAACTTGAAGTTACAATCTAAATACCTACCCAAATCGACTGAATTAAACTCCAAATTTAAGATTAAACATATTCATAAATTATATTAAAGAACAAATTCCAATATTCTCAAATATCAAAGTAAATCAAAAAATGAAAATACACACAATTGGTTAGTGGCATATGGCATGTAGCTAAGTAACACTCAATCAATCTAACATTGTAATCCACTAAAAAGACTTATTTTTGACCAATCTTATCATCTCCAACTATCCTTTACTTTTGCCTTATCTCCAAACCCTTTATTTTGTTTTGTATCAATTGGAAGGCCATGAGGTGCCCCTTTGGCCCCCACCCCCCATCCCTCACCAGCCACCATTGAACTACTAGAACAACAAAACAAACCTTAAATTTAGAAGATTAAAGAACAAGTCAAGACATACACATATTTACGGCAACGTGACTAGGACTGCCACAACAATAACAATCCTTGTGTCCTTTTGCATCTATTAAAACTGTTCATATTATTTATATAACACAAGCATAACATTTTACACGTAACTAAAATCTTGGTTTATATCATCAAGTTTCTTTTTATTATAATATAAGCCCGTCGAGTTATTTTCCCAGCTTGATAATTTGGTTTAAATATAATATAATTCAAAATAAAATTTTAGTGATTTAGATTGGCTTGATCTAAAGATGATTCTAGACGGCTAGAAACAATATGTTTGTTCAAACGTAAAGCTCAATTCCACTCATGTACACCACAGGGAGGGGTGAAGATTCCTATGTGAGTTTTTCTAGTACTTATTGCTAATATGAGTTTTCCATTCACCGACATGTGTTGGATATAATGACAAGACATTATCCTTTCAAGAAAAAAATTTAAGTTCAAACTTTAAAAAGATTATTACTTGGAGGGATAAACATGAACCTCAAACATTGATAATAAAATGAAGGCTTAATACACAAATTGTCCTCTAACTATTAACATTTACCTATTTTCCCAACTTAATATTTAATGCTTTTTGTTATTATTGTTACCTAACGTTTTCACCATTACTCATTTTGCTCATACCGTTAAAGAGTTGTTAAAAAATTCAGTTAATAAGATCACGCCACGCCAACACCTCTTTGACCAAGTCAACTCGCATGATTATATTAAAAAATAAATGACACGTCAAGCCTTTCATATTTTTTTATATTTAATTTAGTCACTACAAAATTTATTTGTACCTAAAATTGAGCCTATTTATTCAAGAAGAGGTCAGGGAGACAGTTACGGTGTCAGACGAAACACCTTAGGAGAGACGTAAATAGGTGCACAAAATAACTACGAACCCGGTGCAACACAAGCGAGATGGCTAAACGTTATGAAATAGAACATAGGTAAGACCAAACAAGGCCCTAATTCTCGAACATAAACAGATGTCACACAAACAACGTGGGACATAAATTGAGTGTGTTTAGACTACCAAAATCAGAAAACTAAAAATTAGGGTTTCCTTAGGTTGCAAAGGAAAAAAATAGACCCTAGCTTAATGCGTAAATTGTAGTAAGCCCCGATCGATCTAGGCTTTACAAAACAAACAGCTAAGTTCCACTTGCATTCAATTTTGTCCCCAATTCCCAAATTAGTCTATAAGATTTTGATTTCATACAATATAGTCCAAATTTTCTATAATCCAATCATTTAGGCTCTAAACTTCCAACCCCAAATTCAAGGTGTGACATAAATTGAGTTATTTCATATTTAGATCAATCTTATTAAACATATACGTGTAATTTATTATTTAAAAAGCTTATTCAGACGTTTGAATCTTAATATTGTGAAAAGAGAAAATTGGGTTACAAGGTCGCCTCCATAATAGGCCTCTATAGTACCCGAGATTCTGATAGTGGGCCTATAAATCAAATATCAATTATTATACAAAAAAATATATGATCAAATTGAGTCAAATTAAAGTACAAAGACTAAATTTTAAATTGAGCATAGTAGAGGGACCAAAACCAATATTTGACTAATCATATATCCAAGGCTAAAATATTGGAAAAGGAACACGTGGCAGGGAATCCTATAAAAGAAAATGATCCCCTTAGTTACGCCGCCATCTTTAAGGTGCAGACAAAATGTAGAAATCAAAACCAATAATCATCAGTTTCAAAAGCCCCTCAACAGCTGGCACTTGGCATGGGAGATAGGACCCACATACAATAAATAAAAAAATCTTATTGCTGGCCTAATTCTCTCCTTTCATTTATATTTCTTTTTTTCCGCATAACGACAAAAATCCTACATCCATAAAATGCCAACCCTTCCTCCCCTCCCAAAAATTTCAATCCCCTTCTTCTTCTTCTTCTTCTTCTTCCTTGAGCTGCTTTTGGAGGATTAGTTTTACCCTTTGCAATTCATCTCCTTTGATTCTCGTCTGCTTGTTTCAGTTCAAGCTTTAGTAGCTAACATGAAGCATCCACAATCAAGTTTGCCCCCAGGGTTCAGGTTCCACCCAACAGATGAGGAACTCATCCTTCATTATCTGAAGAAGAAGTTGAGTTCCTCTCCTTTACCTGTTTCGATCATCGCCGACGTCGATATTTACAAGTTCGATCCCTGGGACTTACCTGGTGAGCTTTCATCTTCCAACCATTTTCACGTTATCATCATTGGAAATCGTGTTTGTCATGTTAAGGCTTTTGTGTTAACGTTGCACATGTGTTTTGGTGTTGTTTTTTGATCAGCTAAAGCTGCCTTTGGGGAGAAAGAATGGTACTTTTTCAGTCCTAGAGAACGGAAGTACCCTAACGGTGCGAGGCCGAACAGGGCAGCCGCGTCCGGCTACTGGAAAGCGACCGGCACCGATAAGGTCATAGTTACCTCTTTAATGGCGGATGGGAGGGGTGAAGTGCAGGAGAATATTGGTGTAAAGAAAGCTCTGGTTTTCTACAAAGGCAGGCCACCTAAGGGGATAAAGACTAATTGGATCATGCATGAGTATAGACTTGCAGACAACCCTATCTCCAACTTCAACAATAGACCACTCAAGTCCAAAGATTCCTCCATGAGGGTGAGCCTCATCTTTAAAACACCCTATCATGAATTTAAATTGAAGTTGTGATAGCAGCAATTATTACAGTAACGAACAGTTATTTGAATTCCTGCACCCTACTCTATTTGGTTTTAGGAAAATTGTGATAGTGACATAGATTTTTTCCCCATTTTTCCAAATAAAGGAAAATGAAAAAAAGCCTTAATTGTTGCATTTTGCATAGTGGGCATATAATTTCTACATGGCAGATAATGTGGTGCAATTCCATTTGAAATGTACCCTTTTTTTATTTTTTACATATATAAATTTGCACTCATTCATCATGTTCTTATTCTCTGTTTTTTTTTTTTTTTTAATTTCAGTTGGATGATTGGGTTCTTTGCCGGATCTACAAGAAGACCAATGCTTTATCTTCAACAGCAACACTAAGTGCAGCAACAAGTGCTCAAGAGGAAGAAGAAGCAGAACAGTTCATTAAAGATGCCCTTCTACCGGCCGCCATTAAAAGCCCTGCAAACAACAATGCCCTTCAACCTCAGAAATCTTGTTCCTTCTCCAACTTGTTGGACTCCATGGATTACTCGTTACTCAGTAGTTTCCTGGCGGACAACCAGTGCACCGGATCCGAACCGTATTCGTTCGCATTTACGAACAGCGAGCAGTCCTTATTGAATAACCACACCACCAATGGCACCACCACCAACATCAGCAGCAGCAATAGCAGCGGCATGATAGTGCAAAAGCTTCCGCAGTTGAGCTCTTCTGTTCCGAACATGGAAAACAAATTCAAACGGCAATACTCGAGCATAGACGAGGATAACTTGTTGAACCCCCAATCAAAGAAACATTGCAGTTACAGTAACAGCAGCAGCCAAACTGATATGACTCACTACAACTTTCTAAACCAGTCATTCTTCAACCAGAGTTTACTTCTAAGTCCCCACATTCAGTTCCAAGGATAAATTCAAAAAAAAAACTAAAAAAATGGAAAAGAAATTATGGGGAAAAATGAATAACAACAACAAATGATTAGAAAGCGTGTGTGGGTTTTGTGTAGGAAGAAAAGAACATGGTTAGAAACATTGAACTCCATTGATATTGTATGAAAACGCTGACCATTTTAGATAGTCAAAAAGTTGAAGGAGAAAAACACCAGAAATGGAGTTTAAAAGGAATCAATCATTCATGATTTTTGTAGAAAAAAAATTGATGTAAGTGATGATGGTGGAATTGGCAGCTCAGATTCACACTTTGTAAACAGTGTGTTGCTTGAAATTTGATGATTTGATTCTATTCATATTATTCTCAATCCAATCAATCACCACAAGACTAATGGAATCTTCAAGAGCTACCTATGTTAAGATTCGAACTCGAACAAAACCCAGATTTTATAAGTTATTAATCAGACATTTTGAATTAAAAATGGAAATAAACAAGATCATTTAGAGCAGTTAAATTTAAAAAGTAGGTACACCTGTTAGCTCTTATTATGTTAATCATTATTTGGACTTGAAATCCTTGATTGATTCAGTTTGATGGTGGGATAAGAGACAACTCGTGGAGCTGTTCCATTACTAAAAAACAAATGCAAATGTTGGAGCAAAATAATAAACAATTCAGTACCTAACAACATTGAAGATTTACAGGAATATCCTCTAAATCAAGTTTCTTGATTTGCTAATCCTGTCATTAACAAAGATTAAAGAAATGAGGCAGTGCCATATGATTGGTGCCTAAAGTATATTAATTAGTTTATAGTAATCAGAAGTAGAAATCGTGTCATGATCAACACCGGTTGATCACATTAGCTTTGGGTTTTTCGAGAAGATAAGACTTCAATTATGCTTGTAATTTAAGAAATGTTAAAATCATTCATAGGACCCTTGACAAAAAAAATGTGTGGAATATTGATGGGTACATTGGGTTTCACAGTAAAAAATAGTTGAAATTATTTTATGAATATGTTCCATTGTATTATGTATATATATGGTGCTGATTAATAAATATTTTTTTTCTTCATATCATCATTTTTCTTAAAATTAACATTTAAGTAATCATTCACACATACAAGGGTAAAGTTCACAAATTATCACCAATGAATTGGTCTAAGTGATAAGTAACTTGGTATTTCTTAATCAGGTCTCGAGTTCGAGACTTTGTGTGTGCCAAAAATCTTCGCTGGGAAACTCACCCACCAAAGTCAGATGTGCAACGCGAATTGGTCCGGATTAGCCAGGACAAAGTCCTGGAGAATCATGAGGGCAACCAAAAATTTTTCACAAATTATCACTAAACTATTTTAAAATATCATTTTAGTTATTCAATTTTCAAAAATTACAGAATGATCATTCAACTTTAATTTTTGTTACAAAACAGTCACAAAGTCGTTAGCTACTGTTAAGAGGCGAGGTGAACGTTAAGAAAATTTATGAACTTTACTACAAACTAAAATCAATCCCTAAAATCAGAGACAATTGCGCTTAAGCTTACTTAAATTCAGTCTCCTAAATGTAACAAAGATAATAATATCAACCGATCTAATGCTCAATTAAAAATTACTGCGAATTAAATAACCCAGCATGTTAAAAAGGAAAAATTAACAATGAACCACAATTTGTATATTGTTCACAAAAGCTGATGATGCTAATTGTGGTTCAATGCTGAAACTTTTAGATGACTTTCAGAGAGCTACTGGTCAATCTGTGAATTTTGAAAAGTCATCGGTCTTCTTCTTTCAAAATATGAGCCATGGGCAAAAAATCCATCTTTCGAATATGCTGGGGTTTGGCTTAATGAAAGAGGGTAGCACCTATTTGGGGTCGTAGTAAGAAAGAAGCTCTCACTTTCATTAAAGAAAGAGTCCGACATAAATTGCAAGGTTGGAAGGCCAAGTTCTTATCTCAAGCTGGGAAAGAAATGCTCATCAAGGCAGTGGTGCAAGCTATCCCTTCTTATGTTATGCTGTGTTTCTTGTTGCCGGTCACTTTTTGTGATGAACTCTATTATATGTTAAGCCGTTTCTGGTGAAACAATTCTAATAAAAAAAGAATCCACTGGTGAACTGGAAGAAATTATGTCTCCCTAAAGATAAAAGAGGTATGGGCTTTAGGGATCTAAGAACTTTCAATCAAGCTCTAGTAGCTAAAGTTACTTGGCGTATTCTTAAAAACTCGGAGTCTTTCATGGCTTGAATTCTTCGAGGCATTTATTTTTTAATGGTAATATTCTCTCTGCTTCTGCCTGTCATAACTCATCTTGGGCCTGGATTGAAATCGGAGATGATATTAAGACAATCTCACAGGGCTCTCTTTGAAAAATCGAGAATGATAGGAGTATTTCTATCTGAGAAGATAATTAGATTCTTCAATCCTCTTTATTCTCCATCTCTACACCTAAACCCTCTTGGTTTCAGGACTTGACAGTGTCTAGGCTTATCTCGAAAAATTTAAAAGAATGAGATCTTGCAAAGATTAACAAACTGTTCGCCCCCATGAAAGGGATGTGATTCTTCAGGTTCCAATTGGAGCTCTTTTGTCAATGACACTTTTATTTGGGCAACCATGTGACTAGGGTCAACTATTCTTTCATTAGAAAAGATGATGATCGTTGGATTCTTCAGGATTTAAATTTTGTGAAGGTGAACTTTGATGCCTCTTTTTTGAAAGAAAATGGGCCTGCAGGGATAACCGCATTAGCACGTGATTCTTTCGGTACTATTATTCGTAGCGAATCCACTTTGTTCTTTACCCTCTTTGTTGATGCTGCTGAAGCCCAAGCTATTAGGCTTGGTATTTCCTTTGCAGTTACGGAAGGCTTTTCTAAGATAATCCTTGAATCGGATAATCTTGACTTAATCAATCGTTTAAAGTCCAAATCATTTTTGGTTTGAGAGACGGCGGCTATCGAGGAAGATATCTTTTTTTATCATTTGTTTATGTTTATCTTTTCTCCTGTCCCTCGGCACTGTAACAAAGTGACTGATTGGGTTGCTAAGAATACTCGATTGAATTCTTGTCTGACTGTTTAACTTATTTTTATTCCTCCCGGCCTAAAGACCCTCTTATAATTCACCTTTATTTTATTGAAGTGTTTTTCCAGACAAAAAAAGGAGTGTTATTGTCAATCGTATGTAAGATTCGGATAAGCATTATATTTCAATCAGAATTTAGTGCATAATCAATACAACAAATCATTAAAAACCAATAATATCAGCTCAGAGAAGTTTGCTTAAAAGTTGAAACCTTATGAAAAAGCTTGAAGGTTGTACATTACTTAAACAAGTCATGGTCCATAGTTAGACTCTGCCACTTATTGCAGGCAGCAGCTTGTTGTGGTAAAATTTTATCTCTTCCACCTTTATCCACAGGTTCATTGAACGTTGATGATTCAACATCAACAATTCGGATGAAGCTACAAGCGCTTTTGCCTCTTTATTAAAAGGACTAATTTACACTTTTTGAATTTAGATTAATTACATTTTTAGTCCTTCCTAAGCACTAAAAATTTTATGTCTAACCTTTTGGTTAAATGGAAATTTTTATTTTCGACCTCTCCTAAAATTTAAATCTTTCATTTAAGCCAGTTTAAATTATTATTTTTAACTTTGCACCATTTTTTGGGTTTTTTTTCCTATTTTTGATTGCTCGTGTTATCAGTACTAGTATTATAATTTGGATTTATATTTAATACACTGGCGGTGAAAATTAAAAATTTCCACAAACATCTTAGTTTTATGGTTTATGGATTCAGTTTAGGGTTAGAATTTAGGGTTTACATGTTAGGTTTTAGGTTTTAGAGTAATATGGTGAGAGATTTAGGTTTTAACCTATAAACTCTAAATTCTAATCAGACCCCTAAATCCTACATCCTAAATTAAATCTCTATACCCTAAAACTAAGACACTTGTAGAAACTTTTAGTTTCTATCGTCATTGTATAGATAATTAACCTTAAGATTTTACTATCTTATTTCTCAAATATATTTTCTTAATAATTGAATATTTGATGTTTTAAAACTTTTTACCCATGCTTATTTTTATGAATTTTATGGTAAATATTTATAAAATTTAAGGCTTATATTTTACCTATAAACATGAAAAATTAATAAATATTAAAGAATATGAATGACTACTTTGAAACTCATAATTTTATATTGTGTGTAAGTGTATACTAATCTCTCTATGTATAATACAAAACTAGAAGCCCTAGGAACGAATATATTTAAAGATTGGGCCTTACCCAAAAATTATTTAAGGCGTATGATGTCCAAACCAAAGAAAAATAAAATAGTTCTGGTAAAAAGAAAGGATTTGTATTTGATGAAAATTAATAAAAAAATAAAATAGTTATGATAAATTAATATATAATTCCAATATTATTAAATTAAATAAATTTATTGTAATATGCATGTCCATCTTGCAGTTTATGTTCGGGTGCGAGGTTGCCCCTCCCAATAATGTCGTATCCTATTTATACCTTGGAGACAACATTGTTGGGAGGGAAAGCCTTGCACCCCGAACATAGACAATAAGACGGACATGCATATTATTAAAAAATAAATATATTTATTATATTTATTTAATAGGTAGTTTTTTGTGATCTGATGACGATATAAAACTTAAATTTATTTGTACGTCGAATATAAATTTTAAAAGAATAATTTAAAATGTAAAATGTAGCGTTTAGAACTTAAAAAAATATAAGGATGTTAAATTTTGAATTTTTGAAAATAATTTTTAAAATTAATAAATTATATAATAAACAAAAAGATGGTAATATTCTAATATGGATATTTCAGGAATTTTAGATCAAAGGGTGTTTTAATACTTTCATTTCATAGGGCTATTTTTTACAATTTCATATCCAAAGGGTAATTTAGAAATTTCCGAGCAAAATGATATTTTGGTAATCCGACTCGCACATGCATTTTGATAATCTCACAACTCAAGATATCTTAGTCAATTTTAGCACACATATTTTAATCTCTAAAACTCTAAAAAGAGAATTATCAAATATGGATATTTCAGGAATTTTAGATCAAAGATGATAATTCATAGGGCTATTTTTTACAAATTAACAACAAAAAAAAGGGAATCATTCAATCTTTTAGGCCCAAAAGAGCCTTTTTGGTCTTTCATGCAACTTTGGAGTATTTTAGTTAATTTCAAATACTTAAGATTTCAAAACTAATTATTAGACAACATTGTTTGTCTCAAGGGTGTTTTTAATCATTTTCACGGTGTTAAAACTCTAAAACCAATTTCTAACCATTGGGGCAAAACGGTAATTTAACAACAAAGGAACATTTTGATAATTTTACACATACAATAATACTTTAATACTTTAAACATCAAATTAGACCTAAATAATCATTTTTGAAGTGTTGGGCGACAAAAAGGGGTTCATTTAGGCCTAAATGGCCCAAAATAAGCTAAATGAGCGAATTATTAAAGGATTAAAAATTTGTATGTACATATACTATTTTATACATCTTTAGATTATTAAAAATATCAGTCAATTCATTCCTAAAATTCGTATTAATAGTCTAAAATTATCAATTGAAAAAACAAATCACACATTCAATTAATTATTCTTCTTCTAAAAAAATGCTCATTCAATCATCAAAACATATACAACACATTCATATTTCAATGTCATTTTATTATCATTTTATATTCAGATTAGTGGGGTAAGTAACCATAAATACCAGATTTCTCGTCAAATCATCACTACATTTCTTTTCTCCGGAACTACTCCGGTATCCACCTTCTACGGTTCTATACCCCATCTTAACAATGTCACGGGGCTAGGGCTCAACCCTAATGGATCCGTGCGGCCTTAGACACCATTGACGCTAATCGGTCGATTTCCGCGCCTAAATAAGCCTTCAACCAGCCTTGCGAGTACTCCTGCTCGACAACGGCTAGGACAAGCCCTCCAGGCTTCGATGGATGCGGAAGCGCTTTAAGCACTATGGTGGCTACTCTTAGCTACTCGAGAGGCAACTAGCTCAAAGAGCTTTAGAAACAAAGACAATTGAAAGGGATGAGAGGAAAACTAGAGTAAATGCCTTAGAGTCTTATTACTCTTCTCAAATGAGAGAATGAATGGAATGAGATGGATGATGGGTGATGGGTACAAATGAGAGTGGGAGGCTCTATATTTATAGTTGAGCTCCCACTCAATCAATGGTCCGGATTAGCCCAAATCCTTACAAGAATCTCTAATATAGGAAATAATACCAAATCCTACCTAATTACATCAATTGGTAGGTTTCTTTCCTCAGATAGCTGATCACACCTGATATGGCAAGATTCTTCCTTTGACTCATTGTCTCTTGCCATTTCTGAAAAGCTAGTGTGATCGGGCTCTCTAGCATTCTCCAAGTGTTGGGCCAAGTCTGGTGGTCTTGGCAAGTCTGATGATCCGCTTTGAACCCCTTGGGCGGATCCTTGCGCAACTGTCTCGGACCAAAAGGTTTGGGCCGTGACAATCTCCCCCACTGAACTTGGCGACGCTTTCGTCGCTGCACTAGAACGATACTGGGTAGGGACTCATTGGATAATGCTACTTGTTGCCTCAGCTTGGTGCGGTTCCCCCATATGAACTGCTTGCCTCGGCTCTCGCCGCCATGGAATTCCCCGATCTTCTGCACCATTACTCACATCGTCTTGGTGGCTTCTCGACGTCACGGCTTGCTCATGTCCCCCCATAAGGACTGCTCGCTTTGACTCTTCCCGCCAAGTGATGTTGCGTGCTATGACGCCTCTGGATACATCGTCGTTGTAGGAGCTTTCTCCTACAAGCCTTGGTTTGCCTTGGTCCCGCGGCAAAGTCTTGGGTGTCACCACGTTGAACACCGGACGAACTCTCAGACTCGTCAGCCCATCAGTTTGGCTCCTTAAAACTCTGAAAGGTCCCTTCCAAGCTTTGCCTCCCCCGCATCGATGGTTAGGTCCAACTCGACCTACGTTCATCAAACTCAGCAAATTAAACTCAAAAACACTAGAGTTGTGTTTGAGATATATCTTTTTCTCGGTTTCATTTACTCTAAAATGGATCAGCCCTTCTGTCTCTACGAAGTCTGACCCCCTTTGCATCGAACCCCCCTCATCGAAGTTCTTTGCATGCATCGGCACCTTTTGCCTAAGGTCCGTTGCCCATCGTTGCACTCGCCCATCGGACTTGAAGTTTGGTGCACTCTTCTTGCATCGACCCTTCTTCTTCGAAATTTAGTGGTTCCTCTTGCGTTGACACTTCTTACCCGAAGTCCTTCGCTCGTTCCCCACTTTGCCTAAGGGTGGTGTCTCCAAGGTTGAAATGTCCCTTGTCTTGGCCCCCTTCGACGCTCCATTGGTCTCAAAAGCGATGTTCTTTCCCTGAATATCCTCGGCAAGCACACTCCTAGCCTTCTTGGACATGTTCACCTTTTTCTACTTTCGGTCTCCTTTGGCCTTGGCAGAACTAGACGGCTGCGAACCAAGCTTTGTAGCCTCGCTTCCTTCGGGCTTGTCCCTCGTCTTGGACTCCTTGGCTCGAACTGGGCATCTCCGCAACTTGTGAGACCCCTTACACTGGTAGCACTCCAATTGCTTTCTCTCCACCCTCGGCTTGACGGATTTCTCATTTGCTATCGCACCGGGGCTTAACCTTGGCTTGACTACTTTGGCACTCGTATTCGCACCTTGGATTTCCCTTGGCTTATTGACACTCGCAATTGCGCCAAGTCGCTCTACTCCCCCTTCTGGCTCATCTTCTCTCTTGATGAGTGTAGCAAGGCGATTCTTCTCGGGACAACTCATTATCACATGTGGGCCATCGCAGAAGTAGCATTTCATCTTCCTGCTCGCCTTCTTCTTTGGCACGGACTTAGCCTCGCCATTTCCACAGTCACTTGTCGTGGGTTTGGACTACTCGACACTAACTAGCTTGTCTCCTGCAGGCTCGGTTAGTAACTCGACCACATCTTTGACCTCCGAATCTGGGCACCTCCTTGCTCCAATGCAAGCGTCGCCCTAGGCCTAAGTCCCTCGAAGATGGTGGCAAGAGAACCCCATTCACTCATTGCACTATTGCAACGAGTAGCTCTTCCTTGAGCTCATTCACCTCGATCTACAAAGCCTTCACCTCGGCTTCGCAAGCATTACTCTGTCGAACTATCTCTACCTTGTTGTGAACTGGTCGCGTCTCGTCCTTGAACCTGTCCTTCATGGACTCTAATCTTTCAAGGCGAGACTCCAGGACACCCTGGATCTCCTTCATGGACTCTATGGTTTCTTTGAGGGAGAAATATTGGTTGTTCAACATCTCGCTCATGACGTCGTATTCCTTCCTGAAAGAATCAAACGTCCGAGTAGAAACGTAACCACTTTACCTTACCTCATTCAATGTCTTCCATTTTGATGCCATCTCGGTCACTTCTTTGCCACAAACTAGTTGGCTCACTCTGACTAGCTCGAACGCAAATCCTCGCCACGTTTGACTTCAACTGCAAGCTGGCTCGAATGCAAGCCCCCTCGTCTTGCTCTGATACCACTTGTCACGGGGCTAGGGCTCAACCCTAGTGGATCCGTGCGGCCTTAGACGCCTTTGACGCTAATCGGTCGATTCCCGCGCCTAAGTAAGCATTTAACCAGCCTTGCGAGTACTCATGCTCGACAACGGCTCAGACAAGCCCTCTAGGATTTGATGGATACGGAAGAGCTTTAACCACTATGGTGGCTCGTCTTAGTCACTCGAGAGGCAACTAGCTCAAAGAGCTTTAGAAACAAAGACAATTGAAAGGGATGAGAGGAAACTAGAGTAAATGCCTCAGAGTCTTATTACTCGTCTCAAATGAGAGAATAAATGGAATGAGATGGGTGATGAGTACAAATGAGAGTGGGAGGGTCTCTATTTATAGTTGAGCTCCCACACAATCAATGGTCCGGATCGATTTACATGAATGGCCAGGATTAGCACAAATCCTTACAAGAATCTCTAATCTAGGAAAGAATATCAAATCCTACCTAATTACATCAATTAGTAGGTTTTTTTCCTCAGATAGTTGATCACACCCGATATGGAAAGATTCTTCCTTTGACTCACTGTCTCTTGCCATTTCTGAAAAGCTAGTGTGATCAGGCTCTCTAGCATTCTCCAAGTGTTGGGCCAAGTCTGGTGGTCTTAGCAAGTCCGATGATCTGCTTTGAACCCCTTGGGCGGATCCTTGCGCAACTGTCTCGGAGCAAAAGGTTTGGGCCGTAACAATCCCCCCACTGAACTTAGCGACGCCCTCGTCGCTGCACTAGAACGATCTTGGGTAGGGCCTTCTTGGATGCTGCTACTTGTTGCCTCGGCTTGGTGCGATTCCCCCATATGAACTGCTTGCCTCGGCTCTCGCCTCCATGGAATTCCCCGATCATCTGCACCATTACTCACATCGTCTTGGTGGCTTCTTGACGTCTCGGCTTGCTCATGTCCCCCGTAAGGACTGCTCACTTTGACTCTCCAAGTGATGTTGCGTGCTATTACGCCTCTAGATACATCGTTGTTGTAGGAGCTTTCTCCTACAAGCCTTGGTTTGCCTTGGTCCCGCGGCAAAGTCTTGGGTGTCACCACGTTGAACACCGGACGAACTCTCAGACTCGTCAGCCCATCAGTTTGGCTTCTTAGAACTCTGAAAGGTCCCTTCCAAGCTTTGTCTCCCCCGCATCGATGGTTAGGTCCAACTCGACCTACGCTCATCAAACTTGGCAAATCAAACTCAAAAACACTAGAGTTGTGTTTGAGATGTATCTTTTTCTCGATTTTATTTACTCTAAAATGGGTCAGCCCTTTTGTCTCCACGAAGTCTGGCCCCCTTTGCATCGATCCTCTGTCGTCGAAGTTCTTTGCATGCATCGGCACCTTTTGCCTAAGGTCCGTTGCCCCTCGTTACACTCGCCTCACTGACTTGAAGTTTGGTGCACTCTTCTTGCATCGACCCTTCTTCCTCGAAGTTCAGTGCTTCCTCTTGCGTTGGCACTTCTTACCCGAAGTCCTTCGCTCGTTCCCCACCTTGCCCATAGGTGGTGTCTCCAAAGTTGAAATGTCCATTGGCTTGGCCTCCTTCGACGCTCTATTGGTCTCAAAAGCGATGTTCTTTCCCCGAACACCCTCGGCAAGCACACTCCTAGCCTTCTTAGACGTGTTCACCTTTTTCTACTTTCGGTCTCCCTTGGCCTTGGCAGAACTAGACGGCTTCGAACTAAGCTTTGTAGCCTCGCTTCCTTCGGGCTTATCCCTCGTCTTGGACTCCTTGGCTTGAACTGGCCATCTCCGCAACTTGTGAGGCCCCTTACACTGGTAGCACTCCAATTGTTTTCTCTCCACCCTCGGCTTGACGGCTTTCTCATTTGTTACCACACCGGGGCTCGACCTTGGCTTGACTACTTTGGCACTCGTATTCGCATCTTGGATTTCCCTTGGCTTATTGACACTCGCAATTGCGCCAAGTCGCGCTACTCCCCCTTCTGGCTCATCTTCTCTCTTGATGAGTGCAGCAAGGCGATTCTTCTCGGGACAACTCCTTATCACATGTGGGCCATCACAGAAGTAGCATTTCATCTTCCTGCTCGCCTTCTTCTTTGGCACGGACTTAGCCTCGCCATTCCCACAGTCACTTGTCGTGGGTTTGGACTACTCGACACTAACTAGCTTGTCTCCTATAGGCTCGGTCAGCAACTCGACCGCATCTTTGGCCTCCCGAATCTGGGCACCTCCTTGCTCCATTGCAAGCCTCGCCCCAGGCCTAAGTCCCTCGAAGATGGTGGCAAGCGCACCCCATTCACTCATTGCACTATTGCAACTGAGTAGCTCTTCCTTGAGCTCATTCACCTCGATCCGCAAAGCCTTCACCTTGGCTTCACAAGCATTACTCTGTCGAACTATCTCTACCTCATTGTGAACTCGCCGCGTCTCGTCCTTGAACCTGTCCTCCATGGACTCTAATATTTCAAGGCGGGACTCCAAGACACCTTGGATCTCCTTCATGGACTCCATGGTTTCTTTGAAGGAGAAATCTTGGTTGTTCAACATCTACCTCATGACGTCGTATTCCTTCCTAAAAGAATCAAACATCTGAGTAGAAACGTAATCTCTTTGTCTTACCTCATTCAATGTCTTCGATTTTGATGCCATCTCGGTCACTTCTTTGCCACGAACTAGTTGGCTCACTCTGACTAGCTCGAACGCAAATCCTCGCCACGCTTGACTGCAACTGCAAGCTGGCTCGAACGCAAGCCCCCTCGTCTCGCTCTAATACCACTTGTCACGGGGCTAAGGCTCAACCCTAGTGGATCCGTGCGGCCTTAGACGCATTTGACGCTAATCGGTCGATTCCCGTGCCTAAGTAAGCCTTCAACTAGCCTTGCGAGTACTCTTGCTCGACAACGGCTCGGACAAGCCCTCTAGGCTTTGATGGGTGTGGAAGCACTTTAAGCACTATGGTGGCTACTCTTAGCCACTCGAGAGGCAACTAGCTCAAAGAGCTTTAGAAACAAAGACAATTGAAAGGGATGAGAGGAAAACTAGAGTAAATGCCTCAGAGTCTTATTACTTTTCTCAAATGAGAGAATGAATGGAATGAGATGGGTGATGGGTACAAATGAGAGTGAGAGGCTCTCTATTTATAGTTGAGCTCCCACTCAATCAATGGTCCGGATCGATTTATATGGATGGCCAGGATTAGCCCAAATCCTTACAAGAATCTCTAATTTAGGAAAGAATATCAAATTCTACCTAATTACATCAATTAGTAGGTTTCTTTCCTCATATAGCTGATCACACCCGATATGACAAGATTCTTCCTTTGACTCATTGTCTCTTGCCATTTCTGAAAAGCTAGTGTGATCTGGCTCTCTAGCATTCTCCAAGTGTTGGGCCAAGTCTGGTGGTCTTGGCAAGTCCGATGATCCGCTTTGAACCCCTTGGGCGGATCCTTGCGCAATTGTCTCGGACCAAAAGGTTTGGGTCGTGACAACAAGCAGAGGTAAGCATTTGAACGAATAAAATCGAGTTGACGAGTCTTATTTTATAACTTAAACTTTATTTTAATATTTTTTGAGATGATTTGAGCTTTTGAAATTCGAGTCGGTTCGAGTATTGTTGTTCTAGTTTTTGTTCAAATTTAATTGTAAATATTTAAATATTATTGTACTAATTGGTCTAATTTAAATGAGTTTCTATAACATATACAATATACACATATATATTTCTCAATGTTTTCTCATATGCAATATAAATGTATCAGGCTGAGTTGAGGGACTCGAACTTAAAAATTAATTCATTAATTATTAAAAATTTCAAATTATTTGAGTTATTCGAAGTTCCATTTTATAACTTAAACTTTATTTGAATTTTTTTCCGAGTCAAACTTATCGAATTATAATTCGAGTTAAACCAAATCGAGTAAAATAAATCAAAATTTACTCACTCCTACTAACAAAGACAAACTGCTATTCTCCGCCACAACTAAGTCTTATATCAAGAAAATCCAATATTAAAATGTTAGTAATCAATTCTTCATATATCAAACAATACTTAAGCTGCCAGTGTGACTTTAGTTATGTAGGCAAAGTTTAAGTCACAAGAACTTGAACACTCAAATTTAAGTCACATTAGGTATAAATTCATGTATGTGTAGATTTTTAGTCCAATTTTCTTTTATTTGTCTCATTATATGGTGGTCATATCCATAATTTTTTTTTCTAATTTTTTATTAAAATATTTTTTCGTTTTCTTTTATATTTTTTCTAGCTTAAGTACGAATATATTTTGATTATTAGTTTGTTCGTTTATATATTTTAATGATTGATTTTGACTATATATATACAAATGTATTGATTGTAATTATAATTTTATTTACTTGTTCTGTTAATTTATTTTAATTTTATTTTTACAAATATATGTTGATTATAATTGTAACATAAAAACACTATACTCAAATTTAACGGAATTCAATAGTCCATAGATAATGCATAGTTTAATTTTTTTTAATAGAATTAACCACAAATAAAACCATGTATAGTTTAATTTTGAATCTTAACCAAAAACAAGTTTATGTAAAATAACAAATTAACTAAATTAGGGTAAGATTTTTCTAAAATCGTGCATTAAAAATCATAACTTCGACAAAGAAATTGCAAATAAGTTATATATACGTATGTATGTATATACGTGGTTACAGTACAGAAGGAATTATGATCAGCTTCTTGTTGTTTATATCAAAAAGTGACGAATTGAAGCAATTTGTTAGCATCGAACAAATGGATTTTTTTTTTTTGGCAGCAAAAAGGAAGATGATCCCGATGGTGGTTCGGACGATGAAAAACGACGCAGGGACAAAGACGAGGATGAACAATTCGAGGATGCGCAGCCGTACCACCAGCATGGTGGTGGTGACTACCCGCCGGGTGAACACAGTTCACACTACTCGACCGGGGGATACGATAAACACGAAGGCCGCAGAGGTGGTGAAAGAAGGTCCGATGATGACGACGACGGACGTCGTTCCCGTCCCTCGTCTAAAACTCACCATTCATCTCGTCCGGACTCACGTTCACCTTCCAGAACCTCCAACAAACCTACTTTCAAAATCTACTGCAAAGCTAATCCAAAGTTTAACCTTTCCATTAGAGATGGTCAGGTTGTTCTGGCTAGAGCCGATCCCTCTGACAAACGCCAAATGTCTAGAACTTTATACGAACAGCTCACAAATAATCCAGTCTGTGTTCGTTCATGCTTGTTTCAGCACTGGATCAAGGATGACAAGTTCGGAGCAAACATTAAAGACGAAGAGGGTCACCCTGGCTTTTCTTTGATTAATATAGCTACCAGTGAAGCCCTTAAACATAACAATGGAGAGGCTCAGCCAGTATGAATTCATTTGATTTCCTTATCTCATTTTGAACGTGTCACCTTCAAGATTGTGTTGAAAAAATGGGGTTTTGAGCACTAATGGACGGAGGGGACTCGGAGAGTGGTCGTCCCCTCTGAAAATTTAAAATTCATATGTGATTTATAAATTTTTTTAAAAATTTTCTATACATTTTCTATTGAAAATCTATTTTATCCTTCATAACATAAAATCTTGCTTATGTCCTTGTATTTGAGTGCAGGTCGTACTGGCACGCTACAAGCCAGATGAATGTGATACGACCCTAATCTGGAGCGTGAGCAAGGTGATCGAGGATGAAGGGTATAAAGCTATAAGAGCGGTTGACAACATTCACCTGAATATGGATGCAGACCTTCGTGATAACCCCGAAGTCTGTGATGGCAATAGGATTGTGCTCTGGGGATGGAAGACCGGAAACAACCAGATATGGAAGATTAAACCACATTGTAAGTCCTTCGAAAACTCGTAATAAAAACCAGCACGAGTGCCGACAGTCATGTGATATGTTGGTAGAATCGGTCGAATGTGGCATCCGATTAAGCTCGGTTACCTTCGTTTCCAATATGCAGGATGGTTTGCAATATGGTGGTGGCAGTTTCTTGATCAAAGAGCTTGGAAGGATCCCCTATGCAATCTCTTCTTGATTTTTTTTTTCTTTGAATGGTGATTGAAGTGGCCTAACTACAAGTTACCTTCGGCTGCTACTTAATTTATATATCGACTTTGATATAAATAGAATAAAACACTAATTATGTACTAATGTGTTGAAAAAGAAATAAAACATTTGCTGGCTATCAATGCCTGCACAATTTTGCTATTTATATATACTTGTGTTTTTTTGTTTCTTTTCTACTTTGCCACCATAGATAGAATTCCTCTACCCTTTGTTGTGTCCCTTTACATATCTCACTAATATTTTCATGCCAAGTATATTATCAATAGAACAATAAAAAAAATTATCAATACACTTAGCATAAAATCATTGATAGGACATAAAAAGAGACACAGAAAATGTGCAGATGAATCTTGTTCATTACATCTACTCTACCATTTTATTTTTGGGGTCATGGGATTACCATCTGGTATAATTACTAGAGTTGAGTAAGCTTCGATTCGGCTTGAAAAAAAATTAAATTTTGTTGCCTTTATTAGAATTTTATAAACTCCACTTAATTCAAAAAAATTAAATAAAATCTGAATGATAAAATAAGACTCGAATAACTAGATCATGTAAATAATTTAAATATCATTTTTAAATTTTTTTTTTATAATTTAGTCTTTCAACTTTGTATTTATTCAATTTAGTCTTCTAACGGCAACTCCGTCCATAATTTTTTTGACTCCTTTATACTCCCATCAATTTTCCTCCTACATAATCTCTATATAGAAAATATATTTTATAATTTTAAATGGTATTTTATAACATTACAAATTTACTCATATTTGTGAAAAAAAAAGTATGAAAAAATATATGTATATTATATATGATTATGGAAATTATTTAAATTCGAACAAATCAACTCCATAACATCATAAATATTTACATTTAAATTTGAACAAAAACTCAAACAATTCAACTTGAAAAAATTTCGACTAAAGTTGAATGATAAAATAATATTCAGTGGCTCAAGTAACTCAATTTTTTTTTACTCAACTTGAGTCAATTGAATACTCACCCTACTAACTATATTATTATAGTCCCTTATGCATTGAATGAAGAAATAAAGGCTTTGCTTAGTAAAGAAGAAAAAGGATGAAGGAGGGAAGAGAAAATTGGAAAAAAAAATTTAAGGGTTGCTTGGTAGAGTGGAAAATTATAAGGAAATAAAATAAGAGGGAAGGTAGTTTTTCTTGCTCCTATACAAATAGTTTTCTCTCCAAATTGGGTAGAAAATAGGAAAGAAAAGTGAAAGCTATCCAACTTTAATAATAAAATTATGAAATTATATTTAAAAAAATTTAATTTTATTTTAAGCATATTTATAATTAATTTTTATGATTCCATCCAATATTTTTATTATAATTTTATTTTGTAAAAAATTTATTTAATCTAAAATTTACCATTATTTGTTTTTTATTTAATTAATAAATTCAATATTATTAATAAAATAATATTTTTGTTCACTTTAGCCCCTAAAATATTTATTTAATCCAAAATTGAACCCTATTTGTTTCTAATTTTTATATTTTATATAATATTTTTACTATGATTTTTTTCAATTTAATCCCTAAAATTTTATTTAATTTGGCATTGACCTCAGTTTTATAATTCAGTCTATTATCTTATAATAGCAAACTTTACATTTCAGTCACTAATTTTATAATTGCAATTAAGGACTTGTTTTAGCTCAGATTAACCTGAAACTTGGTCTATATGTCAATGATAATACTAATTTCATAAAGGAAGGTTTAATTTCACTTTTTGAAAAACTTGCCCTTATACTTTATGAATGTTTTCAAAATGGCCCATAAACTACTTATTTTTTGCAATTAACACTCTATTTCAAATTCGATTTCAACACTAATTTACCATTAAGTATGATTGGAATTAAAAAGTCTAAAATGGACATGAAATTGAGTTTTTAACTTAAAAACCAACTTATGAATTATTTACATTTTAGTCACTAAACCCCAGTTTGGTTAAATTTACTTCGATTTGAACTTCTTCTTTTTTAGAAAAATAGAGGTATACAACATTTCTACTTATATTAAACTTTTATTTAAGTTTTGAATGTTTTTTGGGTTCAAATATTGTAAAATTACCAAAATGCCTTTTTGTTAAATCGTTTATTTTCTAAAGTTTTTGAAGGTTTATTTTCTCGGGTGACTTTAGTTAATTGTTTCCCCTTTATGTTCATGTTTGTTGTTTACTTTTATGTAATCAAATATACTTGTTTTTTAAAAAAAAAAATTAGGCCACAATTGGGCCATTTGTAGCATTCACTATTCGGGTTGGATTACTTTGTACCGTGTATTAGGTGTTACATTGACAGCCAAACTCTTGGGATTATATTGTAAAAATATTAGACTAAAATATAAAAATTAGAGATAAATGTAGGTTAATTTCGGATTAAATAAAAATTTATAGACTAAACTGGAAAAAATAAAACCATATTAAAAATATTGGTTTCTGAGAACATATATCTACCTGGATAATGAACAATTTACAGGATGGGGAAAGAAAATTAAGCTTTAAAAATTATAATTTATTTTTAATTTTTATAATTTAGTATAATATTTTTAATTTGATTAATTTTATTAAATTTAGTCCCTAAAATTTTATATTTAATCTAGAATTGACCCATATTTGTTTTTAATTTTTATAATTTAATTTAGCATTTTTAATATAGTTTTATATTTGTTCAATTTAATCCATAATTTTTTTCTTTAATTCAAAATTGACGTATATGTATTTATATTTTTTTATAATTGAGTCCAATATTTTTAGTATGGTTTTATTTTTGTCCAGTTTAGTCCATAAAATTTTTATTTAATCTGAAATTAACCTCTATTTATTTCTATTTTTTATAATCTAATCCCAAGAGTTTGACTGTCAATGTAACACCTAATACATGGTACAAACGAATCCAACTCGAATATCGAATGCTACAAACGGCCCATTTGTGGCCTAAAACAAATTGGAAAAAACAAGCATATTTGATTACATGAAAGTAAACAACCAATATGAACATAAAGGAGAAACAATTAACTAAAGTCACCCGAGAAAATAAACCTTTAAAAACCTTAGAAAATAAACGATTTAACAAAAAGGCATTTCAATAATTTTACAAGATTTAAACCCAAAAATTCAAAACTTACATAAAATTTTAATATAAGTAGAAATATTGTATACCTCTGTTTTGCTAAAAAAAAAGAAGAAGTTCAAATTGAAGTAAATTTAACCGAATCGGGGTTTATGGACTAAAATGTAAATAATGCATAAGTTAGATTTTAAGTTAAAAACTCAATTTCAGGTCCGTTTTAGACTCATTAATTCCAATTAGACTTAATGGTAAATTCGTGTTGAAATCGAATTTGAAATAGAGTGTTAATTGCAAAAAATAAGTAGTTTATGGGCTATTTTGAAATCATTCATAAAATACATGGGCCAGTTTTTCAAAAAGTGAAATTAAATCTTTCTTTATAAAATAAATATCATCATTGACATATAGATCAAGTTTCAGGTTAATGCGAGCTAAATCAAATCCTTAATTGCAATTATAAAATTAGTGATTGAAATGTAAAGTTTGCTATTACAAGGTAATGGACTGAATTACAAAATAGAGGTAAATACCAAATTAAATAAAATTTTAGGGATTAAATTGAACAAAATAAAATCATAGTAAAAATATTAGATAAAATTATAAAAATTAGAAACAAATATGGTTCAATTTCGGATTAAATAAATATTTTAGGGAATAAAGTGAACAAAAATATTATTATATTAATAATATTGAATTTAATAATAAAATAAAAAATAATAAGGATAAAAATTTTGGGTAATTCTGTTTGGTCGGACCGAATGAACACCCCTACACATTACCCCCTCATTGATGCTCAAATCCTAAAGTTTTGATTGTCCCTAACGTGTTTTTAAACTCGAAAATCCAATAAAGTGTTTGAGTGGAAGAAGAAGAAAAATGAGGAATTTACAATTTTAATCCAAAAATTAAAATAATGTTTAAATTAATAAAGTTTTAACTAAATTGATAGATTGTATAACTTTTTGGACTAAAACTATTATTAACCCAAACAACATCACCATTTCCGTTAATTTAAAATAAAGATTAAAACTGTTTTTGAACTAAACTGATATTATCACAATCATTGTTAGTTCTCGCACGTCTTTGATTAGATTATGCTAATCTATTTATATAATATAATCTCATGTAGTAAGAGTTTTATTTGTGGTTTAATCTTTAACGTATAAGAAATTAAAAGTTATTATCATTTCAAAATCTATCGGATAGCTGTTTTTCCCCCTCTAAACCGTATAACAAAAACTTCTAGGGTGATACAATATTGTGTTAAAGTTAGGATAATTTATGAGATCCATTAATTGGTCTAATGATCAAAGATATTTATTTTGTCTCATTTTATATGTATTCAAATTTTAATAATTATCTTAGAAATATAATATCTCTTCATTTAATTAAATAATTATGATAATTTATCATATGATTTATTTTATTACCTCCTTATTAATTATCTTAGGATTTCATGTTGAAGTAATTTCAAATCTTGATTTTGTGAATATGAAGGAAAGACAAAATGTAAGTATAAAGTATTTACATTTTTTGTATTATCATTGATATCTGATTTATTAATTGTCTAATTCGAATTGAATATTGTACAAATTCCTTATGAAAATGACACTCTCAACATATTTTTTTATATATTTATTTTGTATGTATTTCTCTCAGTCTAGTCTATTTAAATCACAACATCATAATCTGAGCTGATATTCCTTAAGGAATATCAAACTTACATCCTTGATAAAAAAATGCATCCACCTAATAATTATCTTTACTACAATTATTCAATCAAAAGTATGAGTTTCACACTATTTTATGGATTTAAGACATTTTAAACTTGTACTTAATTAATTTTAATTTAATAATTGTAGATGATATACTCGCAACTCAATGTCCTTTACCTTGTCGGATAATTCTACAGTAAATGACATGTAAAATATACCACTATTTATATGTACCACAATGTACTATTAATTGTTTTAATTAATTTTGAAATTCTAAGGACCGAAAGTGTTGTTATCCTTTTTTAGAATAAAATCTTAAAAAATAATTTTTATATTATTTTTTCAGATTTTCTTTTATTTTTTAATTCAAAAAAAGAGAAATTTTTATTACTATAATAATTCCTACTCTCACTTTAATTTAAGGGTAAAGTTCATAAATGGACACTAAATTTTGATCAATTATTCAATTTGGTAACTAAACTTCCAATTGCTTCAATGTTACCATTAAACTTTTAGTTTTGTTTCAATTTGGCCACTGACTCATTAACAACTGTTAAAAGGGTGATGTGGCTGTTAAAATATTTTGTATAATAAAACATTTAGTCCTCCACGTTTACACGTTCAAGCAATTTATTCCTAATTCGAAAGAAATAATAAATTTAACCCACATTATTTCAATTTGGCCCTATTTTTAATTAGAAATAATTTAATATTTTATTTTGATCCCTCAATTATAACTAATATTATCTTGTCCCTCCCAATCCGATCCATACCCAATCTATCCTTTAAAATTTCATAAATATCAATCAAATTATTACAATAAAAGGAAAAATTAAGTATATTTTTTAAAATTGTTATTAGGCCACCAAAAACACATATATTTATTATTATGTTTATTCAATTATACATAATAAAAAGGGGAAAATAAGTATATTTTTTAAAGTTGATACTTGAATTTTGGGTTTACAAGGACATGTGATTTTTTTCGTCCCAATCCTACCGCTCCGTGGGTCAACGTGGTTGGTAGATTTCACCTGCTTTATCATGGCCTAGATTGAGTGCTTTCACTCATTACCCATGCATCTTACCAGAGGCGAGAGTGAAACTTGGCATCGAGGTACGACTCCCTTTTTATTTCCCCTCGACTATGGGTGGCATAATGCTGTTGGGCATGGTAAATTAATTTATATATCATCCATTAACATCCAGTAATCCAACTCTAGATTTTAATTTAGTAATAAATTGATTTATTTTAATTTTTAAAGGATAGATTATGTATGGTTGGGATTGGAAGGGACAATATAACATTAGCTATAATTGAGGGATCAAAATAAAATATTAAATTATCTCTAATTAAAAATAGGGTCAAATTGAAATAATGATGGTTAAATTTATTATTTCTTTCAAATCGGGACTAAATTGTTTGAATGTATAAACGTGGAGGACTAAATATGTTATTATACAAAATATTTTAACAGTCGCGTCACCCTTTTAACAGTTGTTAACAGGTCAGTGGCCAAACTGAAACAAAACTAAAAGTTTAATGGTAACATTGAAGCAATTGAAAGTTTGGCTACCAAATTGAATAATTGATCAAAGTTTAGTGACCATTTGTGAAATTTACCCTTAAATTAAAGTGAATGGAGTAATTATTATAGAAATAAAAGTTTATTTATTTTTTGAATTAAAAAATAAAAGAAAATCTAAAAAATAATTTAAAAATTATTTTGCAAGATTTTATTCTAAAAGGGGATAATAACACTTTTGGTCCTTAGAATTTTATAACTAATTAAAGCAGTTACTGGTACTTTGTGGTACATATGAATAGTGGTACATTGCAATACATAATATTTACTGTAGAATTATCCTTCATTGTCAACGACAATTGGACATTTTTCTTAATTTTATTGCAATCCATGATTAATAGATTTATGATCAGCTAAATATGATTTAGCCAATTCTTTTTCAAAGATTAATCATAGATTAGTCTGTCTAAATTGAGTTACAATTTAGTTGTTTTTTTTTTTTTTTGCCTTCTTTTGATAACATCATCAATTAAAAGAGAAATTTCAGTGAGTTCGTCGACATATCGCGGATTTTACTGAATGCGTAGTGTGTGAAGCTGGGACGGAAGATGTTGATCATATTCTTCGCCATTGTCCGTGTGTAACTGTGATTTGGATGAGATTTGTCCCTCAAGACAAGCAATTGAATTTTTTCACAGTGCCTTTGGTGGAATGGATCCGGTTAAAACTGGCCTCGCCTAATTGTTTTACAGTTTTCGAGGATGATTGGGAAATTTTATTTGGTGCTATTCTGTGGAACTTGTGATTAGCGCGAAACTGAAAAATATTTGAGCCGGAAAGTGGTTAGAGACAGTGTTTTAGAGCGCAGTCGCTACTTTCTTGTTGAGGCTCGACATGCGTTGAAAACTCTGAAAAAGACACAGCACCTAACACGTGTGGTGTGACCCTCGATCGTGCAATGGATTCCGCTGGACATTGGGGCTTGGAAGGTTAATGTCGATGGTGCAAGAAACCCGTCTGATGGGAAGGCATCCTGTGGTGGTGTTATTAGGGACTCTAATGGTGTATGAGTTGCAGGTTTCTCAAAATATATTGGTTGTTGCTCTATACTTGAAGCTGAATTTCGGGCTGTTTTCGAAGGCTTACAATGTGCTTTGCGCATGAATGCAAGGCATGTTATAATTGAATCCGATAGTGTCGATGTGGTGCGAGCTTTGCGAAACAATGGTGGGAGAGGACCCAACTCTTCTCTGCAACCCTTCATTCGTTCTATTATGCAAAGTCATGGGAATGTTGATATTAGACATGTGTTTCGTGAAGGAAACAGGGTGGCTGATGCTATGGCCAGGCTGTGCTCCCATGACAGCTTCGAAGCTCGGACGTTATGTTGTTCTTGCTATTCTGCATAATGATCTTGGTGGCTAATGTTACGTGTTGGCATCTTTGTTATTAAGGTTGTCTTATATGTCTTTTCTGTAATATTATCATAGGTATTCTTTTCCTCAAACTAGATTTAGGGAGGTTTTTAACAAGGCCTATTATAGTATACCTTTCCCTATTTATCAAAAAAAAAATTCAGTATGTATATATTTCAGGCGATAATAATTTTCATAAAAATTTCATGAATTTGAATAATTTTTTAATACTATGTTAATATTATTTGGATTTGTTTATTATTAAATTAAAAATACTACTTATTTAAATGTATGTAATTTCACGCATTTTATATATTATATGAGAGAACAAAGATGAACAACTTGACCAACCGGCCCATGATCTAAGGAAATATGAGAGAACAAAGATGAACAACTTAACCAACGGACCAAGTAAATATCATTTTATTAATAATCATCCAGTTTATTCATGTATTCCGGAAAGCTAATCAGGTTGTGGGTGGTTTAGCAAAGTCTAAAAGGGACGAGTCACTTAGTGTGTAGACCTTTCTCAATCCGTCGACGATGTTCTTACAAATGTTAGAAATTGATGTTGAACCAATTGATCCTGGATAGTTTAGTTTTGTTTGCGGTTGGGAGCAAATTTTGCCCAAGTTGTTTTATTTGTTTTTGAAGGCCGTTTACCTTTATGTTTATTTTGATGTGTATTTTCTTCTCTGATTAGATTTAGGAGGTTTAATGAGACATAAAAATATTTTTTTGTATGATTTTTTATAATGAAATCATGTGTTTTGATAAAAAAAAAATAAAACCAGAAATCTATTTGTATCTAATTAAATTTACAAGTTTCTACTTTCACCCCATTACCTAGTAAACTCTAGTCCTAAGAAATATTTTTATTTATTTATTTTTTATCTTTAAGTTTATTTAAGGATTAAATTTATTTGGAATTTGAAGTTCTGATTTTAGTTTTACCATGTGATTTTTTTTCTGAAATTAACTGATTTTGTTCTAATTTGTGTTATAATGGATTATAATATTATATCGATTTTAAATATAATTATTCAAATATTATTAATTGTGGTTATAATAATAATTGTTCACAAAGACTACATAAATATAAAATAAACTTTACCAACTATCAGTTGAATCGCCGCAACAAATGCTTGTTCGACGAGGATTATAGGGGTTCGGAACCAATCTTGGTTGAATGCCCGAGATTGATTGCTGCCATGCAAGCCAAGAGGTTGACCGATCTAGCACCTACAGACACTCAGAGTTGCTGGTTACCCCCGACAACCGGTTTGGATGAAAGCTAATGTTGACGGTGTTGTTCACTTGTCGGATTCTGCAGCGGCGTGTGGAGGCTTAATCCATGATGAAAATGGTGACTGGATTATTAATTTTTCCAGGAGTTTGGGCTACTGCCCTATTCTTTTCGTCGAGCTATGGGGAGTTCATGATGCTATAAAGCATACTTGGAGTATGGGTCATAGGTGTCTTGTTATCGAAACGAACAACGTTGAGGTAGTTGAGCTGCTTAACGTTAACTTTGATGCTCTTCAGAGCAATACACTTATTTCCACTATTCGACATATGCTTCAACTTGATTGGGAAGTGCGGATCCGCAAGATTGGTTGTGACTACAATAGAGCTGCAGATGCATTAGTCGGTGCTAGTCGAGGGGCTCCTGTGGGATAAACCATCTACACTTTAATGGCAAGAGTTGTCATGGCTTAATTCAGGAGGGATTCTAACAGCTCTCCTTTTCTGCTTGATCTAAAAAAACTATCAGTTGATCCAGCCAGATAAGACGTTAGATCTCTTAAATAAAATTTAAAATTTAAATCATAACGTTGTAAATAGAACAAGTCAGATTAAAATGATTGCTTTCATACTAATATATATAAAGTTCAATGCAAATTAATGAATCAATGATTATTAAAAAGTAATTTAAACTTTGAAATAAATCTTAAGATATTTTATATTTTATATGAAATAGAGGATTATTATCATGTGCATCATTAAAAGCCCTTTAAACCTAATTGGAAGAAAAGAGTACACAAAATATTTTAATACGGTTTTAAGATATTTTATATATTTTCAATGGTTGAATAAACATTTTTAATTTCACCAACAAATTAAGGTGTTTTGTGACCTTTGAAATACTTTTTTTTATATAAAAAGACTTTGTTAATTACTAGCAAATGTCTTGGAATTACAAGTTGATGAAAAAAAGTCAGAACCAAATTAATTGAAATTGATATTTTTTTTGGCTTAAATGAAAAATAAGTGCCTGAAGTATGTTTTTTTTTATTTTAGGTGCCTAAAGCATATTTTTATAAAAAAAAGTTCTCAAAGTTTCAAAAGTTATAATTTTAGGTGCTTAAAATATTATTTTTGTAAAAATAGGTGACTAAAGTTTCAAAAGTTATAATTTTAGGTACCAAAATATGCCACATGTCAAGCATTGATTGATTAAAAAAATTTAACATCCATTAATGGCCAGGCACCTAAAATTATAACTTTTGAAACTTTAGACACCTAAAATTAAAAAAATATATACTTTAGGCATTTTTTTTGTTTAAGCCTTTTTTTTATGGTAAGTTTAGAGATGCGATTAAAAAAAGTCCAAAAGGAAATAATAAAATAGGACCCACTACGTCATAATCCTCGTGTAACTGTGAAATTAACTGGCGACGACGTGGCAACACGTCGAAATATGTTCAGATTACGACTAGAATACTGATGACCTCACCTGATGAGTTAAATGGTATAAACTATTAGAATACTAATTTAGTTGGAGTATTTATTAAAAATTAAAAAAATTGTATTAACAATGATCTAAATTATATCTTTCTATAAAAATGTTACACACTATCTATTTATATTTTAGTGTATTGATAAAAATAAAATATAAATTAGTACTTGATATATTGATAATGAAACTTTTTAATTTTATAAGTAGTATTTAAATATTTTCGTATGTGTTAATTCATAATCATAAATATTAAATTTTAAACTATAAATCATAAACTCTAAATGACATATATAATCTATATGATTCTACTTGGAAAATTTTTTTGACAAGAAATTAAGTCTCGTTAAAAACTTTCTCATAATCAGGATCAATGATTTTTTTAATAATCTAAAAGTAACTATAAGAAGTATTTGTTTATAAGAATCGAGGGAATATTTTTTAACTCCTAACAATAGTGTATGAAATAATTTTATATAAAATATATAATTATATTAATATGAAATACATGATATCATTATTTATTGTACTCCTTTTTATGATATTGTTTTTTTCAAAAAATGTTTAAATATGAGTAATTATTTGATACACTGGCGGTAAAAAAAATTTAACAATAAATTTAATTATTGTTTAGGGTTTAAAGTTTAGGTTTAGATTCAATGGTCTAGAATTTAGAGTTCGGTGTTAGATTAAAGGTTTTATCGTTAAAATCTAAATCTCTAACATTATTACCCTAAACCTTGAATCATAAACTTTAAACAATAATTATTACATTAAACTAAATTTTAAACCCTTAAACTTTAAACTCTCAACTAAAACCTTGAATCCTAAAATCAACCACCTATAAAAACTTTTTTTCCACCAACAGTGTATCAAATAATATTCTATCTAAATATAACCATATATATGATTTATTATATACTTTATATATGATTTGTAATTGTCATTAATTGTTTAGATAAATTTAAAATTTGAATTTTAATAACTTTTATTTCTCAAGTTGTGGGGGTATACCGTGAAAGTTCTTGGTCTCCTATGTAGAAGTTGCTTTGATTTTCTAGGGTATTAGATGCATATTGTTCCAAGCCATTTAATTATCAAGTCAAACTACTTTAAAATGTTAGAAATACTTTTAGTTTTCTTTTGACCAAAAATTAGAAATACTTGTAGTTAAGCTTCATAAAGAAGATTAATTAATAGATTTTTTTGGTTGAAACAGTAAAAAATATCACATTTATAAATTATATGGAAGATTCTTTGAATATATTATGTAATTTTTGGTAAACAAAAATATATTGATGATAAAAAAATAAATCCTACTTAATATGATAATATTTCTTTTGGCTGAATTTTAGTTCGATTAAAATAATCAATTTTAAAGAATTTAAGTACACTATGTGTTTAGTTCTAAAAAAAATCACTAATCAAATATTCTTGAAAATCTGGTATGTGCATACACATAAATTAATGGAGACCAAAAAGTTTGTCTCCTATGAAATGTCGAAGCAATTTCCCGTTCTAACTTCGGAATATTAGCCCCCTTCGAGGATGCAGGTATTTTCCTGCAGCATCTAGAATATTTTTATTAAAATAACAAAAGAATTTACCACTTTATTTTCGTTAGGTTAATATATTTTATTAAACCTAAAATAAATTATTTGAGTATGATAAATATATATAAAAAATATTATAAAAATAATAACTTAATAATAAAATAAGTGTTCAAATTATATTCATTTTTAAAATAAGTGCATAAAGTTTTTTTTTGTTGAAATAAGTGTCTAACCTTTTATTTTGGCCCGTTTTAAAATTTTTTTGCACCTACTTTGGCCCAAAAAGAACTTAAGACATCTATTTTAGCAAAAAAAATTGATTTACCTATCTCAAAAAAATATAATTTGAACACTTATTTTGGTATTAAGTCAAAAATAAATAATTAAGATTTTATTTCCATTCCATATTTTAATCACTATATTTGATTACTATTTTTGGTACACATCACTCACTGCCAGTAGATTTTTTTTAATAGTCTTAAAGTGATTATAAGATAATATATGTTCATAGTTTTTCTTAATATTTTAATAAATACATCTTACAGACAAAATTATTCGAACTCAAATCTCTTAAAATAAACATTATATTCTTTTCGCTGGACCACTAATTGGGTTCTCACCTCATTTGATTTTGAATGATGGAAAAAGTGAACATTCATATTCTCCGGCATTATGTGAACCTTTTTCTACATTAATCTATCTACTTTACCTATACGGTTGGTAACTTTGATGGCATTATGTGAAACTCCCCGTCTTTACATTATGAGAATTGAAAAAATATAGGAAAACTATATAAATGTTGATATTTAAATATTATATATTTGTTTTATAATTGTTAAAATTTGAATATTACATTTCTTGTATTATTTCAAATTTGATCAGAGGAACTCGGGGACGGATATATAAAAGTTGAATTTTGATCCTTCATTGAGAAGAACCTACATATGATTCTTGGATTTTTAAGGGAAAAAATTCTAATATCATGAATAAATTGAGAAATTTTTAACATAATAAATTAAAATACGACCATCTGTGAAAAAATTATAATATCATGTAAACAGTATAATAATAGAATTACTATCTAATACACAGTTGATGTAGTTTTTTCAACTTCATAAACAACTTTGATATATCAACACATGACTTTATTAAAATGTTTATTTTTTATATGTCAAATGAGGTAATTAGGGAGACTCAAATCTTAATTCTTATTAAATACTTATAAGTATTCAATTAACTGAACTAATCTATATTAATTTATTTAAATTTTTATTAACCCATATTACAATGGGTTAAGACCATTTGTGAAAAATATTCACAGTCAATGCTTTAAAAAAATTATCCATAATAAAAGCGGTATTTTGTATAAGATTAATATGATATTTTTTTTCAAAAGAAATCTCCCTCAAAATTTAATACAAACAGAAATAGAGTCAAGATGAAATTTCGAGAGGGACCAACTATAAATTATAATAAAATAAAAGTCAGAGTCCAATTGTTAAGTTATCATTTAAAACTTAAACATTGAGAAGTTAATGAATAATTTGAGTAATTTTAAAATTGACAAGGATTTAAGAAACATCTAATAAAAAATAGTGGTCAAATTTAATTTATCTAATTCTTTTTTGGATAGTTAATTTATCTAATTCAAATTAATTAAATTAAAGAATGAAAAGCAGCGAAATTAATTTGGTAGGCAAGTCTCCTATGTAGCTATGTCACCGAATATATCAAACTACATGTAGCTTCGTTACTGAATACTAGTGTTGTGTTTATATATAAAATTTTATATTTATTTATGTCTAAAATTAATAAAAATAAAACGTTAAAGATTAATCATTGAATACGCTCTAATAAATATATTGAAAAAATTACACAAATAATATCATGTGTATAGATTATAAAATTTTAAATGCATAAATTATTAGATAAATCTAATAGTTAAATAAATGGACTCAAAGAAGAAAAGCAAGAAAAGAAAATTCGTATAAATCTAGAAGTTTAGACTAAATTCTATATGGTAGATTTACCGACATAAATTTAATCTCATATGTTTAAAAAGGGTTTTCCTTAATAGTTAAAACTAATATTCTTTTATATTGGAGGTCGATTTTATAATCTATGCTTAAATTCATTATTGTCCTTTCCAATAATATTATTTTTAAAATTTATAATATTTAAAAAACAGTATTAATAAATTATTATCATGGAAAAATGTAACACTATCACAATAAAATGATAAAATGAAGCAAAATTTAAACAAAATGAAGCAAGTGAAGGGCGGTGCGACTGTGAACAGTGGCCAGCCGAGGTGGCGAAAAACGAAGAACGCGGATAAGATCATCGTCACAATATCAAAGAAATATCGTTCACTTTCAAAAGCTGACAACGAAATACAAAATAAATAAATATAAATACGCGGTGGAGGCTGGCAATTGGTTGGTATCCCCATGTTTTCATGCAACAAATCAGGGCTTTTCTTTTCATTTTCTTTGTTAATCGAATATTCTCTTCTTGTTTCGTTTAAGTTCTGTTTTAACCGATCCGGTGATTTATGTATTCATATCGTGATTGTATTTAAAATAATAATTATTTAAACTAAATGTTTTGACATATTATTATTAGTGATTGGTGGGTAAAATTATAAATAATAATGATATTGGGGTGTTAGTTTAACTTTCCAGAAAGCATGAATCTCCTAAGAGTAGAAGAAAGCTTTGGTTTGAACAGAAAGTTAATAATGGTTCAATGTACATAACACAATCACATGAACCTTTCTTCTCTTTCAATAACCGATCCCCCATCAATTATCTCTTTAATTTTTATTTCCCCCTCCCATCATGTTTTTCTCCTGCCTTTCTGTTACATATTTTAATCCCTAACCTTCTTTTTCGTAACAGCTTCGTTCGAAAAAGTCGAAAATAATACATCTCATCATATCAATAACATTACTTGGACATTTATTAAACATGTTTTAAACATTATAGTTGCATTGTTGTTCTTGGTTTTTTAGTATTGTATTCATATACGTTATCTGAACTTAAAATAATTATTAAATAATTATTCAATAACATCATCCGATTCGAATTCGTCTAATTTTCAGAAGTTTTTCGTATATGGAGTGGTATATGCATGTTACATGGTTTTAATTCAGTAATTAAATAAAGAAAAGATCATTTTTTGAAAGGAAAATAAAGAAAAATCAACTTGGATGAAGTTGTCCAAAAAGAACAGCTAAGCTGATGAAAAGGCTATATTGATTGAAGGTTTTAAGGGGGGCACATGTAATAATTAATTATTATAATTATTAATTATGATACTACTTAAGACGGAAATTAAGTTTAAACATTGTTGTTTAAGAAACGTTGTGGTATTGTTATTGTCAGGGATTGGCACATTGGGGTGCAGAAATTAAGGTGGTTAATTAATTACTTCATGTGGTTGATGAACTTGTTTAATTCAACCAGTAATGTTCAATTAAGGGCATTAATTAAAAATTTAATTAAGTGATTGAACCCATGCAGTTAATTTATTGGAGGAGGTGGTTAAACTGACATTTCAGTAAACATCCCACTTGACCTTATATTATCTTGCCTTTCTTGAAACCCAATGTTAATTATTTCTTTTTACAATTATTGTAAGTTTTATCGAATGTATTTAAACGTTTAATATTATTCAATTATAAGTGGGGAAAATTTGAGTAATATAGAGATTGTATCAAATTGTATATTAAAAAATAAAATTAAACTTAAAACTAAAACTAATTATTGGAATTGTTTTGAATATTTTTTTTCATAATTTAATAAATTCAGACATTAATTACATTAGATGAAAGGAAGGTGCATCTTCCATTTAACAGACAGTTGAAAACAACACAAAATACACAACCTTAAATGTATGTTTGGTTTTTAGTGGGGATTTGATTGGAACATATGAACATGGAATCAATGAGAATGCTGAGGTTAAAAAGAACCCCTCCCCCCCCCCCAAAAAAAAAAGAGAATATTTGAAAATGAAATGGAAAGTGAAAATTATTTGAACACCATGAATCTATATCTATACAAATTGTATACCCTCCAATATGTTTTCCCCATGACAAACCAAAGAAACTTTCCAAACTAATAAATAATTTACCTAACCGGGGAAAACAAAGACCGTTTCAAATCACAACATTTTCCTAGGAAAATTAACAATCCCAACTTGGTGATGATGATCGTCGTCATCATCAAAATATTTTTTAGCTAGTAGTCCCATAAACAACCCAAATCTTCAAAGGATTTGCTGATTCCGAGCTCGATATTGTTCTTCGAAACGACAGATGAAATCTCATTGTTGTTTATTTCGGTGCTGATCCCGGTGTCCTGTGAGAGACTGACCATGGACTGGTTCGACGAGAACTGTTCTACCTTGCACTGCCGGTTCAATCCGGTACTGGTCCTCCCTTGGTGCAAGTAGGCCGAATTCGAGGTGCCTTGATGGAAGAAGACTGGATTTTGGATTGGGATTTGTGGGTTGAAAATATTACTATTAGAGCTTCCATAATGATAATTTGCAGGAACTTGAACAAGGGTCTGATGATTATTCATTGTTGGGAAGTTTGAGGCTATGGGTCCCTTGAATTCGTCATCGCCGTCCACGAAACCGGAAGATGAGCCCGGCTTGTTGTAAGTAGGATCCATGAGAGGCGGCAGCGAGGCGTAATCGATAAGATCATCGCAACCAAAAGAATTCATTCTCAACAGCTGCTGCTGATGAAGATCTTGAACTGGAGTTTTCTTGATCCCTGTATTCTTATCAAAAACCCTACAAACAGCCCATTCATCCTGCAACAGACAACACAACAAAAGTTTAGGCACTATTTTCAAAGTTAGGACACAAAAGCAAATAAAGATACCCCATGAAAAGTAACCCCTCAACCAACAAAACAGTGAAATTGAAAAGAAACTTTTAAGAGTGAAAAAAAATGTGTACCTTTGCACCCCTGGGGAGATTATAATAAGAGAATTTGCCTTCAAGTCTATATTCATGCATTACCCAATTTGATTTCTCCCCTTTTGGAGCTCTCCCTTTGTAGAAAACAAGAGTCTTCTTCATCCCAACAAGACAACCTTTGCCTTTGAAAATCTCCTTGTCTTTTCCGGTTGCCTTCCAGTAACCGGATTCAGTTGCGCGGTTCGTCCTCATCCCCGTCGGATACTTCCTGTCTCTCTGGCAAAAGAAGTACCACTGTTTCTCACCCATCTTGGCTTTCTCTGCAAAATTAAACAAAAAACAAAGATTAGATCACATCCAAATTCAAAGTACTAATAAACAAAGCTAAAACACAGAGGTAAACGAAAGCTTACTAGGCAAATCCCAGGGTTCACACTTGTTCAAATCGACTTCACCGATAGCGGTTGCACTGAAATTGCTGTTCATAACTTTCTCCGTAAGATAATGAGTTATGATCTCCTCGTCCGTCGGGTGAAACCGAAAGCCGGGAGGCAAATCGATGAGTTCGTCTCCCTTGTTCACAACTGCAGCTTCTTCCATCGAAGAACACGAAAAACAAAACAAACCCAGAAACAAACAAGCAGAAAGTAGTACAAACAATACACAGAGAACTGATATGGGATATGTGAAAGCTTAGGTTGCAGAAGAGAATAAAAAGAAAAGAGGGGAAGGCCGTTAAGAAAGTAGAACAAAGGGGGAAAAGGGAGCTTAAATAGAGGAGCTTGATGAAGAGCTTAATGGTGATTGAAGATCCGTAGACTGCAAGGCACCTGTCAGGGAAGCTTTCATATGGTATTTTCAAATTAAATTTGTTTTTTCTGATTTTTTGTTGCTTTCTTAGCCATATCTACCCGTTTGAAAAATACAACGAAATAGTGTGAGATTTATTTTATTGTTTTTTTTAATTATAAAATGGGTGAAATGGAGTAATCTAAGTTAATTGGGACCCATATTTCTTGCACTCTTGTTCACATTTAAAAATATGACTTACCTCCGCTTCTGAACTTAACTCAGAGCACAACCGGATATTAATCAAATTAATATAGACTCGGGACATTTAAACCCAACTAATAGTTTCAGCGAAAAACGATAATATTTATTTTAGGAGGTTTAAATTTAATTAATTTTATTTTAAAAATATGTACATTATCAAATAATTAAAAAATATACAAACAAGTATTATATTGTGATCACCTTAAAATACTTTCAAAGCTTTTAACAATAAGTATTCGGATGAGATAATTGTAAAAAATTGCATTTTGAAAGAGAAAAAGTCATATTCAAATATTGGAGATAATATAATTAGACGTAATAGTCACAAATTTTAAATATAAATTATAAGATGGATAAAATATATAAAAAAATTAAAATGCTTTTGAAAAAGGGTAATTGCATTTATGATTCTCTGAATTTTTTTGGAGCAGCAAATTGAGGTTGGGTTTGGTTGCAGTACCTGTAGACAAATGGGTATTTTGGTATGACTTAGTGTATAATATACAGCTGTTTTTAACTTTAGGTAATTTGGAACAGATTAAAAGTGTTTTTAATTTTTATTTGCAAAATTCAAAGGAAACCATCCATTTGGTGCGAATCTAGGGGGCTTTAGATACTGAAAAGGTCAAAAGAATGAAGAACAAAGGCAATGCAATTTCATGGAAATTTCCATTTCGCACGATTAATATTAGGAAAAAAAAATTGATACACAGGATGTGTAAATTTCCATTAAGGGTATAGCACAGTTCACGGGTGACCCTGCGCGTTGTGATCCTCGTGCGTTATCACGCTCATCACCGGATGTCCCTTATGCTTTGTCGCAGTCTTATTCATTCTGATTTCGACACGTAGTGGTAGGTGTTTATAGGTACTAACAATTGTCCCCCAGGTGAGGGAAGGTTATAAAGTGACATTGGCGAACCTGAGATCGTGAATGTTTTATGAAACGTCGCATAATGGAGTTTGTTGATGGTCCGGTTAGTTTTCTTTAAGGGTAAACCGATGCATATGAAACGTCACATGATGAACCTCTTCAATAGTAAAGCGCGTCGAAAAAGACATGGTTCTTAATTATAAATAAACTTTAGTTGGTATTCTTGGCTTTTACTTTGTTTGTCTTATTTGTTGTTTGTGAGCGTTTTTTTAGGAGAGTAAAGGAAACTTTGGAAAGGGAAGATACAATACCTCATGTGTTAATGGTTGAGTCATTTGTTGTGGTTAGCGATGAGGTTCGTTGTACTATCGAACCAAACTAGCTGTTAAAAATGTTGGAATGTCAGGGTCTTCTTGCTGTTAATCATTTTCGTTATTAATTTAGTGTATCGGTTGGGACATTTCGTCTGAGTACATGCTCTGACGAGGGAAGGTCGTAGTTTTTTATCCATTTATGTAGTTTACCCTTGTATATAATCATATCCTTATATGTTATTTTGCTTATTCAAATAATCAAACAACTATCAGCTATAAGTTAATTTTACTAAACATTTTTATACAATCAATTAATATAATCCATTAATCAAATCAACTAATGCTATTAACTATTATAATATGCTAATAACTATTAGCTAATTTAAAATTAGTATTTTTTAATAACAAAATTAACATGTGTCAATAATTTAATACTGTTGTAAATATTCAAAGTCGGTTTTTTACAATAAACGTGAAAAAAGAAAATCACCTCTTACAAATTCAAATTTGATTTTTCCAATAAACACGTGTAATTTTGACTAAAAATAAACTGAAAAAAAAAATCACATAGCCGACTTGGGTGAAGCCACGCACATGCTTCCTAATTTATGACAAATACTAAATAGGTTGAAAAGGTTAAACTTTCCGGCGCCGACAAATTGAAAATAAGAAATAAAATAAGATGTAAAATTAGGGAACAAATGGGAAATTAAGCATAGAATTTGTACAAAATCTGGTTTACCAAAGAAACTCAAGTACCCAGCAAAGCTCATTGGCCTTTTGAAAGAAGACAAATAAAAATAGGTTAAGTTATAATTAAGAATAAATTTGAGATCAACATTACTCTCAATTACGTGATCCTTTTATCTGAATAATCTTGTAAGAAATGTATTATATATATTTTGCTATTTGTAAGTCCAAAACAATCCAAATAATTGTATTATTGCTTAATTAAGCATTATTTATGGAGAAATTTCTAGATTGTAGACAAAGAGTTTTTCATCGTAAAGAAAATCTCATTAAACAACAAAATATAAATACGACAAAGAGTGTGCCGCAAACCTATCCAAAAGAGAGCCAAGAGTTAAAGAGTCGTGACTTGAGTTAGAAAAGACAAAACCTATAACGAGTTTGAAAAAGAAAACATCAGATAGAAGCCCAAAGGCCCAATATAAGCCTACAATCAGTCAAAAGAAGAAAAAAAAACTCTAAAACACAGGAAAAAGAACATTTGACGCTTTAAGTCATTGCATCTCCATTAGTTGCATACAAAGACCTAATTAACAAAGCATCACTCGGATTTAAATTGAGATCAAATGAGAGTAAAGACATACGATGTAACACCCTAAACCTGACCCGATCAATCCAGATTATCCAAGGTGCCATATTGAGTCATTGGAATGACTGACCAAGTTTTCTTGAAAACAATTTAGGCAAAATATTCTAAATCATTGCCACAATCAAAATTAATAAATTGAAATCATAATATATAAGTAATAAAATTAGCAACTCAAAATACGGAGCTCCATCATTGAGTTCCCCTGAGACTCACTTTGGAGCTATAGGGAGAGAGCCGTATTAGACCGAATACAGCTCTCTCCCCTCTTCCATTCAAATTGTTTTTTATATTTGTTTTTTTTTTCAGAAAAAAAGCACACAAAAAGTCTTTTTAGTGTCAATATTGTATATAAATTTTAACTTCATCCCAACTTATTGGCTTTCATTGATTGCACAACTAGTAATAAAAAATGGGATTTAATATTGGGCAGAAACATAAAGAAATAGAACGATTAGTGCATAACATTAATTTATTACTACTTGGATTTAGTAGTTAAGAAGATTAGGTGGGAACCCACACCAACCAAATTCTAACATTATGCAGAGCTTAGGATGCTGAGCTGGACTCTTGTTTTGCACATTTGATTCAGTTATGTTTCTCATATTTTGTTGGCCACCTCATCACATTTTTTAAATAATCCAACTCAATTAATTATTGCATAATAAAAGACTTTTTAGATTGTGGAACGCAGCATACGGATTAAAATCCGCCCGATAAAGTAATGATAGAAAAACAGAAATTGTCAAAGAATAACGTGTGGACCTAATAATAGCCATAGGGACGGTTTCAGAAAGTGTTACCCTAACTCTCTCCCAACTTAAAGCTGTTGACTTTTGGGCCAATCAACGAAGCTGCAAAGCAAACAAGTCCTTCTCCATTGGTGACCTCAGCATCTTTTTTGCTCACGTTTTCGAATTGTATTGCTCCTTGCTTTGCAATACCCTGTGGTGCCGTTTAGGAGATTACTCCACTCATTGAAATAATAAGAATTTAGTAAATATACATAGGGAAAATATTCTAGCGGAAAACGGGATTATAAATCAGTAAATAAAATGAACTATTTATAATTCGCAGGATTATTCTTAATTCTTATCAGGTTCATTGTGAGTAGAATAAAATGTTTTCATAAACAAATTTAACATATAGTTATGTATTATCGTATTTAAGTCGTTTGTGAATTTTTTTATTAAACTATTAATATATAGATTTATAACAATTAGTTTATTGTCAACGATCTTTAGAACAAGTAGTTAAAGTTCTCGGTTGACACCCTCCACTCTCCTCTAGGTTGTGAGTTCTAATTGTTAAAAAAAAACAATTACTAGTTTGTCTACCAGTATGAGATGTTTGATCATTTAAATAAGGTCAGATATTCAAATTTTAACATTATAAATGGAGCAAATTAAGTTGAGAGAGTCATCCCAATATTTATAGTATTCAATTTAAATCAATTAACTAATAATTTGGATACTGATAATTATAAAAAGAATCACTACATATCTTGGGGATTCAATAATGAATGATAACTTTGCAACTACTCATGAGAACATGGATTGCTCCCCACTTATTTGATAGTGTAAAGTGTACAAATGGTATCTATTTCTCTCACTTTGAGGCCACAAAGATACCCATGTTTATATATAAATAATTTAAAATTAAAATAAAATAAAACGATAGCCATGATGTCATGTAACATTGCTCACATGTCATGGTTAGTAATAATAATAATAATAAAACCATCCCAACTTGAAGAAAAAAACTAGGACCTCTAACCCCCATATTTTATATTTATATAAAAAGAAAAAATTAAATTTTAATCTCCCACTTAGTTTAATAATAAAGTTGTCTTGAACCCAACAAATGTTCAAGTGAAAAAGCCGATGATATTTATCATAGGAGACACGAGTTCAAATCGCTCTTTCTACAAGGTATATGTGCATTGTCAAAGAGTTAAAAATATGTATGAACAAATACTACCTTGTAATCGCTTTTAGACTATTATAAAAATAACAAAGTTGTCTTAAGAATCAAGTGGGGAAACTACCATCACAAAATCCAAAACTTAAGAGAAAATATTCAGTAAATTCAAAATTTAGAATCTATATTTTTATCTCATATGGTAACATATTTGTAATTTTTTAAAAACAGCTAGTATTGTATGAAATGATATTGTAAAGATGGAATTTAGCCACTGTTCCATAATATGAAACAGTTGTCTGGCAATGAAACAGATAAGGAGAAGATTAGTATTAAAATACACGGAAATGAGTAAGTAATAAGATTAAGTTGTGCACTCACATGTCAGCTTGAAAAATATAGAATTTTTTATTCCCATAATCACTAATTAATTAAGGAGGGGGTTTTGGTTACATAAAAAAGTCAGGATAATAGACTTTTTTAATGTTTCTTTTGTGTGGTGTTTGGTTGGAGAAAGTTCTACGGTGGACTTTTCTTTTCGGGACTAATCTCCTTCTTCCCCACTAATTAAAATTAAAACTGTCCTAACCATCAAAATTAACCAACAGATCATCAGCTGTAGAAGAAACTAACATGTACATGACCATACTATGTGACATATCTGTCTTTGTCTTGATTACTGCCCGAAAAGACTTGCTAAGCTCATAAAATGTGTGGAATTAAGATGTCATCGTTTATTATGATAACTTCTAGAAAATCATATTTTTGACATAATTATGATGATTGGGGAGCAAAAGTTTTGTTGAGACATAAACATGGCAAAGATTAAACTTCAGTGATAAGAGGTTTTGAAAAGTTTGTCTTGGTGAAAGTATCGTGTTGATTACATTAGGTTACAAAATGATATTTTGTAATAGTTGAAAAAATATTAATATTTTAAAACAAAATTAATTGAATGATGTGATATTGATTTAAAATGTGAGGTGTTATTTTTAAGTTACTTATACGTTCACTTAATCTATTGTAATTTAAAGAATAGAATAATTACATTTAAGGATTATATTTTTGATACACAATATGTGTAAAAATATATATAATTCTTCCTATGTAAATTATATAATTTAAAATCTAAATCTCTAACCCTAAAACCCTAATTCTTAAACTCTAAACTTTAAACTCTAGCCCTAAAACCCTAATTCTTAAGCTCTAAACTTTAAACTCTAACATTAAATTTAAATTCTAAATCCTACAGCTTAAATACCTAAATTAAACCCCTAAACTTTAAATTTCACAAATTACATATATTGTGTATAAAAAAATTTATCTACATTTAACATAATCCGACTCCGTACATTATTCTCTGCTTACAAACAAGGATTCTAGACTTAGTACTTTCTAAACTATAATACACCAAGAGAATATGTCATGTCATATTTTAAACTGATGGCACACCATTTAATTAAATACACCTTATAAAATCAATGTTTTATCGTATGTTATAAAATACCATTCTGATCGTTATCATAGCATAACATGTACATTTTTATTCATTTAAAAATATAAAACTAAAATACAATTTCAACTACCGGTCGTATTTATTTTAACCAAACCGAATGAACCCATAAGTAGATGTGTGTGATTAATACATGTTTGGGTAACAATAATGATCAATCGATTATCCTTAAAAATGATATATCATATACAAAGTTAAATGATTATGATTATATATGTTTGTAGTTCATGAAGATTCCTCATAAATAATTTAAGGCTGCAAGAAAACCCAAGGTTTGAGCAAAAATAATTGCAAAAAGAATAGTACAAGATTGCTTTTAAATTGAGGGAAATGGGGAAATAATTATGTAATAATTGAATTGAATGAGAGACTTATCTAAGATAATGACAATGACATTCATCAACTTCATAATCAGTAGATTTTTGTATTCAAAGCATTTTCTTTTCTCTCTGATTTTCCTTTTAGAAAGAAAAAAAGTGGGGTAGCTTAGCTTCAAAGATCTTATCAATTTGTACTGTAAAAATGAATGGTTTCAGAAGAGACAGGAAATTTTTCCCAAGTGAATTCATGTTTATGTCATGTAACATTGCATCCGGACTCCAGAGGTTTCTTTCCGTTGGTCGGGTTAGAATTGGATTAGAATAAAAATATTTTGATACTCGAGATCAGTCTTGTTATAAAATATAAACAATACGTTTTTTTGATAAGATGTGTGTCTTATCAGAGATTAAAAAAAGTATGAACCTATATTATCTTGTAATTATTATATAAAAAAATTATAATTTAACTTTTGCTCTCAAAGTGGTTAATGACGGTTTTAGGAGGTTCACTCTCTGTAAGTTTGGGACGAAGAGCAACATACAATATAACAGTGGTCGGAGTGAAGAAGATGAGAGGAGGAATAGACGGGTACAACCCTCTTAGTTTGGCCTTGCCCAGACGCATTGTGTCTGTTCTCAATCATGTTCTCTCTCATTGGGGACGTGAGTATTTATATCCCTTAGCACTGTTGGTGATTGGATGATGTCAAGCCCTATGACAACTTATGAACGAGTTGACAGAGATAGACTCAGTTTTCAAGTATCAGCCTTCATAGTTTGGTACGTGGACGGAGTGCTATAACGCCCGACAATATATGTTCTCAAGATAATCTGAGGACTTCGATAATATTAATTTCTGAAAAAATCTATTTCTGAAAGAGTTGTTGTGGATTATTTTCAAAATTTATCAAATACATAAGTTTTGAGGTGTAGTTTTGAAATTACGTAGAGACAGAGAAATTGAATGTAACAAAGCTCAAATTCGTATTAAGAACCCCAAATCTGATCCACATTCAAATCATGAAGAAGACAAAAGCAGACAGGGATGAAACCTAGTACTACATTATTTGTTGCTGATGAACTAATGTCCAAAATTTATTTCGAAAAATATTAGGACAACAATGGAGTGTAGTCAATCTCTAACTCATCGAGAGGAGTACAAATAAAATTGCAAATGCAAGCATTATGTCAAGTTCATTAAATAATTAAATCCATACCAATTTGATGAATGTGACACATCTTCAGCTTCATCATAGCATCCTACACAATCATTACTATAATGTTTTTAAATATTTTGTAAACAATCGTATGATTTTGTTCATAAAATTTGATTTTTTTTTAATTTCAATATCAGAGTTTATAATTTTAATTTTAGGTTATATACTTAGATGGTTTCCCCTTCTGCTTTACAGATGATTGATAAATAACACATTATTTTTAAAAAATAATAATCTCCAATTCTATCAAGTCAACAAAAAATTATACTATAAAAATTTACAATCTCAAAAAAAAATCTACAAGATCTGAAATAGACTAGCTACAGCGATCAGTTGTTCCCTTTAAACCATCAAATGACAAAAATTAACATCTGACTAATAAAAATAAAACCATACAAAGAAAAATTAAAAAAATTCAACCAAATAATTTTTAAAAAATAAAAGATATAAATAAAAATCACTGTTAACGATGAAGGCTAAACATTATTAAACACTAACATAATAATAGAACACGACAACATGTTGATCACTGATTTTATCACAACCTAATGCCATATATAGAATGATTGCAAGCATTTGTCAATATAAAATAACTAATTTAAAATTTTAAAATAAAAATAAATGGACAAGAAAATAAAAATATCAACCGAAAAAACGATTACAAATCAAACTTAAAAAGAACTTAGGACAAGAGAAAAAAAAAGAAAAAAAAACCCATACTTTTGGTTATAACCATCTTCAACCTGAAGATTATAAACTAGTGTTCAGTAACTTAAAACAAAGCCCAGACATTACTAACAATCCATAGATTTTGGACCTCAGAAGCCCATTATGAAACCCCAAAAAGTCCCCATAGATCATTCGATTGGATCTTTCTGTATAAACCCCATCGATTTTCTTTTAGAACCCTCCCTGAGAACATTTTTTTCCCGGAGAAAGAACAAGCTAGAAAGCAGCAAGCAGGCAGAGCAAATCAATACCCAAAACTCAAAGGTGCGGTTTTACTTTTTCCTTGTAATGTGAAATACATATATGAAAACTAAGAAATCACATGGGTTTCTGAAAAGTTCTTTTTTTGGACACAAATGTGATTGTAAGAACGGCGATTCTTGTTAAATTTTGTATAGTTTTATGTTTCATGCTGATGATGTTATGTTTTTTTATTATTATTTTTAAATTTTGCAAAGTTGGAATTGTTTTACTATATTATGATTTGGGAATAAGTTGCTGTGATGTTTTAATGGCTGCTAATGCTATTCCATCCTCACAGCCTTTTAGCAGTCCTCAAATGCAGCATTTTGGATTCCAAGGCGTTGAAGGAGCGATGGCGAACCCTCTAGAAGGGGATTCTGTAGCTACCCTTTTGATTCGGCATCTTCCTGAGGCCATTCCTCCCGAAACCCTTTTGCGGCTTTTCTCGCACTACGGCGCATCCTCTGTTCGTCCTTGTTCGAGTGGAAAGTAAGCGAATTTTAAACTTTTGATGGTTCTGTATAATTTCATTCAGTTTGGGAGTAGTTTCGAAGGTGTCTTGTTCATGTTTGTTTTTATCCTATAGAATCATACTGTCCTTCCTTTGTTATGTAGGCTGAGAAACTGTGCATTTGTGGATTTCAAAAATGAAGCATTGGCTTCTCAAGCTCACCGTCAATTGCACGGGTAAAGTTTCTTGCTTATGTTTATTCGTTTTGTTCTCCCCTGTTAGGCACTTGGTTTTTCATACATCATGATTGTTCTATTAATTATGTTTTCATTTGTCTGTATCGATACAACATCAGAAAACGTTATCTGATTATCCTATGTATTTGGTTTCTCAGTCTGAGGTTTCTTGGAAAAGTCTTGTTAGCGGAGAGAGCTAGTAAGGCAACTGAACATAATAAACTTCAGCAAACTGGAGTTCAGCTTGAAAAGGATTTTTCACAATCTGCATCTTTTCTGAAAGATGCCAACTCGACTAGAGACCCGAATCAAGGTTCAAGATCGGGATCAATACCTGCTAGTGAACCAATTGCTTCTAGGCTTGGTGTAGACTATCCATTTCCTCCTCACCTTGAGTGAGTCTTTCCTCCTATTTTTTTTCAAGTTTCTTTTTACTCTATCTGGAAATGCTTGAAATATGAAGGTGCTAATATGATGTCAAGCATTATGCAATCATGGTATAGAATTAATGGGTTCAAATTTTTGCAACCAGCGCTTAAGCATTTATTCAATAAGGATTTTATAGTTTTCATAGAGTAAGCAGCTTTCTTTCTAAATGCAATGAACTTCTCAGATATGAACAAAAGTTCATGAATATTTGTGTTGCAGATATGCTTACCCTCCTCCGGATGGAAATATTTTGACCAATATTGTTAATGCTCTTATTGCCGTTCCTCGCTTCTATACCCAGGTTTTCTTAGTTTCACCTTTATTTTAAACCTACTTAAATATTTACTAATCTTTCTTCTTAGGTTCTCCTTTGTGGGATCTTTACTTCATTATATCGGATTAACTACAGTTGGATGTATATATCTCTTATCATATAGCATCTCGATTTCAGGTGTTGCACCTAATGAATAAAATGAATATTCCAGCTCCATTTCGTATGGCTTTGCCCACACCGCCTCTGCCACCTCCAGTACCTGCACCGCAGCCGCCACCCCCACCTCCTGCTTCCTCACCTGCAAAGCCTCATTTGGCAGATGCATCTTCTAGTGAATCTGAAATGGAGTCTTCAGATGAGGCAAGATATTGCCTGCTAAAATTCTGAAAATTAATAATCACATATTAGATTAAATTAACCAGAACATCTGTCCCTACTCTGGTCAAATCTAACCCTGTTTATGATTTCAGTAGTTTTTCATTGTTCCTTGACTAACATGTTTGTAGGAGGCCAATGACAAAGGTGCTCCAAAATCTGCAAGGAAGCGCGCAAGGCGAGAAGCTATCGTGGGCCCTGCAATTGATAAAAGTGTAGCTCATGAAGCTGTTGGAGTGAAACCTGCCACCTTGATCCCAAAAGAAATCCCGTTGATAAAGAAGAAGAACCCTTTTCTACAGGTCATACTATTATCTAATGGGACTATGTTAGGGTGAGCTTTACTCTGTCCAAATTTTGATAATCTTCTCGGTGTTTTCACAGATCAAAATTGCCCCCAAACAGATTCCAAATGAGCAGAAAGATGCTGATGCTGATGATGACCATAAACAGATTTCAGAGGAACCTAATGAGGAGGGTTCAGATGCCAAACAGTTTGCTACTGCAGATGAGCTGGAAAAGGGGAAGTTGCCTCCAGAAGAAATCTTATCTCTTCCTATGTTTAAGGTATTGGATCTTATCTCAGCTGATTGCTTTTAGATACTAGATGAAATCAAATATGCAATTGCCCAAGTTTCCATTTAATCTGTTGAAGTACGAAAGCTTTTCTTGCACCAAACTATTATGGAAACTAGCTTGAGTCTGGTGCATCTGTGAAAACTTCAACTGAATTGGGAGTCTTCGTTTGTGCAGAACTATACAGCTGGTAATCCTGCTTCTGTGCTGTATGTAAAGAACTTGGCAAAGGATGTTGTTCCTGAAGATTTCTTCTTCATCTTTGGTGAGACTAAATGCATTCATTCTTGCTTTACTCTGATAGTGATATCTTTGCAGCTCAATGACCGTAATAAAATGTCAAAAGAAGATAATAGTTAACTTTATAACTATGCAGGCTAAAACTTCTCTTTTAAGCTCCTTGGAATTTAAGTGCATCATTAATTTGTTCCTTGCTGGTATTAACAAAATGTTTTCTTGCTGTGATGTAGGATCACTATTTGGAAGCATTGATGCTTCTAAATCCAGTCTTAATGTGAAGCTAATGCAGGTTACCTTACATCTGGATTACTCTGTTGCTTGTTTTCTGAATCATTTGCATTGCTTTGAAATTTCATCTTCCAACTTAATTGCTGATTTTTTTATTGGAAAACACCGACACTTGACTGCACAAACTGATATCAAACTCAAATATCTGAATTTTTCATTGAACCAAGAGTTGAATTGTTGGAATTTGAACATCAGAAGAATACGTTTTTATAAATATGGAAATATTGAGTTTTTCTGTTTAGAATATTTCACTTATATGCAGATCAAAAAGTGCTGTGGTTACCTAATTGCAATGGTGAAAATAATCTTTTGGTTTCAGGAGGGAAGGATGAGGGGTCAAGCTTTTGTGACTTTCCCATCAGTTGAACTTGCCCATCATGCTTTGGTATGTTACATGTTACTCTCAGGTTTTTGTTTTCCCGTCACAAATGAGTTTGTCCATTTCGTGTATCTCATAAAAGTTGCTTTATCGCCTGCTGTTGTGTATTCAAAGGGGTCAATCCGGTGTGAGCAAAATGAAATCCCTAGCAAAACCAGCTAGAACTAACTTGTTACTTTGGTATTATCAATAACAAAAGTGAGGTAAAATGACTTGGCTCTCTTCTGAAGTTGTTATCCTCTCAACATTATGGTTCTTTTACCTAAATAGCCAAGCAGGTTCCTTTTTGCAGTAAATCTTTTTCTTTTGACAAAGCTAGTTAAGTTAAACAACATTAGCTGTTATATCTGAAGATAAAAGCTTTGGCTAATAATATGTTGTTAGCCAATGACAACCTTTTGAAGCTCACAATGGTGTTCTTGAGGCTCTCCTAGTCCTAATTGTACAATTCATGCAAACCAAAATTTCTATTTATAAAATTTTAGTTTTATTAGCAAGCAACCTTAACCATCTTCTATGATAGGTAATTCTTAGTACACGCTTAGTTCTTGATTTCTCACTGTAATAGTTACTCCCCGGGAATACTGCTTTATTCTAGGTCTATCAATTCTTGTTATCTTGAATACGGTGATGAAGTTCTCATTTTGTATTCAATTGGATTATCCTTCCTTGCAGAACCTCGTAAACGGTTATGTATTCAAAGGCAAGCCGATAATTGTCCAGTTCGGTCGGAATCCTGCTGCTGCAAAAACAAATTAAATTTTATAATCCCAAGGATGCAGCTGCAGTAAGCATTGATGTTTGCTAGGGTTTGTGAAACGACTCTCTTGCAACTAAAAGTCCTCAGAGGGATCATTACTTGGTTGGCCTTGAAGGTCCATATCTAAAGTGGTGAAAAGAGAGCAACCATGAACAGGGTCTTGCCAACTTGCTGCTACAGAGCTTATGGTAAACCTTCATAATTCCTAAGCTCTAATGTAAGTGAAGCCCTCGCAGTTTTTCTCAGTCCATCATAAACCGGGTACAAGCATGCTGGTGATTGATGGAAATAGAATTATTTTTAGGCTTGGTCTCTTGATTGTGTTGAGTTTTGTAATCACACTGTAACCAGTTTCCCCGTTTTGATAATTTATATCTTTTGGTTCTTTTCCTTTCACATGTTAATCACACAAGTGTAACATTCATTACTTGGAAGAAATATAAACTATCGAAAAGGAAGGCCTACTCTTTTGTCTTGACATTTGAGGCTGTAATATTTACTGTTATAAATTCTCTTTTTTCTTCATTTTCTCCTCTTGATTCTACATTCAAAAAGTTCACATTTATCATTTTTGTAATGAAAATCCCAAAGATGCCATCTTTCTTTACCATCACAAGTTAATGGTATTTACCTGTGAATTAATTCGGGGTTAAACTTTCTCAATGTTGATTCAAGCAAAAACCTAATGTGGTTATATTGATATGAACAAGAACAACAAAAGACTGAATTTATTACTTGAGCATTCAGTGGGGTTCAGCCTCCTAAACAAAGTTCTATATCTTTCATACCATAATAGTTGGTGATGGTTCATCCATTGAGGGGAGCAAAAGAAAAAAAAGATAAAATCTTTGACTAAAATTTTGCAGGAATCATGGTCTGAATTCAGTATCAACATGGAGCCTGAAAATGTTTGCTAGCAGCAATGATTTTCTGTTAGAACTACCTACTGGTCATCTAATGCCATATCCCCAAAACGACTGCAATGCCAAAGAGTAGTGCAAGTGCGGCATCTCCGCCAAATAGAATCGACGACCTGTGCATTGAAGAAGTTAACCAAGAAATGGGGAAAATGAAGTGGACACAATAATATTTATTCCGACAGTTATATGCAGTAGATTTCTGTACTTAACTATTTATCCATTACCTGAGCTTCTTCCTTGACTGCTGTATGTATGCCATTGCAGGGGGAAGGATGCCAAAGAGGAAGCAGTTTGCGTAAACCCCGGCAAAATCAAGGGCTCTCGTAAACGTTGAGCGGAAGAAAGAAGCTATAAAAACCGGAGCAATGAGCGCTAGTGGCATTACAAACATTTCAAATGATTTAAGGTCTGTTTTTCTCAACAGTTGTACATTTTCTGAAGCAGCAATGCTGTTTGATCCAAATGAAGCTTTCCCGATATTCCCGCGTTCGTGCTGAGTGGAATAAATCACAAAACCAACTCTCCCGGAACCATTAGAGACCAACTGAGACCGATAAGGCATTTGCTGTGCTAAACTTGCTTTCCCTAGAATCAATTCCAAGGTATCAAGAAGCTGCTTTGGGAAGCTTACAGCATATCCTATTAGGCTAGTTGCCAATGCAGAGAAGGCAAAGCCTTGAACTGCAGATAAAGCAGAGGGATTCACTGAAAGTAAGAGGGATATAGGGTCTTTCGGCGAGGTATTTCCAGCCAGTCCTAAAACGATGAAATTCCACGATAGAACCATAACTAACGGAATAGCCCCTCCGATCAGTATCGCTTTTCGAGCCTCGGACACTGAATTTCCAGCAATCTTGCAAATAAAAGGAGTGATAACATGGAATCCTAATGTGAGTACAGTAACAGGAATTGCAGGCAAAATTGTTGATAGACTCCATGAGGCATGAGCAAAGGAGCCTAATACATTCGCTCTGGCCACCGATAAACCAATGACGACCAATGCGGTTATGGAGAACAACATGAGTAAACATAAAAGCCTGTTTGAAGCATCAATGGCCTTGAATGGAAAGAACACAATGACAGTCCCAACAGCTAGTGGAAACAAAGCATGAGCCAATACCGAATTCATCGAGGGAAACCATTGACACACCAGCGAACCGATGCCCGAAACACAAGCCACTAACAAAGCAAAACTAAGGGAAGCATAAATGACAGCTACAAAAGCACCAAAATGACTACCTAATGCCTTTGTTGCAAGACCAGTAAAGCTCACTTCTTCAACCCCATCTTCCTCCATTACTGCAAAACTCAACTCTGCAACAAGAATGATGGACGAAAGAACATAAACCCAAGAAAGAACAATGGCAATGGTTGAAGGAAGTGGACCTAATTTTATCGTTGCAGCCGGTAAACCCAACATTCCAGGGCCTACAGCCGTACCAATAATCAAACTAACAGCGCCCCAGAAGCTCTTGTCCTTGTCTTGTTGCTGGGATCCTTCTGCTGGCTGATTCTTCAGTGTTTCAACATTATGTTCCTCGTCGTCAAGTGAAACAACAGGAAGTGTCAAATTTTGGGGTGTACATTTAAGAAACGGCTGGTGATTCTCGGAGGGTAATGTAATAGGGTTAGTAATGAATGCTGCTGAAGATAGCCTGCGAAGGTGAGTGTTGGGATAATGAAGATTAAATCTTGATTTCAATGATGAGCTGAAAATGGATGGATGGCGAGAAAGTAACATATTGGGAAGAAAATTTTGAGAATAATGGAATCTAAAATGGGTGTAGGTTTCTTTTTGCCCTTTTTACAGTGTTGGGAATTTTTGAATGGTGGCTGTTTAGTAGGGGAAGTTTTATGGAAAACCTTAGATGGAGGAGATCATGGATCTACAGACCAATTAGTTTAAGGTCAATGTGCTTTGGGGGTAAAATAACTTTTAATCCCTGGACCTAGCAACTTTTGTTAACTTGATCCTTGAAATTTTTCTTCACATTAGTCTTTGAAGTCAGATTTTTAATCGTGACAGTATTACGTCATCATAAAGATTAAAAATGCATTTAATTTAATCTTCAAATTTCAAAATATTTTAATTGAGTTTTCGATATATTAAAATCGTATCAATTAGATTGTTATGTTAGCTTATTCATCGGTTCAAGCAATACATTCTTATTCGACTAAAACCTAGAGCATATTGAAAACTTTATGAATTAAATTTTAAGCACATTTGTACCAAATAGTAGCATTTAATTTCTACCTAACGATTTCTTTTAAAAAAAATGCAAATAGTTTTGGTAATTTCAAGTCTCAAATTAAATTAATGTTATAAGTTAATTCAACATCGACTTAATTAACAAATTATCAAAAATATATTTTTATAAATTATTAAATAATATTTCAAGATTAACTTTACTATACAATATCTTTTAAAATTACTATTAAAAGTAATTAAGAAAATTTTGACTCGTAATAGGATTTTTAAGATATAAGTTTACTATTCAAAAAAAATATAAGTTCAAATCTCACTTTACATGAAAAGAATATGTTTACATATTTTTTATTTCATTTTTTGGGTATACCTAGACAAAATTAGATAGTGATGTTCAAATGGTTAATTTAAATTTTAACTATATAAGATTCACTAATTGTCTAGTGACCAATAATGTTCATGTTTTCTCATATTGTATAAGTTTAAATCCGATATTTATCTTGGAAATATAAATATCTCTCCACTTAATCAAAAAATGTTAACTAAACTAAATTAACATTAACCAAATTAACTAACCTTTAAAGTTTTAATTGCTAGTTGAATTGAAACATTTATGAAAATAATTAATTGAACTGAATTAATTTTGATTGTTCTTTTTATTTTTTATTTTTTTTACTTTTGCTTCAAATAGATGAAGTGCAAATTTAGACAATAATTTTATCAAAAATATTACATTATAATGGATAAAATTAAACTAAAATCATGACAAAAAAAATGTAATTCAAAACACATTTAATCCATAAATAAAATGAAAATAATATTCATGGTACTAATTCATGTTCAACCATGGAAGGAAAAAAAAAGTTTAGGCTCAGGCGTTCATTGGACTATTAGTAAGTAAGATTAAGTTTTCGCCATTTGATCTTAAAAAATTTACACTATTGTCATTTTTTCTATTATTTTAGTCATCAAGTCGTTAATTTTCAACAAAATAATGATACGATCGTTAAATAGTCGACATAATAATATATATATTTAGTCATTAATATTTTTACGTTTTCATCAATTTGATTCATAATTATAAAAATGACCTTTAACATTTTATTATTTTCAGTTTGGTCTTATTATAAAAAATAATTATTATAAAAAATAACAATCAATGTTTTTTCTCTCTTTTTCCCTTTTCATTTTGTTTCTTTTATTTCATTTTCTAAGTCCATAAAATAACTCCAAATCAATTCTTTAGCTAATATCAATTCGATCCATAATTTTTTAGAAAATGATGTTCAATAGTTTCATATTGGCTTAAGCAATAATTTTATCATTGAACTAGCAATAAATAATCAATTCGACCTTTTTACGAAAAAATACATATAATTAAGTCATCAAACTCATGAACTATATCAATTTTTCTAATTTTTTCAATGTTGATTATTATTGTGTTGACGTAACTGTCCATTATACTGACGTGACAATCCACATATGAATGATGATATGGTAGAGGGGTAACATTGATTTTTTATGAAGTTCGAGGGTAATTAATATCGTACAATTTTTAAACAAAAAAATCAGAACTTAAAAAATTAAGTATTTTTTAAAAAATAAAATTTTAAAAAATAGTAAAAATGAGAAAACTGTTAAAGTTTTAAGTAAAAATTTCAAAAATTATAATAAGATATAAATTGACAAATAATAAATTATTAAAAATTGAAGTAAAAATAAAAAAAATATAAATCTTAATGTCTAGTTTATTATTTTTGAATTTTTGAATTTTTTTATTTTTTACTAATTTTGAATATAATAGTATATGGATTGAGAGCATAATTACCCCAAACGGAGTAGGATTACTTTAAAGAAAATAACTACCAGCCAGTTCGAGATGAGTGATTATATGCTTAAAACATTATTTAAGATTCGAATTATAACATTATAAATAAAATAAATTAATTAAAATGATCATTTTATAATAATCAGTGTAGTATTCGCTTTAAATTAATCGAAATTGATTAAATGAATATAAAAAACGCTAAAAAAAGGGGGGGGGGGAACGAATAGAGACATTTTCCAATGTAGCTCACAAAAGTAATGGATGAGGTGTCAACAATACAAATCCGAAACCTCCCTTCACTTCTGCAAAATCTACGTTCTGAAGCCACGTGTCACAAAATGCACAAATTCACTCATCACCACCATAAAAACCGACCAAACTTTAAAAGGTAGGAAACGCACAAATAAAACCTTATCCAATACGTTTCCCCACTTTGAAAATTTCCAATCACAAGACATCCTCAACCGTTCGATTCACACCAAGACAAATAAGATCAACGGTTAAACTGTAACCTTAGACCTTGAAATAACCAACAGAAACGGCAAAGCCTCACCAAAGAAAAAGAAAGATAAAGGAAGCGGCTTTTTGCTTTAAACAACACCTAAGAAAGCTAAATACTCTTTTTTATTTTTTGTGTTTTAATTATTGTTCTCGAATTAAGAAAAGGGGTTCGATTTCAATCTGGATTTGGGTGTTTGTTGTGAGAAAAAAGGGGGGAAAGTAGGCATGGCTGAAGTTTTGGGGAAGACGAATCTGTTTACAGTTTGCAACTATAGTCAGAAGAAGGATCAAGAGTTTTCCAGGAGAATTTCTGGTTTTTGTTTAGAAAAGAGAAGTTTTCCTTCCTTGAAGGTGAAATCTCAGGTTTTGAGGAGTGGTTTTAATGGAAAAGGAGTGGTTTTTTTAGATAAGAAAAGTGTGAATGATAGAAGGTTTCGGCAAGTTCCCATTAAAGCACAGGTTGGTTTAATTATCTTTATTTTTTCTTCAATTTTTAGATCTCTTTTTTGGTGAAAAACCTGTGGGTATCTTCTAATTCTATTTTATGATTTTTTTAGTGATTTATATGCTTTTTTAGAACTAATTTATATGATCTGTTATTAGCTTTCTACATGTAGTATTTTCTTTGACATATTCTACTGGTAGAGTTCTTAGTTTAGTTTGCACATGCCAAAAGGTCAAATCTTTAAATAGAAACCCAGAATTATTTTATCTGTTGCAAAGGATCATTATTTAGTTTCTCTTTTTTTTCATGGTTTTGTTGAACAAAATCAGATGCAAACTGGTCTTATTGGTAAATCCCAGAAGTGGTGGGAGAAGGGATTGCAGCCAAATATGAAAGAAGTGACATCTGCACAAGATTTGGTAGACTCTCTTTTGAATGCGGGGGATAAACTTGTTATAGTAGATTTCTTCTCCCCTGGTTGTGGTGGCTGCAAGACTCTTCATCCCAAGGTATAAGAATATGGATTTGAAAAGTTATATATGTGTGTATGTATATTGTTTTTCGTAGTTGTTTATCTCCACGTATTTGTATTAATACTAGTGAATTTGGATGCTGGGATTTTGCAGATTTGCCAATTGGCAGAGATGAATCCAGATGTGCAGTTCCTTCAAGTGAACTATGAGGAGCATAAATCCATGTGTTATAGCCTTAATGTACATGTGTTGCCTTTCTTTCGGTTCTATAGAGGAGCTCAGGGGCGTTTATGTAGCTTTAGCTGCACCAATGCCACGGTTAGTCTTGTTTGTATCCTTCCCTTCTTATGCTATTAGTTATCGGTTGGTTGTGTTATCGTCTAGGGCTCTGCAATTCTTTATTTTGTTTGTTAATTTGTGAGATTGTCAGATGGATCGGTTGCAACTAGTTTTGTGTCTTAAGCATGTTGTTTGTCGGTTGTTTGAGTGTGTTTTACCCTGATGTGTGTTCTAACCTCAATTCTGCAGATCAAAAAATTCAAAGATGCGTTGGCCAAGCACAAACCGGACCGATGCAGCGTCGTGCCAACAAAAGGTCTTGATGAGAAGGAACTTCTAGCATTAGCTGCCAACAAAGACCTTTCCTTCAACTACACGCCAAATCCAGTTCAACCTACTCCTCTTCCTGCAGCGGAAGAGATCCCGGTATTGAAAGAAAAGCTCCCTACGACATCTTTCGAGTGGAAAGAAAGCGAGGAAAAGACCTTGGTTGGTGCTGGGAGATGAAATGTGGTTTGTTTTTTTGCCAACCCCATTCAACTCCCTATAGCCACTGTACAGTTACAATACTAGTATCTTCATGTTCATGTACTTGTATTAAATATTAATGTTACAAATGAAAAAACATAGTAGAGTTGCAGGCTTTTGGATTTTAGTTTTTTTGGGATCCAGCCTGCTTGTTTCAGAAGAGCAACTAGTTGGTTGTATTATTAAGGAGAAAACAGAAGTGTGTGGATTATAAAGTTCGTGTTCTATTATATGGCTAATATTACAGGCAGTGTTATGAAGTCTCAATGCATTTATGTTACTTTTTCTTCATTTTTTGAACAAACTTTTTCTTTTTTATCGTGTTGGGATATAGTTGAAAGGGCATCCATGAAAATGACGACTCAAAATAAAGATGAGGCATGCATTTGCTTTTGTGTACTGAAAGATAGCAGATACTGTACTCAAAAATTGAAAAAATATCTACTGGTTTTGGATGGTTGGAGGTTTTGTTGGGAATCATCTTCAACCACTGGATTTTTTTGTCTAATTTATTAATAGGACAGAGACATGTCCAGGATCATATCCTCGGCATTAATGAAACGTAGAGATTTGATTTTGCACTCAAATGAGTGTTCTTCACGGTTTGAATAAGTTTTTTTGATTAACCCCAAGCTCCTTCCTTTCTTTCACCTACAAAGCGTCCAACCTGTGTCCCAAGATTGACAAACTCTGGAAGCAGCTGTTTTTTTATACAATTTTCCAAGTTTTTGGTTCAGCAAAGTCTTTCGTTTGTATTATGTGCACGTGTCCAGGGCATATCCACTAAATCGTATCCGGTGGTTTATCAGCTTGAAAGCAATAACCTCTTGTGGCCACTTTTTGTCCCCTTCAAAATTAGATATTTATTGTTAATATTAATGATTAATTTTTTCACTGTAGATGTTTTCTAGAAAATAAATATGAAATCAAATGATTAAAAGACTAAATAAGCAACAATCACGACTCTTTCTTAGCTGTTTATTTATTTTTTTTTTTTTGGGGGGGGGGGGTTTGTAGGAATTGAGTGGAAGCTATGTTTTGCTTAGGGGAGGTGTGAAAATATGGAGGTTGATTAGCAGAGCAAGGCTTTTCTAATTTTGAGTCAAGAGATGGAGATGGAGATGTTGACGTTAGGGGACGTGTGTGTTTTTTTATTGTCATTGGTATTTAATTTATTGGTTTATTAATCTAGATGAAATATTGTAGAGATCCATTATGATGTAATATTTTTAATCTAATTTATTTCTTTCGTAATGTCAAGATTTAAATATACTTAAAATGTCTAATATTTTATCATACTAGATCAATTCAAGGATCGACGTAAAATTTTACGTGAGGGGTGCGAACTATTATGAAGCTATAATAGAATTGTATGAGGTGTAAAATTACAAAATTTTAGGAGTGTAAAATATTGTCAATAAAAAATACAAATAAAATTAAAGGCATAACCTAAAATTTTTAAAAATTCTAAGAAGATTTAAAATTTTTAGGGGGACAAGTGTCTATTTAGCAGCCTTTAGTCAATTCTAGATCAATTAGTTGTTGGTTTAATAGCGTGTTTTTTTAGTATAGAAGACACTTGAATTTTTTGCCAACTAAGGCTCTGTTTTTTGTTGCTGGGACAAACGCTCGTTGAAGGTTGAATACGCTCGTTGTTAGAAGCTGAAAAATTCAGTTATAGGCAAACGGTCGTTTGGGCGAAGAATATGGTGGACAAACTTCAGTTGTTTGCGTAACTAACACCTGTTTGACAGCAAAAAGACGACAACAATGAATATTGAGGCTGAAAATTCAACTAAAAATAAATCCTAAGACTAATATTAATTTGACAAAACACTACATCACTCATCTCCCGTTTCTACCTCCTTAAGGAAAACATTTCATCTTTAATATCTTACATCACTTTAATCTCTAATAAAATTTGTCATTAATTAATAATACTATAGTTAAGAAATTAAAAGAAAACAATATTTTTAAATAGATAAATATTTTTTTTGGATAAATTGAACTTTATTCATCCAAGTAAACCTTCAAAAATATCAACCTTACAATATGTACACCATCCCCAGCCCTCTATACCACTATACTTGTTAACATAATCACCATTTCTCAACTAAAGAACTATTAAAAAATTTTAATCGAATATAATCAACTAATCTAAACCGAACATCACTTTTCATGAGTAGAAAATATCCAAAGCCAGTCGAAGCTTTTTTCCATGCCCCCTACAATTATGCTCATGCCATAAGTAATAGTTCAGACTGCACCAGGCCAGTCGAACAATCACAGCCTTCATGAATTGCCCTTTGCCAACACGCTGCATCCATTCTAGAATTTTAGTCCAATTGTTGTGCTGAACCTGCAAATCACATTCCCGCAGTAATAGAAACCAAATTTGCCGCATGTAGGGACACTCTCCAAAAAGATGATCCCTAGTTTCTCTACCCCCTCACATAGTAGACAACTAGGATCCAATCACATCCCTCACCTTATCATTTTGTCCTTAGTTGGAAGTCTATCCAACACAACCAACCACGAAATAAATGATTGTCTATGGATGGCTAAACCACCCCAAACAAGACGAGCCCATGGCACTTTGTCTTTCTTGTGCCTAAAAGAATCTCAAACTATCCGAGCTTTATAATCACCTTACAAGCTTCCAGTATTTGCCCACTCAACTCTAAGCTTCATAAGCTTTTTTCAGGCCCAGCTATGCGTATTTTTTACGTGGACATTCAAAACAGAATATCCCTTCAACAAATATTGTTGCACCCATGCCACCCATAGAGACCCCGCTTGCATAACTAGAAGCCAAATGCATCTCATCATACAAGCCTTACTCCATGCAACCATGTCTTTCACTCCCAACCCCCCTTCATGCCTCGGGTAACAAACAGTTTCCCAGCTCACTCGAGCCCCCCTAGCATCACTGTCTGTACCCTTCCAAAGAAAGGCATTGCAAATCTGGAGATCTTCTTGATCACTTTCAAGGGTAGAATGAATACTCTACACTAAAAATTTTGGACGCTAAACATCACTGCTTGTATGAGTTGAAGCCTCCCATCAAAAGATAAACTCTTGGAAGGTCACCCTCTAACTCTACTGACAATCTTTCCAACCAAACCTTCACAATCAGCAGTAGTAACGCTCTTTGAAACGAGTGGTACCCCTAAGTATCTGACATGCAGCAATCCATTTTTGAAACCAGTTTGCTCTATCATCGCTTGAATTGTAGCACTATCAATTCCAGTAGTGAACATCTCACACTTTGTCTCATTAATGCTCAATCCAGACATCTTATAAAAAACTCCCAACACTCTTTTGATCCCCAAAACATCTTTTGATCCCCAAAACAGACTCCAACTCTCCCTTTGTGAAAACCAACAGATCATCTGCAAAACAAATATGGGACAGTTGTATCCTTCCATATTTTGGATGAAAGCCAAAAACTCCACACTTTCCGGCACCATTAAGCAACCCATATAGGACATTTAAAACCAATATAAAAAGGTAAGGGGAGAGAGGGTTTCCTTGCCTAACACCCTTAGCCCCTACAAAATATCCAGCCAATTCCCCATTTATGTTAATAGAAAACTTTGAATGCATCACACAAGCGTCTATCCACCTTCTAAACTGGACAGAAAATCCCAAAACTCTCAAAATTTGAATAATCCCCAATTTACAGAATCAAATGTCTTCCTAAGATCAATCTTAATAGCACATCTTTGAGAAACATGCCTTCGGCCATACCCCTGTACTATCTCTTGAACAAGCAGCACAATATCTCTACCAGTCAAAAAAGCACTTTAATTTGGTAGAATTAAATCTGGCAACCACCTTTTTATCCTATTCGTGATTATCTTTGTAATGCACTTATAGATGGTATTACAACATTAAATAGATAAATATTATTATAACACCTTTTTAATATTTTCAGATAATATAAAATTTAAAAATTACTAAATACAGTTAAAACATAAAATTAACAAATTTGTAATGTAAGTCCGCAATTGAGCTGCTCATAAAATTGTCACTAAGAACGTAACCTTGTGATTAGGATCCCCTATAATAGACATTTGGGGCTTTCATAATCCAACAAAAAGTAGTCGTCGACTACTGTTGGGTGTAATGACAAGGCATATTATTTTGTTAAAAAAGAGAACTTGAGTTTGAATTTTTGAAAAGACATTGTTAAGAGAAAAAACTACAAATATTGATTATAAATTTTAAAATATA